>OZ025248.1:52766208-53366208 GCA_964019135.1 Arenicola marina | reverse complement strand
TTACCTTGAATACAGTTTGGCTGATAGTTACCTTGGATACAGTTTGGCTGATAGTTACCTTGAAGACAGTGTTGCTGAAAGTTACCTTGGATACAGTTTGGCTGATAGTTACCTTGGATACAGTTTGCCTGATAGTTACCTTGGATACAGTTTGGCTGATAGTTACCTTGGATACAGTTTGGCTGATAGTTACCTTGGATACAGTTTGGCTGATAGTTACCTTGGAGACAGAGTGGCTGATAGTTACCTTGGAGACAGAGTGGCTGACAGTTACCTTGGAGACAGAGTGGCTGACAGTTACCTTGGAGACAGCGTGGCTGACAGTTACCTTGGAGACAGCGTGGCTGACAGTTACCTTGGAGACAGCGTGGCTGACAGTTACCTTGGAGACCGCGTGGCTGACCGTTACCTTGGAGACAGCGTGGCTGACAGTTACCTTGGAGACAGCGTGGCTGACCGTTACCTTGGAGACAGCGTGGCTGACAGTTACCTTGGAGACAGCGTGGCTGACAGTTACCTTGGAGACAGCGTGGCTGACAGTTACCTTGGAGACAGCGTGGCTGACAGTTACCTTGGAGACAGCGTGGCTGACCGTTACCTTGGAGACAGCGTGGCTGACAGTTACCTTGGAGACAGAGTGGCTGACAGTTACCTTGGAGACAGCGTGGCTGACAGTTACCTTGGAGACAGCGTGGCTGACAGTTACCTTGGAGACAGCGTGGCTGACAGTTACCTTGGAGACAGAGTGGCTGACAGTTACCTTGGAGACAGCGTGGCTGACAGTTACCTTGGAGACAGCGTGGCTGACCGTTACCTTGGAGACAGCGTGGCTGACAGTTACCTTGGAGACAGCGTGGCTGACAGTTACCTTGGAGACAGCGTGGCTGACAGTTACCTTGGAGACAGCGTGGCTGACCGTTACCTTGGAGACAGCGCGACATGTGTCTCTGCGGACTGTTTCAATGCCCTTGGCATCAAAAGTTGGTTCGGCTTGGTCAGGAGTCTCGTACATGAAACCAACATATCTCTTCTTTGTCTGTAGCACACACGGCATGTAGACCTGTAAAGGAGAAAAGCATTATTGCCGCCAAGCGATATAGCTTTTTATCTGTCACCTACTATTTAGTTATTGTATTGTTTTGGAGTTGCGCTACAGGAAGGTGTAGTCTGCACTCGCATAGGTTCGATCAATTCACATTGACCGTCGAGAGAGAAAGAGGATGTCGTGCCCCCCCCCCCCCCCGAGACACTAACTTGGCCTGCTGTGCTCCGTTTGGCCAATTGTTGGTTTTCTTTAACGCATAAGTTACCTTCTATGGTAATATTACAAAGGCAGACTAGCAAAGCATGGTCATTATTCTTTGCTAAAGGCAGAGTCGACCATTCTGGTACGCATGACAAGGATACCGGTGAGATATACATAAGGTCACCTTTTCGAATTTGAGTTTCATGGGCTTGGGGTTGTCGGCTGTGACAGCATCAGCAATCTCATAGCCAATCCTGAAGGCGTCCTCCTTGCTCCGTCCCTCCAGCAGGATAAACATACTGCAGGACAAGCCATATATGACGTGAACTAAGTGCAGGAAATACAATATACACGCATTAGTGACAATACCTATGTTTATGCCCTGCCCAGCATTCCCACATACAATAATTCACAGAACAAGATCTGTCCATGCCAGAAAATTGACAAAAACAACCCTTTTTCTATATTCCATAGTGTACCGAAAATGACGTTTTCGTAGCAAAACGAACATCAATTTTTTATAGTGAAACGAAAATGTACTTTTATTAGTAAAACGAAAATGTACTTTTATTAGTAAAACGAAAATGTACTTTTCATAGTAAAACAAAAATGAAGTTTTCACAGTTTTCTGTGTCCCCATACACCACCCTGACCCACTTGTCTGTCCCCATACACCACCCTGACTCACCTGTCTGTGTCTCCATACACCACCCTGACTCCCCGGTCTGTCCTCATACACCACCTTGACTCCCCGGTCTGTCCTCATACACCACCCTGACTCACCTGTCTGTCCCCATACACCACCCTGACTCACCTGTCTGTGTCTCCATACACCACCCTGACTCCCCGGTCTGTCCTCATACACAACCCTGACTCACCTGTCTGTGTACCCATACACCACCCTGACTCACCTGTTTGTGTCCCCATACACCACCCTGACTCACCTGTCTGTCTCCATACACCACCCTGACTCACCTGTCTGTCCCCATACACCACCCTGACTCACCTGTCTGTGTCTCCATACACCACCCTGACTCCCCGGTCTGTCCTCATACACCACCTTGACTCCCCGGTCTGTCCTCATACACCACCCTGACTCACCTGTCTGTCCCCATACACCACCCTGACTCACCTGTCTGTGTCTCCATACACCACCCTGACTCCCCGGTCTGTCCTCATACACAACCCTGACTCACCTGTCTGTGTACCCATACACCACCCTGACTCACCTGTTTGTGTCCCCATACACCACCCTGACTCACCTGTCTGTCTCCATACACCACCCTGACTCACCTGTCTGTCCCCATACACCACCCTGACTCACCTGTCTGTGTCCCCATACACCACCCTGACTCACCTGTCTGTGTCCCCAAACACCACCCTGACTCACCTGTCTGTCCCATACACCACCCTGACTCACCTGTCTGTGACATCAAACACCACCCTGACTCACCTGTCTGTCCCCATACACCACCCTGACTCACCTGTCTGTGTCCCCATACACCACCCTGACTCACCTGTCTGTGTCCCCATACACCACCCTGACTCACCTGTCTGTCCCCATACACCACCCTGACTCACCTGTCTGTGTCCCCATACACCACCCTGACTCACTTGTCTGTGTCCCCATACACCACCTTGACTCACCTGTCTGTGTCCCCATACACCACCTTGACTCACCTGTCTGTGTCCCCATTCACCACCTTGACTCACCTGTCTCTGACCCCATACACCACCCTGACTCACCTGTCTGTGTCCCCATACACCACCCTGACTCACCTGTCTGTGTCCCCATACACCACCCTGACTCACCTGTCTGTGTCCCCATAAAACCACCCTGACTCACCTGTCTGTCCCCATACACCACCCTGACTCACCTGTCTGTGTACCCATACACCACCCTGACTCACCTGTCTGTGTCCCCATACACCACCCTGACTCACCTGTCTGTGTCCCCATACACCACCCTGACTCACCTGTCTGTCCCCATACACCACCCTGACTCACCTGTCTGTGTCCCCATACACCACCCTGACTCACCTGTCTGTCCCCATACACCACCCTGACTCACCTGTCTGTGACACCAAACACCACCCTGACTCACCTGTCTGTCCCCATACACCACCCTGACTCACCTGTCTGTGACACCAAACACCACCCTCACTCACCTGTCTGTCCCCATACACCACCCTGACTCACCTGTCTGTGTCCCCATACGCCACCCTGACTCACCTGTCTGTGTCCCCATACACCACCCTGACTCACCTGTCTGTCCCCATACACCACCTTGACTCACCTGTCTGTGTCCCGATACACCACCCTCACTCACTTGTCCGTGTCCCCATACGCCACCTTGACTCACCTGTCTGTGTCCCCATACACCACCCTGAATCACCTGTCTGTGTCCCCATACACCACCCTGACTCACCTGTCTGTGTCCCCATACACCACCCTGACTCACCTGTCTGTCCCCATACACCACCTTGACTCACCTGTCTGTGTCCCCATGCACCACCCTGACTCACCTGTCTGTGTCCCCATACACCACCTTGACTCACCTGTCTGCGTCCCCATACACCACCTTGACTCACCTGTCTGTGTCCCCATACACCACCCTGACTCACCTGTCTGTCCCCATACACCACCTTGACTCACCTGTCTGTGTCCCCATGCACCACCCTGACTCACCTGTCTGTGTCCCCATACACCACCTTGACTCACCTGTCTGCGTCCCCATACACCACCCTGACTCACCTGTCTGTCCCCATACACCACCCTGACTCACCTGTCTGTGTCCCCATACACCACCCTGACTCACTTGTCCGTGTCCCCATGCGCCACCCTGACTCACCTGTCTGTGTCCCCATACACCACCCTGACTCACCTGTCTGTGTCCCCATACACCACCCTGATTCACCTGTCTGTGTCCCCATACACCACCCTGAATCACCTGTCTGTGTCCCCATACACCACCCTGACTCACCTGTCTGTGTCCCCATACACCACCCTGACTCACCTGTCTGTGTCCCCATGCCCCACCCTGACTCACCTGTCTGTGTCCCCATACACCACCTTGACTCACCTGTCTGTGTCCCCATACACCACCCTGACTCACCTGTCTGTGTCCCCATACACCACCCTGACTCACCTGTCTGTGTCCCCATACACCACCCTGACTCACCTGTCTGTGTCCCCATACACCACCCTGACTCACCTGTCTGTGTCCCCATACACCACCCTGACTCACCTGTGTCCCCATACACCACCCTGACTCACCTGTCTGTGTCCCCATACACCACCCTGACTCACCTGTCTGTGTCCCCATACACCACCCTGACTCACCTGTCTGTGTCCCCATACACCACCCTGACTCACCTGTCTGTGTCCCCATACACCACCCTGACTCACCTGTCTGTGTCCCCATACACCACCCTGACTCACCTGTCTGTGTCCCCATACATCACCCTGACTCACCTGTCTGTGTCCCCATACACCACTCTGACTCACCTGTCTGTCCCCATACACCACCCTCACTCACCTGTCTGTGTCCCCACCTTGACTCGCCTGTCTGTGTCCCCATACACCACCCTGACTCACCTGTCTGTGTCTCCAACTTGACTCGCCTGTCTGTGTCCCCATACACCACCCTGACTCACCTGTCTGTGTCCCCAACTTGACTCGCCTGTCTGTGTCCCCATACACCACCCTGACTCACCTGTCTGTGTCCCCATACACCACCCTGACTCACCTGTCTGTGTCCCCATACACCACCCTGACTCACCTGTCTGTGTCCCCATACACCACCCTGACTCACCTGTCTGTGTCCCCGTACACCACCCTGACTCACCTGTCTGTGTCCCCATACACCACCCTGACTCACTTGTCCGTGTCCCCATGCGCCACCCTGACTCACCTGTCTGTGTCCCCATACACCACCCTGACTCACCTGTCTGTGTCCCCATACACCACCCTGATTCACCTGTCTGTGTCCCCATACACCACCCTGAATCACCTGTCTGTGTCCCCATACACCACCCTGACTCACCTGTCTGTGTCCCCATACACCACCCTGACTCACCTGTCTGTCCCCATACACCACCTTGACTCACCTGTCTGTGTCCCCATGCCCCACCCTGACTCACCTGTCTGTGTCCCCATACACCACCCTGACTCACCTGTCTGTGTCCCCATACACCACCCTGACTCACCTGTCTGTGTCCCCATACACCACCCTGACTCACCTGTCTGTGTCCCCATACACCACCCTGACTCACCTGTCTGTGTCCCCATACACCACCCTGACTCACCTGTGTCCCCATACACCACCCTGACTCACCTGTCTGTGTCCCCATACACCACCCTGACTCACCTGTCTGTGTCCCCATACACCACCCTGACTCACCTGTCTGTGTCCCCATACACCACCCTGACTCACCTGTCTGTGCCCCCATACACCACCCTGACTCACCTGTCTGTGTCCCCATACACCACCCTGACTCACCTGTCTGTGTCCCCATACATCACCCTGACTCACCTGTCTGTGTCCCCATACACCACTCTGACTCACCTGTCTGTCCCCATACACCACCCTCACTCACCTGTCTGTGTCCCCACCTTGACTCGCCTGTCTGTGTCCCCATACACCACCCTGACTCACCTGTCTGTGTCTCCAACTTGACTCGCCTGTCTGTGTCCCCATACACCACCCTGACTCACCTGTCTGTGTCCCCAACTTGACTCACCTGTCTGTGTCCCCATACACCACCTTGACTCACCTGTCTGCGTCCCCATACACCACCCTGACTCACCTGTCTGTGTCCCCATACACCACCCTGACTCACCTGTCTGTCCCCATACACCACCTTGACTCACCTGTCTGTGTCCCCATGCACCACCCTGACTCACCTGTCTGTGTCCCCATACACCACCTTGACTCACCTGTCTGCGTCCCCATACACCACCCTGACTCACCTGTCTGTCCCCATACACCACCCTGACTCACCTGTCTGTGTCCCCATACACCACCCTGACTCACTTGTCCGTGTCCCCATGCGCCACCCTGACTCACCTGTCTGTGTCCCCATACACCACCCTGACTCACCTGGCTGTGTCCCCATACACCACCCTGATTCACCTGTCTGTGTCCCCATACACCACCCTGAATCACCTGTCTGTGTCCCCATACACCACCCTGACTCACCTGTCTGTGTCCCCATACACCACCCTGACTCACCTGTCTGTGTCCCCATGCCCCACCCTGACTCACCTGTCTGTGTCCCCATACACCACCTTGACTCACCTGTCTGTGTCCCCATACACCACCCTGACTCACCTGTCTGTGTCCCCATACACCACCCTGACTCACCTGTCTGTGTCCCCATACACCACCCTGACTCACCTGTCTGTGTCCCCATACACCACCCTGACTCACCTGTCTGTGTCCCCATACACCACCCTGACTCACCTGTGTCCCCATACACCACCCTGACTCACCTGTCTGTGTCCCCATACACCACCCTGACTCACCTGTCTGTGTCCCCATACACCACCCTGACTCACCTGTCTGTGTCCCCATACACCACCCTGACTCACCTGTCTGTGTCCCCATACACCACCCTGACTCACCTGTCTGTGTCCCCATACACCACCCTGACTCACCTGTCTGTGTCCCCATACATCACCCTGACTCACCTGTCTGTGTCCCCATACACCACTCTGACTCACCTGTCTGTCCCCATACACCACCCTCACTCACCTGTCTGTGTCCCCACCTTGACTCGACTGTCTGTGTCCCCATACACCACCCTGACTCACCTGTCTGTGTCTCCAACTTGACTCGCCTGTCTGTGTCCCCATACACCACCCTGACTCACCTGTCTGTGTCCCCAACTTGACTCGCCTGTCTGTGTCCCCATACACCACCCTGACTCACCTGTCTGTGTCCCCATACACCACCCTGACTCACCTGTCTGTGTCCCCATACACCACCCTGACTCACCTGTCTGTGTCCCCATACACCACCCTGACTCACCTGTCTGTGCCCCCATACACCACCCTGACTCACCTGTCTGTGTCCCCATACACCACCCTGACTCACCTGTCTGTGTCCCCATACATCACCCTGACTCACCTGTCTGTGTCCCCATACACCACTCTGACTCACCTGTCTGTCCCCATACACCACCCTCACTCACCTGTCTGTGTCCCCACCTTGACTCGCCTGTCTGTGTCCCCATACACCACCCTGACTCACCTGTCTGTGTCTCCAACTTGACTCGCCTGTCTGTGTCCCCATACACCACCCTGACTCACCTGTCTGTGTCCCCAACTTGACTCACCTGTCTGTGTCCCCATACACCACCTTGACTCACCTGTCTGCGTCCCCATACACCACCCTGACTCACCTGTCTGTGTCCCCATACACCACCCTGACTCACCTGTCTGTCCCCATACACCACCTTGACTCACCTGTCTGTGTCCCCATGCACCACCCTGACTCACCTGTCTGTGTCCCCATACACCACCTTGACTCACCTGTCTGCGTCCCCATACACCACCCTGACTCACCTGTCTGTCCCCATACACCACCCTGACTCACCTGTCTGTGTCCCCATACACCACCCTGACTCACTTGTCCGTGTCCCCATGCGCCACCCTGACTCACCTGTCTGTGTCCCCATACACCACCCTGACTCACCTGGCTGTGTCCCCATACACCACCCTGATTCACCTGTCTGTGTCCCCATACACCACCCTGAATCACCTGTCTGTGTCCCCATACACCACCCTGACTCACCTGTCTGTGTCCCCATACACCACCCTGACTCACCTGTCTGTGTCCCCATGCCCCACCCTGACTCACCTGTCTGTGTCCCCATACACCACCTTGACTCACCTGTCTGTGTCCCCATACACCACCCTGACTCACCTGTCTGTGTCCCCATACACCACCCTGACTCACCTGTCTGTGTCCCCATACACCACCCTGACTCACCTGTCTGTGTCCCCATACACCACCCTGACTCACCTGTCTGTGTCCCCATACACCACCCTGACTCACCTGTGTCCCCATACACCACCCTGACTCACCTGTCTGTGTCCCCATACACCACCCTGACTCACCTGTCTGTGTCCCCATACACCACCCTGACTCACCTGTCTGTGTCCCCATACACCACCCTGACTCACCTGTCTGTGTCCCCATACACCACCCTGACTCACCTGTCTGTGTCCCCATACACCACCCTGACTCACCTGTCTGTGTCCCCATACATCACCCTGACTCACCTGTCTGTGTCCCCATACACCACTCTGACTCACCTGTCTGTCCCCATACACCACCCTCACTCACCTGTCTGTGTCCCCACCTTGACTCGACTGTCTGTGTCCCCATACACCACCCTGACTCACCTGTCTGTGTCTCCAACTTGACTCGCCTGTCTGTGTCCCCATACACCACCCTGACTCACCTGTCTGTGTCCCCAACTTGACTCGCCTGTCTGTGTCCCCATACACCACCCTGACTCACCTGTCTGTGTCCCCATACACCACCCTGACTCACCTGTCTGTGTCCCCATACACCACCCTGACTCACCTGTCTGTGTCCCCATACACCACCCTGACTCACCTGTCTGTGTCCCCGTACACCACCCTGACTCACCTGTCTGTGTCCCCATACACCACCCTGACTCACTTGTCCGTGTCCCCATGCGCCACCCTGACTCACCTGTCTGTGTCCCCATACACCACCCTGACTCACCTGTCTGTGTCCCCATACACCACCCTGATTCACCTGTCTGTGTCCCCATACACCACCCTGAATCACCTGTCTGTGTCCCCATACACCACCCTGACTCACCTGTCTGTGTCCCCATACACCACCCTGACTCACCTGTCTGTCCCCATACACCACCTTGACTCACCTGTCTGTGTCCCCATGCCCCACCCTGACTCACCTGTCTGTGTCCCCATACACCACCCTGACTCACCTGTCTGTGTCCCCATACACCACCCTGACTCACCTGTCTGTGTCCCCATACACCACCCTGACTCACCTGTCTGTGTCCCCATACACCACCCTGACTCACCTGTCTGTGTCCCCATACACCACCCTGACTCACCTGTGTCCCCATACACCACCCTGACTCACCTGTCTGTGTCCCCATACACCACCCTGACTCACCTGTCTGTGTCCCCATACACAACCCTGACTCACCTGTCTGTGTCCCCATACACCACCCTGACTCACCTGTCTGTGCCCCCATACACCACCCTGACTCACCTGTCTGTGTCCCCATACACCACCCTGACTCACCTGTCTGTGTCCCCATACATCACCCTGACTCACCTGTCTGTGTCCCCATACACCACTCTGACTCACCTGTCTGTCCCCATACACCACCCTCACTCACCTGTCTGTGTCCCCACCTTGACTCGCCTGTCTGTGTCCCCATACACCACCCTGACTCACCTGTCTGTGTCTCCAACTTGACTCGCCTGTCTGTGTCCCCATACACCACCCTGACTCACCTGTCTGTGTCCCCAACTTGACTCGCCTGTCTGTGTCCCCATACACCACCCTGACTCACCTGTCTGTGTCCCCATACACCACCCTGACTCACCTGTCTGTGTCCCCATACACCACCCTGACTCACCTGTCTGTGTCCCCATACACCACCCTGACTCACCTGTCTGTGTCCCCGTACACCACCCTGACTCACCTGTCTGTGTCCCCATACACCACCCTGACTCACCTGTCTGTGTCCCCATACACCACCCTGACTCACCTGTCTGTGTCCCCATACACCACCCTGACTCACCTGTCTGTGTCCCCATACACCACCCTGACTCACCTGTCTGTGTCCCCACCTTGACTCGCCTGTCTGTGTCCCCATACACCACCCTGACTCACCTGTCTGTGTCCCCATACACCACCCTGACTCACCTGTCTGTCCCCATACACCACCCTGACTCACCTGTCTGTGTCCCCATACACCACCCTGACTCACTTGTCTGTGTCCCCATACACCACCTTGACTCACCTGTCTGTGTCCCCATACACCACCTTGACTCACCTGTCTGTGTCCCCATTCACCACCTTGACTCACCTGTCTCTGACCCCATACACCACCCTGACTCACCTGTCTGTGTCCCCATACACCACCCTGACTCACCTGTCTGTGTCCCCATACACCACCCTGTCTCACCTGTCTGTGTCCCCATAAAACCACCCTGACTCACCTGTCTGTCCCCATACACCACCCTGACTCACCTGTCTGTGTACCCATACACCACCCTGACTCACCTGTCTGTGTCCCCATACACCACCCTGACTCACCTGTCTGTGTCCCCATACACCACCCTGACTCACCTGTCTGTCCCCATACACCACCCTGACTCACCTGTCTGTGTCCCCATACACCACCCTGACTCACCTGTCTGTCCCCATAAACCACCCTGACTCACCTGTCTGTGACACCAAACACCACCCTCACTCACCTGTCTGTCCCCATACACCACCCTGACTCACCTGTCTGTGTCCCCATACGCCACCCTGACTCACCTGTCTGTGTCCCCATACACCACCCTGACTCACCTGTCTGTCCCCATACACCACCCTGACTCACCTGTCTGTGTCCCGATACACCACCCTCACTCACTTGTCCGTGTCCCCATACGCCACCTTGACTCACCTGTCTGTGTCCCCATACACCACCCTGAATCACCTGTCTGTGTCCCCATACACCACCCTGACTCACCTGTCTGTGTCCCCATACACCACCCTGACTCACCTGTCTGTCCCCATACACCACCTTGACTCACCTGTCTGTGTCCCCATGCCCCACCCTGACTCACCTGTCTGTGTCCCCATACACCACCTTGACTCACCTGTCTGTGTCCCCATACACCACCCTGACTCACCTGTCTGTGTCCCCATACACCACCCTGACTCACCTGTCTGTGTCCCCATACACCACCCTGACTCACCTGTCTGTGTCCCCATACATCACCCTGACTCACCTGTCTGTGTCCCCATACACCACTCTGACTCACCTGTCTGTCCCCATACACCACCCTCACTCACCTGTCTGTGTCCCCACCTTGACTCGCCTGTCTGTGTCCCCATACACCACCCTGACTCACCTGTCTGTGTCTCCAACTTGACTCGCCTGTCTGTGTCCCCATACACCACCCTGACTCACCTGTCTGTGTCCCCAACTTGACTCGCCTGTCTGTGTCCCCATACACCACCCTGACTCACCTGTCTGTGTCCCCATACACCACCCTGACTCACCTGTCTGTGTCCCCATACACCACCCTGACTCACCTGTCTGTGTCCCCATACACCACCCTGACTCACCTGTCTGTGTCCCCGTACACCACCCTGACTCACCTGTCTGTGTCCCCATACACCACCCTGACTCACCTGTCTGTGTCCCCATACACCACCCTGACTCACCTGTCTGTGTCCCCATACACCACCCTGACTCACCTGTCTGTGTCCCCATACACCACCCTGACTCACCTGTCTGTCCCCATACACCACCCTCACTCACCTCTCTGTGTCCCCACCTTGACTCGCCTGTCTGTGTCCCCATACACCACCCTGACTCACCTGTCTGTCCCCATACACCACCCTGACTCACCTGTCTGTGTCCCCATACACCACCCTGACTCACCTGTCTGTGTCCCCATACACCACCCTGACTCACCTGTCTGTGTCCCCATACACCACCCTGACTCACCTGTCTGTGTCCCCATACACCACCTTTGCTCCCCATTTGGCCGTCTTCTCCACCAATTCGATAGCTCTCTCCAGTGTCTCTCGAGCTTTCCGCACAATACTGTCGCCAACCTGCAGCAGGGTAGTAGAATTCCTATTTCACATGTTTACCACTGGGATTAGATTCTTATTGCACATGTTTACTACGGGGATTGGATTTCTATTGCACATGCTAAACATGGGGATTGGGTTTCTATTGCACATGTTTACCACGGGGATTGGATTTCTATTGCACATGTTTACCACGGGGATTGGATTTCTATTGCACATGCTAAACATGGGGATTGGGTTTCTATTGCACATGTTTACCACGGGGATTGGATTTCTATTGCACATGTTTACCACGGGGATTGGATTTCTATTGCACATGCTAATCACGGGGATTGGGTTTCTATTGTACATGTTTACCACGGGGATGGGATTCCTGTTGCACATGTTTACCATAGGGATTGGGTTCCTATTGCACATGTTTACCACGGATTGGATTCCTATTGCACATGTTTACCACTGGGATTGGAATCCTATTGCACATGTTTACCACGGATTGGATTCCTATTGCACATGTTTAGCACGGGGATTGGATTCCTATTGCACATGTTTACCCCGGGGATTGGATTCTTATTGCACATGTTTACCACGGATTGGATTCCTATTGCACGTGTTTAACACATGATTGGATTCCTATTGCACATGTTTACCATGGGGATTGGATTCCTATTGTAAATGTTTACCCCGGGGATTGGATTCCTATTTTAAATGTTTACCCCGGGGATTGGATTCCTATTGCACATGTTTACCACGGATTGGATTCCTATTGTAAATGTTTACCATGGGGATTAGATTCCTATTGCACATGTTTACCACGGATTGGATTCCTGTTGTACATGTTTATCACTGGGATTGGATTCGTATTGTATGTATTTACCACGGGGATTGGATTCCTATTGCACGTGTTTATCACTGGGATTGGATTCGTATTGTATGTATTTACCACGGGGATTGGATTCCTATTGCACATGTTTACCCCGGGGATTGGATTCCTATTGCACATGTTTACCACGGGGATTGGATTCCTATTGCACATGTTTACCCCGGGGATTGGATTCCTATTGCACATGTTTACCACGGATTGGATTCCTATTGTAAATGTTTACCATGGGGATTAGATTCCTATTGCACATGTTTACCACGGATTGGATTCCTGTTGTACATGTTTATCACTGGGATTGGATTCGTATTGTATGTATTTACCACGGGGATTGGATTCCTATTGCACATGTTTACCCCGGGGATTGGATTCCTATTGCACATGTTTACCACGGATTGGATTCCTATTGCACGTGTTTATCACTGGGATTGGATTCGTATTGTATGTATTTACCACGGGGATTGGATTCCTATTGCACATGTTTACCCCGGGGATTGGATTCCTATTGCACATGTTTATCACTGGGATTGGATTCCTATTGTATGTATTTACCACGGGGATTGGATTCCTATTGCACATGTTTACCCCGGGGATTGGATTCCTATTGCACATGTTTATCACTGGGATTGGATTCGTATTGTATGTATTTACCACGGGGATTGGATTCCTATTGCACATGTTTACCCCGGGGATTGGATTCCTATTGCACATGTTTACCACGGATTGGATTCCTATTGCACGTGTTTATCACTGGGATTGGATTCGTATTGTATGTATTTACCACGGGGATTGGATTCCTATTGCACATGTTTACCCCGGGGATTGGATTCCTATTGCACATGTTTACCACGGATTGGATTCCTATTGCACGTGTTTATCACTGGGATTGGATTCGTATTGTATGTATTTACCACGGGGATTGGATTCCTATTGCACATGTTTATCACTGGGATTGGATTCCTATTGCACATGTTTATCACTGGGATTGGATTCCTATTGTATGTATTTACCACGGGGATTGGATTCCTATTGCACATGTTTACCCCGGGGATTGGATTCCTATTGCACATGTTTACCACGGATTGGATTCCTATTGTAAATGTTTACCATGGGGATTAGATTCCTATTGCACATGTTTACCAAGGATTGGATTCCTGTTGTACATGTTTACCACTGGGATTGGATTCGTATTGTATGTATTTACCACGGGGATTGGATTCCTATTGCGCATGTTTACCACTGGGATTGGATTCCTATTGTATGTATTTACCACGGGGATTGGATTCCTGTTGTACATGTTTACCACTGGGATTGGATTCGTATTGTATGTATTTACCACTGGGATTGGATTCCTATTGCACATGTTTACCACTGGGATTGGATTCCTATTGTATGTATTTACCACGGGGATTGGATTCCTATTGCACATGTTTACCACTGGGATTGGATTCCTATTGTATGTATTTACCACGGGGATTAGATTCCTATTGCACATGTTTACCACTGGGATTGGATTCCTATTGTATGTATTTACCACGGGGATTGGATTCCTATTGCACATGTTTACCACTGGGATTGGATTCCTATTGTATGTATTTACCACGGGGATTGGATTCCTGTTGTACATGTTTACCACTGGGATTGGATTCCTATTGTATGTATTTACCACGGGGATTGGATTCCTATTGCACATGTTTACCACTGGGATTGGATTCCTATTGTATGTATTTACCACGGGGATTGGATTCCTGTTGCACATGTTTACCACTGGGATTGGATTCCTATTGTATGTATTTACCACGGGGATTGGATTCCTATTGCACATGTTTACCACTGGGATTGGATTCCTATTGTATGTATTTACCACGGGGATTGGATTCCTATTGCACATGTTTACCACGGATTGGATTCCTGTTGCACATGTTTACCACTGGGATTGGATTCTTATTGTATGTATTTACCACGGGGATTGGATTCCTATTGCACATGTTTACCACTGGGATTGGATTCCTATTGTATGTATTTACCACGGGGATTGGATACGTGTGGCACCATTCGCCACAGAGACACATAACATGGAGGGTTACTTGGTATAATGGTGACCGCCGTTGAATACAAAGCAGCTGTACCTCGACCAGCGGCATCCGCCCGGAGAAGTTGGCTGAGGTGTACCCGAATGTGACATTGGCAATAAGCTTCAGGCCCAGCTGTCTGGCGTGCAGCAGTCGTTGCAGCGTCTGTCAAATGGAAGACGTACATTAACTAAACAAGCGAAGACGGTCGGCAATGCATATTAAAAAAACTTAATTAGTTATGGGTTTGGTTAAACACAAATGTAGATCTATAAGAAATAAGTAATAGATAAATGTATATATATCTAATCAACTTAAAATTGTCTACATATCTATATCTATGTCTACATAAATTACTCACTTTGTCTCCTTTGTGCAGTTTCATGGACTGCTTGACCATAAGTCTGGTATTCAATATTTCCTCAACCATCCTGCGATTGAAAATACAGTGACATGTGGGGTCTTGTTTTATAACAATGCCATTTGGGGTCTAGTTTTATAACAAATGACATTTGGGGTCTGGCCTTGCAACATAATTAGCAGTAGTAGTCGATGCTTACTTATCATGCATGTAGTTTATGTGCAACGTAAAATAACATTTAGCGGACGTTGCTATTCCGATGGAAATCACAATCCAGTGACTGAGCCACAGGAGTTGATGGTTGACAAGGTCTAAACGATGTATATGACCCACCGTGGAAGAATGCCTTTCCGGATATGCGAGCGCACAAAAGCCACGCCGTTGGGACACAATGATATGTCCGGAGCAAGACTCTGAAGATAACATAAATAATCGCTGTGAGATAACTAAAAAAATTTATGACACATACTGACAAGACAACTGATCACCACCGTGCACCCCCGTGCACCACCTTGCACCACCGTGCGCCACCGTACTCTGACCACGCCATGCATACATTGGAATATACAGAAGAGCATATATATCTTAATTTAGGATAATACAGTTACTTGTGATAAATTAATTGTGTATATCCTTCAAGAATTTCAGTTGATACTTCTTCACAAATGCTCCCGACGCGGATATGGTATGGGGCAGTTTCATCTTGCGTAGTTTGCAGGACTTTTTACCTTGAGTTCTTTCGGCGTCACGTTTAAAGAAGTGCATCCAAAATCAAACGGCCCATCTCTGGAAACCCAAAACAATGTCAGTCAGACAACAGTCTCTTCCACAATTCGCCCAACTGACGTTGACAAGATACACGTGGTAGAACAGTGTAAAAAATAAGCACCATTTATATAATAGAAACAAACTATTGACCGGTGAAGGACCCGATAACGGTTTTGTTGCTTGCAAAGTCCAGGGGATCCTTTCACTAAGAGTTGCGTAACCGTATCTTTTACATGCTACGTGCTTTAACGATATATTGTAATTTACGAGCAACGGAACCGAGCGTTATACTGCCATTATTGGGCAGAGCCATCTCTGTGCAATTTGTTTTCCGCCAATATTATTACAAAACATGTTTGCCATATAGTTATGATACATTTATCATAAATGTTTCTTCGGGCCGGCAATACAATTAAAAACAATTACGAGCAAAACTTAAGAGATGTTGGTGAAATGATATCGGGACCGGACAAGATGGCGACTGACCCGCATTTGGCTAAGCTCTCCAAGCGGCCGAGACAGGTGGAGAAGCAGTAGTTGTGAGCGATCATGATGGAGGGGTAGAGCGACTGGAAGTCGACCACCACCACGGGGTGGGTGTACAGTCGGGACTCGGGCTCCATGTTGAGGGGAATGCACTCGGGCGCCTTCATGCGCGACCTCTGCTGGACACCCGGCGACACGGGGATGTAATCCATCGGCTTGGCGATTCGCAGCATCATTGATTCAACGCGATACTGCAATAGCGATTAAAACATGTGCTGAGGTGGTATACCTTACCTCAGTGTTAAAGTAAAGATCGATTTTAACTATATTTTTGTTAGCACTATAGACTGTTAATTAATGAAATGCACCGACGCGTTCTCCTGACACTGAAGAACCAATTATCAAAGGAGCTTTAAAGGAGATCTATGCGGCATCACTCACACTTTTTCTTTCCATTTCTCTCTCTCTCTCTCTCTTTTTCTCTCTCTCTCTATATATATATATATATATATACATATATATATGACACTTTGGACAATACCTGCGTTCCCCTTGACAAGACGTGGTAGAACTCTATGCCAAAGACCCTGGCAAGTTCACTGGTCTGACCAATGAGATCCAACTGCTCTATCAGCTGTAGGTTTCCACGGCAACGCATAATATAATATTCTATGGTACGCCACCTGCAACATTCGTCAGTTTATGTAACAACACAACTGCTGTCTAACATAATTAGCTACCGTAGGCCTTACAGTATCTAATATATATTGATGGTTTGTCGGAGACAAAGAAATTGGAGCAGCAATATATCAACACAGATTGCAATTTTTCACAGCGTAACTACTACGCTTGAAAAACTTACAAGTAAGAACTTTATTATAAGCAAGAACTTCAACCGAAGAATACTGTATTGTATACTCTGATGACAACCTGCTAGATACCACACAAAGGGGATGCCACACCGTGCTGGATACCTCACATGGGGGATGCCACACCGTGCTGGATACCTCACATGGGGGATGCCACACATAGGGGATGCCACACCGTGCTGGATACCTCACATGGGGGATACCACACATAGGGGATGCCACACCGTGCTGGATACCTCACATGGGGGATGCCACACCGTGCTGGATACCCCACATGGGGGATGCCACATCGTGCTGGATACCAAACATGGGGGATGCCACACATGGGGATGCCACAGCGAACTGGATACCCCACATGGGGGATGTCACACATAGGGGATGCCACACATGGGGGATGCCACACATGGGGGATGCCACACATAGGGGATGCCACACATGGGGGATGCCACAACGTGCTGGATACCACACATGGGGGATGCCACACATAGGGGATGCCACACATAGGGGATGCCACACATGGGGGATGCCACAACGTGCTGGATACCACACATGGGGGATGCCACACATGGGGGATGCCACACATGGGGCAGGCCAGAGCGAACTGGATACCACACATTGGGGATGCCACAGCGAACTGGATACCACACATTGGGGATGCCACAGCGAGCTGGATACCACACATGGGGGATGCCACACATGGGGGATGCCACAACGTGCTGGATCCCACACATGGGGGATGCCACATATGGGGGATGCCACACATGGGGGATGCCGTGCTGGATACCACACATGGGGGATGCCACACATGGGGGATGCCACACATGGGGGATGCCACAGCGTGCTGGATACCACACATGGGGGATGCCACCGCGAGCTGGATACCACACATAGGGGATGCCACACATGGGGGATGCCACACATGGGGGATGCCACCGCGAGCTGGATACCACACATAGGGGATGCCACACATGGGGGATGCCACACATGGGGGATGCCACAACGTGCTGGATACCACACATGGGGGATGCCACACATGGGGGCTGCCACAACGGGCTGGATGCCACACATGAGGGATGTCACAGCAAGCTGGATACCACACATGGGGGATGCCACACATGGGGGATGCCACACATGGGGGATGCCACATATGGGGTATGCCACAACGTGCTGGATACCACACATGGGGGATGCCACAACGGGCTGGATGCCACACATGAGGGATGTCACAGCGAGCTGGATACCACACATGAGGGATGCCACAGCGTGCTGGATACCTCACATCGGGGATGCTACATCGTGCTGGATACCAAACACGGGGGATGCCACACCGTGCTGGATACCACACATGGGGGATGCCACAACGGGCTGGATGCCACACATGAGGGATGCCACAGCGTGCTGGATACCACACATGAGGGATGCCACAGCGTGCTGGATACCTCACATGGGGGATGCCACACCGTGCTGGATACCACACATGGGGGATGCCACACATGGGGGATGCCACACATGGGGGATGCCACACATGGGGGATGCCACACATGGGGGATGCCACACATGGGGGATGCCACACATGGGGGATGCCACACATAGGGGATGCCACACATGAGGGATGCCACAGCGTGCTGGATACCACACATGCGGGATGTCACAGCGTGCTGGATACCACGAATGAGGGATGCCACAGCGTGCTGGATACCACGAATGAGGGATGCCACAGCGTGCTGGATACCACACATGCGGGATGTCACAGCGTGCTGGATACCACGAATGAGGGATGCCACAGCGTGCTGGATACCACGAATGAGGGATGCCACAGCGTGCTGGATACCACACATGCGGGATGTCACAGCGTGCTGGATACCACACATGCGGGATGTCACAGCGTGCTGGATGCCACACATGAGGGATGCCACAGCGTGCTGGATACCACACATGGCGGCTCCCACAGCATGCTGGATACCACACATGGGGGATGCCACAGCGTGCTGGATACCACACATGGGGGATGCCACAGCGTGTTGGATGCCACACATTGGGGGATGCCACATCGTGTTGGATGCCACACATTGGGGGATGCCACAGCGTTTTGGATACCACACATGGGGGATGTTACACCGTGCTGGATACCACACATTGGGGGATGCCACAGCGTGTTGGATGCCACACATTGGGGGATGCCACAGCGTGCTGGATATCACACATGGGGGATGCCACATCGTGTTGGATGCCACACATTGGGGGATGCCACAGCGTTTTGGATACCACACATGGGGGATGTCACACCGTGCTGGATGCCACAAATGGGGGATGCCACACATGGGAGATGCCACAAATGGGGGATACCACACATGGGGGATACCACTGTTGGGCCGCCACTCACCTGTGGAGGTGGTCTCGGTGGTCGAACCACTGGGTGAGGGTGCGGCAGGAGAAGAGTGGCAGACGCCGGTGCAGCACGTGATACGCCACGCTTTCGAAGCTGTAGACGTTTAGCGTCACCTGAGGGACCGTCAGAGAGTGAATAAACAACAACAGCCAGACAGTGAAGAAACAACAACAGCCAGCATAAGAAAAAAACAACTACAGACACTGATGCAACAATCAAAGACATTGGTAAAATAACCAGACACTGATCAAACACTGAAACAACCCCGCACAACGATGAAACGTGTTTGGACTTATAACTATGACATTCTACGAAAAAAGCACGTTTAAAAAAATGATTTAGGATATATACTATAGATTAATCATAGATCTACCGGTATATACTATAGATTAACGATATACTGTAGATTACGGATATATACTGCGGACGAAGGATACACACAATAGGATAAGAATATATATATATATAGATTAACGATATATATTGTAGATTACTGTGGATTAAGGATACACACAATTGGTAATGATATATACCATAGATTAATGATATATATTATAGATTAATGATATATATTATAGAATAATGATATATACAATAGATTAAGGACTTATACTATGGATTAAGGAGTAAGGCCGAGAAGGCGATCCCCCTGACTGCCTTCAACATAGACAACCTATCGTGATGACACTACCGGCAAGAACAGACAGTACACATATAACCTTGCTTACTTCATGGCGCAGTACTTTCCACAGGTTGAGCACGATCCTCCCGGGAACATTGAGGTCCGTCACCGGATCGCTCACGTCCTCCTTCTCTCTGTCGGTCTGCATCGGCTGACCGGCATCTGCCCATACAGACACATACACATAGCACACCACTATTGTCATCGGCTGACCGGCATCTGCCCATACAGACACATACACATAGCACACCACTATTGTCATCGGCTGACCGGCATCTGCCCATACAGACACATACACATAGCACACCACTATTGTCATCGGCTGACCGGCATCTGCCCATACAGACACATACACATAGCACACCACTATTGTCATCGGCTGACCGGCATCTGCCCATACAGACACATACACATAGCACACAACTATTGTCATCGGCTGACCGGGATCTGCCCATACAGACACATACACATAGCACACAACTATTGTCATCGGCTGACCGGGATCTGCCCATACAGACACATACACATAGCACACCACTATTGTCATCGGCTGACCGGCATCTGCCCATACAGACACATACACATAGCACACCACTATTGTCATCGGCTGACCGGCATCTGCCCATACAGACACATACACATAGCACACCACTATTGTCATCGGCTGACCGGCATCTGCCCATACAGACACATACACATAGCACACCACTATTGTCATCGGCTGACCGGCATCTGCCCATACAGACACATACACATAGCACACCACTATTGTCATCGGCTGACCGGCATCTGCCCATACAGACACATACACATAGCACACCACTATTGTCATCGGCTGACCGGCATCTGCCCATACAGACACATACACATAGCACACAACTATTGTCATCGGCTGACCGGGATCTGCCCATACAGACACATACACATAGCACACAACTATTGTCATCGGCTGACCGGGATCTGCCCATACAGACACATACACATAGCACACCACTATTGTCATCGGCTGACCGGCATCTGCCCATACAGACACATACACATAGCACACCACTATTGTCATCGGCTGACCGGCATCTGCCCATACAGACACATACACATAGCACACCACTAGTGTCATCGGCTGACCGGCATCTGCCCATACAGACACATACACATAGCACACCACTATTGTCATCGGCTGACCGGCATCTGCCCATACAGACACATACACATAGCACACCACTATTGTCATCGGCTGACCGGCATCTGCCCATACAGACACATACACATAGCACACCACTATTGTCATCGGCTGACCGGCATCTGCCCATACAGACACATACACATAGCACCCCACCATTGTCATCGGCTGACCGGCATCTGCCCATACAGACACATACACATAGCACACAACTATTGTCATCGGCTGACCGGGATCTGCCCATACAGACATATACACATAGCACACAACTATTGTCATCGGCTGACCGGGATCTGCCCATACAGACACATACACATAGCACACCACTATTGTCATCGGCTGACCGGCATCTGCCCATACAGACACATACACATAGCACACCACTATTGTCATCGGCTGACCGGCATCTGCCCATACAGACACATACACATAGCACACCACTAGTGTCATCGGCTGACCGGCATCTGCCCATACAGACACATACACATAGCACACCACTATTGTCATCGGCTGACCGGCATCTGCCCATACAGACACATACACATAGCACACCACTATTGTCATCGGCTGACCGGCATCTGCCCATACAGACACATACACATAGCACACCACTATTGTCATCGGCTGACCGGCATCTGCCCATACAGACACATACACATAGCACACCACTAGTGTCATCGGCTGACCGGCATCTGCCCATACAGACACATACACATAGCACACCACTATTGTCATCGGCTGACCGGCATCTGCCCATACAGACACATACACATAGCACACCACTATTGTCATCGGCTGACCGGCATCTGCCCATACAGACACATACACATAGCACACCACTATTGTCATCGGCTGACCGGCATCTGCCCAAACAGACACATACACATAGCACACCACTATTGTCATCGGCTGACCGGCATCTGCCCATACAGACACATACACATAGCACACCACTATTGTCATCGGCTGACCGGCATCTGCCCATACAGACACATACACATAGCACACCACTATTGTCATCGGCTGACCGGCATCTGCCCATACAGACACATACACATAGCACACCACTATTGTCATCGGCTGACCGGGATCTGCCCATACAGACACATACACATAGCACACCACTAGTGTCATCGGCTGACCGGCATCTGCCCATACAGACACATACACATAGCACACCACTATTGTCATCGGCTGACCGGCATCTGCCCATACAGACACATCCACATAGCACACCACTATTGTCATCGGCTGACCGGCATCTGCCCATACAGACACATACACATAGCACACCACTATTGTCATCGGCTGACCGGCATCTGCCCATACAGACACATACACATAGCACACCACTATTGTCATCGGCTGACCGGCATCTGCCCATACAGACACATACACATAGCACACCACTATTGTCATCGGCTGACCGGGATCTGCCCATACATACACATACACATAGCACACCACTATTGTCATCGGCTGACCGGGATCTGCCCATACAGACACATACACATAGCACACCACTATTGTCATCGGCTGACCGGCATCTGCCCATACAGACACATACACATAGCACACCACTAGTGTCATCGGCTGACCGGGATCTGCCCATACAGACACATACACATAGCACACCACTATTGTCATCGGCTGACCGGCATCTGCCCATACAGACACATACACATAGCACACCACTATTGTCATCGGCTGACCGGGATCTGCCCATACAGACACATACACATAGCACACCACTATTGTCATCGGCTGACCGGCATCTGCCCATACAGACACATACACATAGCACACCACTAGTGTCATCGGCTGACCGGCATCTGCCCATACAGACACATACACATAGCACACCACTATTGTCATCGGCTGACCGGCATCTGCCCATACAGACACATGCACATAGCACACCACTATTGTCATCGGCTGACCGGGATCTGCCCATACATACACATACACATAGCACACCACTATTGTCATCGGCTGACCGGGATCTGCCCATACAGACACATACACATAGCACACCACTATTGTCATCGGCTGACCGGCATCTGCCCATACAGACACATACACATAGCACACCACTATTGTCATCGGCTGACCGGCATCTGCCCATACAGACACATACAAATAGCACACCACTAGTGTCATCGGCTGACCGGCATCTGCCCATACAGACACATACACATAGCACACCACTATTGTCATCGGCTGACCGGGATCCGTCCATACAGACACATACACATAGCACACCACTATTGTCATCGGCTGACCGGCATCTGCCCATACAGACACATACACATAGCACACCACTAGTGTCATCGGCTGACCGGGATCTGCCCATACAGACACATACACATAGCACACCACTATTGTCATCGGCTGACCGGGATCTGCCCATACAGACACATACACATAGCACACCACTATTGTCATCGGCTGACCGGGATCTGCCCATACAGACACATACACATAGCACACCACTATTGTCATCGGCTGACCGGCATCTGCCCATACAGACACATGCACATAGCACACCACTATTGTCATCGGCTGACCGGGATCTGCCCATACATACACATACACATAGCACACCACTATTGTCATCGACTGACCGGGATCTGCCCATACAGACACATACACATAGCACACCACTATTGTCATCGGCTGACCGGGATCTGCCCATACAGACACATACACATAGCACACCACTATTGTCATCGGCTGACCGGCATCTGCCCATACAGACACATACACATAGCACACCACTATTGTCATCGGCTGACCGGGATCTGCCCATACAGACACATACACATAGCACACCACTATTGTCATCGGCTGACCGGCATCTGCCCATACAGACACATACACATAGCACACCACTATTGTCATCGGCTGACCGGGATCTGCCCATACAGACACATACACATAGCACACCACTATTGTCATCGGCTGACCGGCATCTGCCCATACAGACACATACACATAGCACACCACTAGTGTCATCGGCTGACCGGCATCTGCCCATACAGACACATACACATAGCACACCACTATTGTCATCGGCTGACCGGCATCTGCCCATACAGACACATGCACATAGCACACCACTATTGTCATCGGCTGACCGGGATCTGCCCATACATACACATACACATAGCACACCACTATTGTCATCGGCTGACCGGGATCTGCCCATACAGACACATACACATAGCACACCACTATTGTCATCGGCTGACCGGCATCTGCCCATACAGACACATACACATAGCACACCACTATTGTCATCGGCTGACCGGCATCTGCCCATACAGACACATACAAATAGCACACCACTAGTGTCATCGGCTGACCGGGATCTGCCCATACAGACACATACACATAGCACACCACTATTGTCATCGGCTGACCGGCATCTGCCCATACAGACACATACACATAGCACACCACTATTGTCATCGGCTGACCGGGATCTGCCCATACAGACACATACACATAGCACACCACTCTTGTCATCGGCTGACCGGCATCTGTCCATACAGACACATACACATAGCACACCACTAGTGTCATCGGCTGACCGGGATCTGCCCATACAGACACATACACATAGCACACCACTATTGTCATCGGCTGACCGGGATCTGCCCATACAGACACATACACATAGCACACCACTATTGTCATCGGCTGACCGGGATCTGCCCATACAGACACATACACATAGCACACCACTATTGTCATCGGCTGACCGGCATCTGCCCATACAGACACATACACATAGCATACCACTAGTGTCATCGGCTGACCGGGATCTGCCCATACAGACACATACACATAGCACACCACTATTGTCATCGGCTGACCGGCATCTGCCCATACAGACACATACACATAGCACACCACTAGTGTCATCGGCTGACCGGGATCTGCCCATACAGACACATACACATAGCACACCACTATTGTCATCGGCTGACCGGCATCTGCCCATACAGACACATACACATAGCACACCACTATTGTCATCGGCTGACCGGGATCTGCCCATACAGACACATACACATAGCACACCACTATTGTCATCGGCTGACCGGGATCTGCCCATACAGACACATACACATAGCACACCACTAGTATCATCGGCTGACCGGGATCTGCCCATACATACACATACACATAGCACACCACTATTGTCATCGGCTGACCGGGATCTGCCCATACAGACACATACACATAGCACACCACTATTGTCATCGGATGACCGGGATCTGCCCATACAGACACATACACATAGCACACCACTATTGTCATCGGCTGACCGGCATCTGCCCATACAGACACATACACATAGCACACCACTAGTGTCATCGGCTGACCGGGATCTGCCCATACAGACACATACACATAGCACACCACTATTGTCATCGGCTGACCGGCATCTGCCCATACAGACACATACACATAGCACACCACTATTGTCATCGGCTGACCGGGATCTGCCCATACAGACACATACACATAGCACACCACTATTGTCATCGGCTGACCGGCATCTGCCCATACAGACACATACACATAGCACACCACTATTGTCATCGGCTGACCGGCATCTGCCCATACAGACACATACACATAGCACACCACTATTGTCATCGGCTGACCGGGATCTGCCCATACAGACACATACACATAGCACTCCACTATTGTCATCGGCTGACCGGCATCTGCCCATACATACACATACACATAGCACACCACTAGTGTCATCGGCTGACCGGCATCTGCCCATACAGACACATACACATAGCACACCACTATTGTCATCGGCTGACCGGCATCTGCCCATACAGACACATGCACATAGCACACCACTATTGTCATCGGCTGACCGGGATCTGCCCATACATACACATACACATAGCACACCACTATTGTCATCGGCTGACCGGGATCTGCCCATACAGACACATACACATAGCACACCACTATTGTCATCGGCTGACCGGCATCTGCCCATACAGACACATACACATAGCACACCACTATTGTCATCGGCTGACCGGCATTTGCCCATACAGACACATACACATAGCACACCACTATTGTCTAAACAGGGACAAACCGCGCCAAGTAAGAGCTGCACCAGCTGTGGTATGTGATACTTTAACCACTTTTGGTCATATCGCGTCAATGGGAGAAGTAAGGGAGAGTGGAGCCATGCCCCCGTGGGTAACCCCCTACTCTTTGCGAAGAAGGACATGGGATCTTTACCCTGCGACCACACAGACATGGCCACAGCGGGGAGCGAACCATCGATCCACGTGTCGTTAGGCTCTCAGGTGGCCAGAGCACTCAAGGCGAGCGCTCTAACCCACTGAGCTACCGGGCCGGCCCTGATACTCCTGGTGAAGGCGGTGACCAGTTGATTCATTCGTAAGAGGATGAAACGGCGGTGCAGGTTGGGACCCTACGTGGGAATCAAACTCACGACCTCTCGATATCGAGTTAGCCACTGTACCAAGCTCCCCGCACAGTGGCGCTACGCAAGATAGATTCACCGCTGCTGTCGGCCGGGCCAATTTCAAGATTCTTGAAAAATGGTCAAATCAGCTGTAATTTCTTGCAACTATTATATTTTTCCAGAATAAAACATCAAAATAACGAGCTTTGTGCATTTAATACAGCAAAAAACGTCTTGTACCTATTCGACAAAGTTATAATTGTGGCAGACCGCTTTGTTTTCATAAACTGATTTTATGTGTTATTAGGCTTAGTCCCAGCACTAATTTGTAGAAATGAGCGACGCATTTTTCCAATCAATTTGCGCAGCGCCGCCTTGGCGAATGAGTGTTAAAATGCATTGAGGAAGCAGGCGACAACAGAGATATAATCGAGCCCTAGCAGAGTGAGTCGAAGGCAGAGAGTGCTACTGAACCTCTAGCGGGGATCCCCATAGCCGAGGCTATATATAATAAATGGTTGGACTACTTATATAAGATCCAGCTAGGTATGTAAGGTAACTACGCTGTGCGGTTGTCTCTTCACACACAGTGATCAAGACATCAAATGAAGATTACATATTACAGCATTGGTGGATTACATATTGCAGAATTGCTACCCTACCTCCCCTCCCCGACAGTGGATATTCCATAATGCAACATGGAACCCGGCCGGCACGTCCCCCCCCCCACCCCCACCCCCGCCCGCCCGCCACTCCCACTCGCCTGTCTCACCTGGCAGACGAGAGAGCTTGGGACACAGGTTGACACTGAGCTGGGCTGCGCGCTGAATCATGTATCCCCAAGACTGCATCTCGATCTCATAGCCGACCAGTATGTCAGGGTCATGTCTGTAGCAAACATTAAGACAACAAATTATCATGTATCAGTCTAAAAAACATGTACATACTGCCAACAAAATGGCGGGATATTACTCCAGACGTTGGTGGAGTGGAGCGTGGAGCAGTGAATAAGATGAAGACGAAAGACGTTCTGGGCGATAAAAGCTTTTCTGACAATAATTGTCTGTCTAGAATATGATTTTGGAAAGTTATTTCAGAAAAACAAAACCAGCTGGACATATTGTCTAACCGTGCGAATGTAAGATACGAAATAGATATGTGATTAATTAGGTCCTGTAACAACATACCCTAGTATTAATTGAATACAATATATGTGGGTTTTTTTTTCACATTATAAGGACCTAAATACATCATTCAAACCATTCTTAATATTTCTCATGGAAAATATGGCTGTAGGAGTAACTTTAATTAACAATATTGTTTCATGAGGACAAGCTGTGTACCTTAGAACCAGACGGCATATTTCATCCAACAGTTCCCGCTCACTGTCAACATAAGTGACATCTATGCTGGCCACGCCGGTTTTGTGCAATAACGTTTGAACGGATGCGCCTGTCCCAGCGACGGCTGCACCTTGACCACCCTCGCGCTGCTGCTTGGCGGAGGCTGGGTCCACCACCAGGACCCCCACCACCTCCCTCTGGCCACACTCGGGCGGAATGTCCTTGGCTAGGCTGTAGAACAAGGCGTCGATGGCGTCAAACTCCGGGTCAGGGCGCAGGTCTCCCCTTGTCCTGACGTGAAGCTCTAGACTCATGGTCGTCAGGTATTGGAACTGTAGGATAAGATGCGTGTGATTGTCACAATAACATGAGGCAATGGCAATTACACAGTCATGCTTGTTTTGTTACTGGAACTGAGTGTGATGATAACATTACATGTACATGCTAAAATTTCTTTTTCATGCCAAATTCATGATGCATTGCCTTGGTCTGCAGCAAGAATACCTGTGTCACCCTAATGATGAAAGTCATTTACAGATACAGGTCAGGAACCTTTTAGCATTTCTACAAGATGGTCTCCCTCTCCCATCATAGCCATCTGATTTATCCATTTCCTTTTCATTTATTATAAAACATATATTTGATACATAGAAACTTATTTACTACACATACAGAATTATTCATTGGAAAACTGACGTATGTGTAATAAGTAAGAAGGGGGGAGTATTATACCATTTCTAAATTTGCAAAGTCCAAAAATGCCAAAGCCAAAATTCTGACACCAAACCTACACTGAAAAGACATATAATGAGTCATGAATACGGAGAGAGTAGGGTGGAATACGAAGACTTTCCATTACCTTTTACTGACTAAGCTACTTTCCATGACTTCTTAAAATAAAAAATTGTCCTTGACGTTCTCATGACTTTTCATGATGATGAGTTTTGCAAAATATTATTCCATGACCGTGACATGGGAACCCTGGATGTTGCACAGTGACAATCACGAACAGCACCTTTTACTTATATCGTTGGAATGGAACATGAGTCACCCACCTCATGCACGGATTTGGCATCGCGAACGTTTTGCATGCTGAGCTTGAATCCGAAAGAGTTTTTTGGCGTCGGTCCTTCGATCTGCGACACATCTGGCCGGGAGGTGGACGGTGTGACAAACTACAAGAGAGGTGTAAACCTATATATGGTTTCCTTCTCACGCGTACCTTTGTCTTAAGTGAAGTTGCTAAGGAAGTTTCCAATGTTGGAATTAATAACTTCCAAACTATATTTTTCAGAAAATAACTTAAGATATATTGTCTGATCTTAATGTTAATGAAACAATTTGTACTCAGGTGGTATGCAAAGCAGAGAGGGAAGTATATTATTTTATAACCCTTCCTTTTATCTCAATATACACCACTGGCGTTGGCATCTGGCGTTGTGGCGCTTACCCGGCTGTGCGGCTGAAGCAGTGGCCGTCGCGTGTTAGATCCCAACCGCAGATCACGTGGTCTGCCAGCGGGAGTCCCGTGTCGCTGTTTGGTCGCGGCGTCCGGCGTCCCGGATGTTGTAGGAGTGGCGGTCAACACGCGTGGGCGGTGGCTGGTCGGGGGTGTGGCCGTGGCCGCCAGGATAGGCGTGCAGGGCAGATTGTGGCATACTGGCTCAACAGCCCTCATTGGGGTACTGGAGGCCGGCTCTGCGCTCTGTGACTCCCCCGAGACGGGGGACGTCGGCGAGGTTGCCATGACGATCGGTACCGCGTCGAGACTGACGCGTCTTCCTTTGGCACGCGCTGTCTTGCTCAAACGGCCCTTTCGCGGCCCGACCGCAGAGCTCTGCTGGTGAGGGCTGCACGCTTCAGGCACTAAGAAATGTTCTTCCCGCGTAGCCAGCACCGCAGAGTATACATCAGGCACGTCGCCAGGGTCTTGCTGCCGTGGTTCCGCGATGGGGTTGCTAGGTCGGGAGTCTTCAGGCACTTTGTCGTCGGGTAACCTCTGCTTGTCGACCAACCAGCGACACACACTAGCACGAGACGGCGGGGCACGAGCTGGTGTAATGACTGTCGGCTGATCGCTGAACAGGGAGGCAATGATAGCGTCCATGGCGGCAGTGCCGGTCAACAGCTGTCGGCGAGTTTCTTGCGACGTTCCCAGTACGGCAAGCTGTTCGCCTATCGCGCAACGTTGCCAGTATGCGAGCCCTCGACCGGACAATCCACACTCAAACTCTTCCAGGTCACACACCTTGGGAAACATGGGGGAGAAGGGTGGAGCCGCTAGCTATGTCAGGCCTGAGAGGCGTCGCCTGTCAAGCTTGCGAGTCACAAAGGCGTCGCCTGTCAAGCTTGCGAGTCACAAAGGCGTCGCCTGCCAAGCTTGAGATTGGTCTACCATTAAAGTGAGTCGCCCGTTAGGAAAGTGATAGTTCTGACTGCAAGAGTTACTAACTAAAATGTATTGAACTCAACGAGGAGGACTTTGATGACACCAATCGGGTGGTGTGTGTATTTTGCTATTGTTGAAATATATTCATAATATATTCAATTATTTATAAAAGCCTCTTACATACAACCCTATACATGGCATTGTCAGATCCGATAAAAAGCATCAATGTTAACTGCATTACCTTTGGAGACTCAATAGTCAGCACTCTTCCTCCGATTTCTCTGAAAACAAAAAGGGCCAAAAATTACGTCCGTCTAAATATGCCAGCAGTTCGTAGTATAAACACCCTATTAACAAAAAACGGGAGATATACTAGGAAACATGTGTACTCAACGAGTTGCAGATGCAGATCTCTACTTTTCGATTATTGGCAGGCTTGGCCGGCCATAACTCGGTTGGCATCCGTCCGTCTACGAAAGACGATGGATTTTGCAGCTTTTGTTTGATTTAAAGTAATACGAGTTGCGTCGCGACATTTTGCGCTTGTGACTGAACAAGCCTATCTGTGACCGACAGAGCTCCCCGCAGTCGTCGCATCGATGACCCGTCGACCGGTCCTGGTTTGTACTCACTGGGCGTCTAGTTTGGCGTTTCAAGTCCAGTTTGTCAAACCAGAGCCCGTCGTGGTGGACCATTCCCTCACGCACGAGACGTGACCATACCCTCTTTTCGGATGCTAGGTCCTCCCAAGAATTTGCATGGATGCCGAAAGCCTTCATGTCACGCTTTCAAACATCCTTAAACCTGAGCTTTGGCCGTCCAGTTGGCCTTTTGCCACCGTAGCTCACCGTAGAGCACATCCTTTGGAATGCGTTCATCTTGCATTGCAAGCCAACGAAGACGTCGTTGTTTCACAAGAGCAAGAATGCTCGGGAGGTTGGCCCTGGCTAACACGTCGGCATTTGCTAAAATGTTTCGCAGGCAACGAAGATGGAAGTTGTTTAACTTTTTTTCTCGGCCACAATATGTAGCCCACGTTTTACTGCCACACAGCAGGCTACTTATAACACACGCCCTGTAGATTAGCATTTTGGTGCGAATGGTTAGTTTTGAATTTTTCCAAGCACGTTTGTTTAACCGACCAAAGGTGGTGGCTGCCTTCTCAATGCGAGTATTTATTTCTTCGTCCAGCAGGGGCGGATCTAGGAATTTGCCAAGGGGGGTGGGGGCGGGGGGTTGCTCTTTGAAAAACTTGCGACCGGAGAGGGGGGGCGGGGGGCAGGACGTCCTCGGAGAAGCCGACTTTAACACTGTATGTTCAGGTTCCCAAGAGGGGTGTTGCTTTCTGAAAACTTGCGACCGGGGGGGGGGGGGGGGGGGGCCTTGGAGAACCGGACTTCAACAGTGTATGTTCAGTTTCCCAAGGGGTGGGGTTGCTCTCTGAAGACTTGGGACTTTAACATGTATGTTAACATGTAAGTTTTATGTTCTGGTTCCCAAGGGGGGGGGTGGTTGAAGCCCACCCAAGCCCCCCCCCCCCAATCTTATTCACCACCTCTAAAGGCATGTTATTTAGGGTAATCACTGGTGGTGTAATAGCCCCTTGGCTCAGCACGACTGCGTCGTATACAGACTAGTAGTCAGAGCGAACAAAACGCGTTTGAGAGCAAGCTCCCCGCACGGTGGCGCTACGCAAGCTAGCTTTTACCGCTGCTGTCGGCCGGGGGCAAATTTCCAGATGCTTGATAAACGGTCAAATCAGCTGTAATTTCTTGCAACATTATAGTTTTCAAGAATAAAACATCAAAATAACCATCTTTGTGTATTTAATAGAGCAAAACACATCTTTTACGCTTTCGAAAAAGTTCAAATGGTGACAGAACTCTTTCTTTTCATCACCTGATTTCATGTGTTACTAGGTTCAGGCTGGGTTCCAGCGCTAATTTGTAGAAATGCGCGACGCATTTTTTCTATCGATTTGCGCAGCGCCGCCCTGGCGAGCGAGTGTGAAAATGCATTGACGGCGTAGGCGAAAACAGATATATAATGGAGCCCTAGCGAAGTGAGTCGAAGGCAGAGAGTGGTTTGAGAGTCGATCCAGGAGTCTCTGCAGCTGGCTTTCTGAGTGCGCAACCAGTGCTGCGTCGTCAGCAAATAGCAGTTCCCTTATTAGAAAGCGCTTCCGCTTGGACTTAGCGGGCCATTACTAACAGAAAGTTATCGTTTTTGGTTGGCATATGCCCTCTGCGAAAGACGATGGATTTGCAACTTTTGTTTTGGTTTAGGTACTAAGAATTGTTTCGCGGCATTTGCGCTTATAATTAATAAGCCTATCTGGGACCGACATAGCTTACCGCAGTCGTCGCATCGATGACTTGTCGTTTGGTCTAGGTAAGTCGTAAAGTTAAGGTAAAGTTCTCGTAAACGTCATATTATATAATATGTTGGGAACTTGGAGAGTTGAACAGTTACGTTCGTCTGATGACATTGTCATGAAGCCGATTCTTTTAATTTATAAATCACTGAAATTATTGATGTCACAAGATTGAAATATGAGTTTTAATATGAGCTCTACATAGACATCTGTTGTCGATGGGGTGTATTGATATTAACACACTGAACCCGCCAAAATTTGGGACGACAAGGGGGGTCGTGTTCCCAAATCACGAACACATTTCTATATTCCCAGGTCACGATGAATTAAATGGAGAACTCCCCGCATGCAATAATGGAAGAGGCGGATTACATGATATAAATTGGCGCTTTCCCAATTCACCGTTATTTATAATTACAATTTTCAGTTCATAATTAATGAAAATCTTTGATCACTACGGTCGGCTATTGGCCATTCTCAGTCCACGAAAAATTATTTTCTTCATTCCCAGTTCACTGTTAAATAAAAAAGCTATTCCCAAGGAACGGAGATAACCCTTGGGCCTACTTCTTGTAACCATGCACTGACGACGCAGCAATACGACCTTCACCTTATCAAGTCATAAAAACGCGACCGTCGTCTGCTTGCAGTGTAGGCCTACTTTATAAAGACTATGCTGGAGACAAGTCTGTCGTGTTGTGCTGTTATTAAACAAAATATGCTTACAGGTAGGTTAAAATCACAATGTCAGTGGTCTCGTGCAATGGAATAAGCTTAGATAATGCATCAAAGGTGGCTGCATATGGTGCACCACCAACATATTGTGGTATCGGTCTGATATACAAAATTCGTGGTACGATTATCGAGATATGAGGGAGGGAAAGGTACATTTATGCCTTTTCCGATCTCCGCAATTGGCATCCAGGAATTCTTTGAGATTCGCGATTAACTGTCAAACTAAACTTTTGGGGATCGTTATTCGTACAATTGCCGATTCAGCCCGAAGACCCTTTCCCTATTTATCGCCATCCATAAATAGCAGTCTGTGAATTCCTCGATATTCGCGATAAGGTGTTTTTTTCGCGCCCAGTCTTGAACAGTCCTCATCTTGAAGCTTCGTTCTTGCTCTTCCTAATTCTTGGGGATTCGCGATTCAGAGGTCCCCCCCCCACTCCCCCAAAGATATCGGCTAGGCCTATATGTCACGGTGGGTGAAAATATGGCCTTGTGCAATGTAAGGTTATATAAAAAAAAAAGTTAAATGAGAGCGGCATAAGGCCAAGCAAAACGAAGAGAACCGGGCGAGGTGTAATGTGTTACAGGATTTTATTTGTCTACATACACGTCATTGTACAGTTCGGTCCTACACTCACGCGGCCAAGGTAAAGAGGCCTGTATAAAAAAATATCAGTGCTACTCACATCAAAAACACGTTCAAACAATTCCACGATGTGTTTCATTCCTCAGGAAAATCGTGTCCAATAATTTATCAGAAGGTCTTTACACATCAGTGTATATTTAAATAGACAATACAGAAATATGTACTCCATCTGGCTTACAATGGATACATGCAATAACAAAAATAGAGCTCTATTAACGGTTGTGAACACATTCGCAAAATCCCATGACACATTACACCCAGGTGGTTAAAGCAGTGTACACAGCAGCGATCAAACAGACCGGCAGTCATATCGGTGTCATATTGCGCAACAATCACGTTATATTTCGCAATACCACGTGTTAATTATATTAACAATTATTATATCTAAGCTTACTCAATTAATATATTATCAATTTGAATAAGTGGCAGGATAAAGATACATATATGCATACATATATACAAAGAACAGCTGCCATTAAAAGCTCCCATGTATTGGAGTAATCAAAATCACTGATGCATGGCGAAAACATTCAACATATATATATTATATGCGTACTCATTCAACACCACAGATGTTCTGAATAAAACACTATTCAACCTTTTAGTGAACACATAATTTCATTTAAATAATTTCGAACGTTACGCTAACTAAACCAATGATTGTTGAAGCGGCGTTGTATATATCAATACCGAATGCAGTGTTACTGATGAGATTGCTGTACAATAAACCATTAGAAAAGCCACTAGGGCCCCGACATGTGCATGGCCAGGGCCAGGGGAGGGAGCGGCAGTTGTCGCTGGCGGATTAATCTGGCAGCCAACGCTGTGGTAGTCTATAGGGGGGCATACCGGTGACACCCACCACGGTGACACCCGGCCACCCCCAGGGGAGGTGACGTAGGGTAGAGCGGTGCGACATGATCCACGTGGCGGGGGACACCTATTTACCTGGGTCGGTCGGGCCGGTCCTGGGGCACGCTGCAGTAGACCTCCCGCACCTGCTGTTCGCCCAGCCCCTGTGTCCAGGCGTCTTCTAGGGCAACCTCTCGGCTCGGCGGCTGCAAGGCGGGGCGGATGACGCTGCTGCGGTCCGGGTCGGTGGGGTCGGGGGAGCGGCTGCCGTCGCCGCGCCGGGGTCGGCTGGGATCCTCCCAGTGGGGGCGGCCGCCGCCGCGCGCGCCCTCACCCCCCGCGCCGCCTGGGGGACTTGGGCCGTCATGACCCGCCCCCTGCGAGGAGGAGGAGGCGGAGGAGTAGCCGCCCCCGGCCGTGCCAGGGTGTCGCTGGCCCGGCTGCTGCACCCTGCCGGGGCCCATCGTCTGGTAGGGCACCCCCTGAGAGGGCCAGCCGCAGTAGGCGGAGGTCGGTGTCTGGTACGGCCTCTGCGTGAGGTCCTCGGGGGCGGTGTGGTGCTGGTGCTGCTGCTGGTACGGGTAGCGGGTATGCTCGGCGACGGCCACCTCCCCCGGCGGCTCCATGTGCGCCTCCCGCGCCATGCCGAAGTCTTGCGCGCTGGGGAACTGCGGGATGGGGTGGAGTGGCTGGTGGGCCGGGGGCGCCATGTTGCAGGCGAGCGGCGTTTGGTGGCGGGGCGGCCCGAGGCCAGTCGGCGGCAATGGCTGGTGGGCAGGTGGCGCCACCTCGGGCCGAGAGGCGGTCCCTCCAGGGGTCGTGTGGCCGGGAGACATCAAGGGACGGTGGGCGGGCGGCGCCAGATCCAGAGGCGAGAGAGCAGACTCGGCGCCGGGCGACATCGCCGGGTACAGGGATCGACCGCCCCCGTAGGCCGGCGCCGGAGACTGGTACCCCCGCGGGGACGGCTCCATCCGCCTGCCTGGCGCCAGGTCACCCGAATAGGTCTCCAGACCCACGGCTTGTCCCCCCGCGTCGCCTCTGGGGAACAGGTCGGCCCGGCGATCCCCGTGGTAGGGAGCGCCCGGAAAGTGGTCGGCTTGGAACGACGTCTGGCTGGGGTAGGTACTCAACCCCCCGCGGTGATCCATGGATCGGTATCCAGGGTGATCCACGCGCCAATTGGACGGGTCCGGAGCGTTCTCCCGGCGGGACCCCACGAACTGCTGACCCGAGTGCGCCTGGCTGTGAGGCGGAGGGGAGCGAGCACTGCTGCGGCCGTAACCCAAGGCTGGGGAGCGCAGACTGCCATCGTCGTGGGGAGGGGAGAGGGCACGGTTCGCGCTGTATGTACCGGGAGGGGAGTGGCCCCGGCCACCGCGGTAAGACAGGGACGGGGAGCTGTAGGAACCGAGAGGGGGGCGAACATCTGCGCTGCAGTAGCCCATAGAAGAAAGATTATAACCGTGGTAGGTCGGGGGAGGAGAGCGAACAGCGTCACCATGGTAGCTCGGGAGAGGGGAGCGAGCGGTGTCACCATGGTAGCTCGTGGGAGGGAAGCGAACAGTGTCACCATGGTATCTCGGGGAAGGGGAGCGAACTGTATCACCATGGTAGCTCGGGAGAGGGGAGCGAACAGTGTCACTGTGGTAGTTGGGGAGAGGGGAGCGAACAGTGTCACCATGGTAGCTCCGGGGAGGGGAGCGCACAGTGTTACCATGGTAGCTCGTGGGAGGGGAGCGAACAGTGTCACCATGGTAACTTGGGGGATGAGAGCGAACGGTGTCACCATGGTATGGCGGGAGAGACGATTGAACAGTGTCACCATGGTAGCTCGGGGGAGGGGAGCGGACAGTGTCACTGTGGTAGGTCGTGGGAGAAGACCTTTCATGCAGACTTTCCTGGTGATATCCCACAGACGTTAGTCCTAGTCTATCGTCTCTCTGTGATGTGGACAGGGGACCCTCTGGGTGGCGAGACATGCCTAGGTGGGCGTGTCGCGGGCCGGAGCGGGGCCCTCCCCCGCGTGTCCGCTGTTCCTGCCACCCCTGCCGCTCGCCCACCCCCAGCAGCTTCATCAGGGTGGCCTTGCGCGCGTTCTCCACTTCTTCCTCGATCTCAGGGTCCTCTATGGTGAGTGGGATGACGGCGGGCACGGGGCGGTCGGGGCCCGCGCCGGCCTCCCCCACAGGTTGCTCCGGAGACCCGATTGGGGAGGGTGAGTGGATCGGAGGAGGGTAAAACTGAGGGGTGGGAGAAGTGCAGGGTGCAGGGGAGGTTGCCGCTTCCATAGGCAACTGTTGATGAACGGTCGGTGTTAGAGAGCTCGGCAGTGTGTTCTCCTCTCGTGTTGGACCTCTCGTCTCGCCCGAGCGGCTGGGCTGTGACAGATCTTGCCCAGGCGCCATGGAACTGGACGGCGTCTCGAACCCGTGGCCTCTGCCCTGGCCCCTTGTCGCGGGTCCTGCCTCAACGTCAGGGGGTGTCCCGAGATCAGGGCCCTGTCCCTGAGAGCGTGAAGCAGCAGTCGCCATGGAGGCCCACCCCTCCTCCATAGGTTGACCCAGATCCGGTGGCGATGGTGTGCTAGCTGGCCGGGGCCGGAGCCCAGTCTGGTCATGGCTTGGTCCGTCCATGCCACCCGGGCTGGAGGCCTTACCGTAGCCAGAGAAACGCACCACCTCTGTTTTTATAGCATACGGCGAGTCTTTGTTGGGTTGTTTCCCGACGTGGCTCGGATTTTCGCTGGCAGTGCTGGTGGTCGCCGGCTGGTCGGGCTCCACGCGAGGCGTGAGGACGTCCCCGTGGGAGTGGCCAGCCATGGGGTCCCCGGCCTCCTCGGCCGGTTCCTCCGCTAGCGCGGGGGAGCTCGGCTGGGGAGGGGAGTCTTCGGGAGGACTATACGCCTCTGGGGATAGCAGAGCCATCTTGTACATGACGTCACCGTAGGCGGCGCTGTGGTCCTCCTCGGTGACCCTGCCGTACTCAACAACAGCGGGGCTGTGGGCGCTGGTGTCCGCGTTGCTGCAGCTGCTGTGGTTACTGGCGCTGTTTGTGCTCTGGCTGGCCAGATCCTCCTGCTCGGGGGACGCCTTCTCCCCCACCGCTGGCGCATTCAGCCCCTCCAACGTGGCCTGGTGCAGCAGCGACAACGTGTTCAAGAACTTCTTCGAGTCGCCCTTCTTTCGGCCCCGCCGACCTGCGGATCGCACGAAGGCAGTTGACAGGCGTTTCGCCATCGACGTCGTCGCTTTCTTCTTCTTCAGCTTAGCGTGCGGCCGGCTCGGCTCTACGGCAAGCGAATTGGACGCTGAAGCGTGCGGACGTTTAGTTCGCTTGGCGTCCGTCGGCTGCAATGTAGACCCATCGGCCGCCGATAGTGTGGCCAGCCGTTCCCGCTGGGCCACCCACAGGGGATCCTGCTGATGGTCGGAGAAGATATCAGACAGCAGAATGCCGCCCTTGGTGCACGAGGCATGCGGGGAGTGTCCCATGTGAGCTCTCCGGCTAAAGAATTCGCCCACATTAACGGATGGTCCGGATAGCTTCAATTTCGTCAGTTGAACTCTAGCGACCTTCATGAGTTTGTTACATTTGTCCCATTGTTCTGCTTCCTCCGCCGGGCGCTTGGAGCTAGAGGATGAGGCTTGAGACTCGGGGCTGTCCTTACCGTGGCTCGACTCGCCGCCTGTGGCTGGCGACTGTCCCACGGGGCGGCTCGCGGGGCTAAGGGGCGGTAACTCTGCACCCGCCTCGTCACTTTCCTCATCGGACTCCTCCCGCGTGGCGCTAAACATGGTGCCAGACTGCCTGGCGGAGTGACACGTGCGCTCTGACGTGCTACAGCAGCCTTCTCCATCCCGCTCGCCATCATAACCACGTGACCCGGTCGCTTTCCCCGCGCCAGCAAAGATCCCTTCGCTCTCAACGCGGCTGCCACCACCTTGGCCTCCTCTAGCGCTAGGCTTGTTGGCCTCACTCTGGCAGCTGTCCGAGTCCATCACGATGGGCGGCGTGTGGAGCTGCCGCTGGCTGTCCACCTCCCCGCCGGCCAGCGGCAAGACGCTCGGCTCGCTGTCCGTGTCCATTTCCAGCAGGGAAAAGTCCACGTCGACGGCGTCCACATCGGCCTTCTCTTTGCGAGAGCCGCAGCCGTCCAACGAAGGCGGCTGCGCGTCCCAGCACTGCTTGGCGTCGAATGGCACCACCGTGCGCGCCGCATCCGACCCCGCTGCCACGAGCTGATCTCGGTCCGCGCCGCCTCCCCCGCCGCCACGTCCTGCCCCAGCGGCTAGCCTCTCCGTCCTCGAGGCTACATCGCTCACAGAGGCTGTTCTAGAGGTGTCCGGGTCCCCTATCGTCGTGAGGGTCTTGGTGTCCAGGTCAATGACGATGATACCGTCGTCAGCGGGCTCCGACCCGTCCGACGAGTCCTGCTCGCCGTACACCCTGGAGGCGTTCAACCTGCCACAGGGCGACAGCTTGGGGACCTCCAGCGATACGTAATCCTCCAGGGCAGCTTCTGCGCGCTGCTCGGCGGGGGCCACAAACACCACGCCAACCTCCGTCGGGTCACCCGAAGCACTCTGGTCGACGTTAGAGGAATCGTCATCGTCGCCACAGAAGTCCTTGCCATCTAGCTGAGCGATATTGGAGGCAGTGTCCTCCACCGAGCAGTCCATGTCATCGGTGGTCTTCCGCCGCAGCCCTAGACTCTCTAAGATGGGAACCGGCGGCTCTGGGTCACAGCCAGCGGTAGCGGCTCCTACCTGACCTTCGTGTTCATCCACAGACTCACAGTCATTCTTCGAGCGCGTGGCTTCCACGTCGGTCAATACAGTGTCCTCTTCCAAAGGGCCTTTAACGTCGCCAGCGTCGTCACTGGCCTCACGATTGTGGACACCAGGCACTTCTTTGTCTTCGTCATGAACCGGATACTCGTCACGTTGAACAACTGCATTCGGATGTTGAGTCAATGAACCTGTGTCGGGTTTGAGTCTCTCGCTGGCATGAACGTCGTCACCAGATAGAATGACATCGGCGGTCTCTTCTTCTTGAGTGTCGATGACATCTTCGCTACTGCCAAGTTTTTCGGCGGGTTCTACGTCGTCAGCGGACCGTGCGTCAGCGGAACGTGTGTCAGCGGACCGTGCGTCAGCGGAACGTGTGTCAGCGGACCGTGCGTCAGCGGAACGTGTGTCAGCGGACCCTGCGTCAGCCGACTGTGCGTCAGCGGATCGTGTGTCAGGGGACTGTGCGTCAGCCGACTGTGCGTCAGCGGAGCGTGCATCAGCGGATCGTGCGTCAGCGGACCGTGCGTCAGCGGACCGTGCGTCAGCGGACCGTGTGTCAGGGGACTGTGCGTCAGCCGACTGTGCGTCAGCGGAGCGTGCATCAACGGATCGTGCGTCAGCGGACTCTGCGTCAGCGGACCGTGTGTCAGCGGAGAGGGGGTCAGTAGACCGCGCGTCAGCGGACCGTGCGTCAGCGGAGAGGGGGTCAGTGGACCGCGCGTCAGCGGACTCTGCGTCAGCGGACTCTGCGTCAGCGGACTCTGCGCCAGCGGACTCTGGGTCAGCGGACCTTGCGCCAGCGAACCGTACGTCATCGGACCGTGTGTCAGCGGACTTCATATCAGCGGACCGTGCGTCGGCAGACCGTGCGTCAACGGATCTTACGTCAGCGGATTCTGCGTCATCTGAGGGTGCGTCATCGGACCGTGCGTCAGCGGATTTTATATCAGCAGACCGTGCGTCAGCGGACCCTGCGTCAGCGGACCGTGCGTCATCGGACCGTGCGTCAGCGGATTTTATATCAGCAGACCGTGCGTCAGCGGATCCTGCGTCAGCGGACCGTGCGTCAGTGGACTCTGCGTCAGCGGACTCTGCGTCAGCGGACGGCATATCAGCGGACCGTGCGTCATCGCACCGTGCGTCAGCGGACCCTGACGGCGTCAATGTCGCTTCGCCATTAGAACAGCGATCCTTTGTATCCGAAAGGATTATTTCCCTGGAACCATTTTCATGGTTGACTGGCGTCCCGGCCTCCTCGTCGACAGTGTCGGCTGGCACGTGGTCCCCTCCACAGTCCTTTCCTTTGTCATCGTTGCTAGTTTCACTTTCTTTCAGACCAGTGTTCGAATCAGATATACCATTGTCTGCCAAGGTCAAGTTTCCCTTTGTGAAAACTGGAGCAGATGAATGTGAAGCAAACGTTGCTTGGGCGTTGTCATTGACCGCCATGTTCTCTTCCTCCACGTCATGGGTTTGCTTCTTGGTAGCGAGATCACTCTTCATCGTCTCCTCCAGACTTGGAGAATCCGATCGAGCCTGCGCAGCTTCGTTGTCGACCTCTCCTTGCGTATCATCTGTGTCCATCAAGCTAGTTTCCCCAGATGTTGCACTTGGCATGTCTCTCGCACCAACACCTTCACCAGAGGACTCTCCTATATGGATACCGTCCACGTTCACTGGGCGAGTCAGAACGGTAGGTCTGTTAACGTTGGCGAGCACTGGCGCTGGATCAGGCTCTTTATTCGTCTTCATTCCCTGAGCAGTAGAATGGACAGCATCGATGGCTTCATGGGGTGATGAGCTACATTCTTGAGTATCTGAACCCGCCGATGGCTCCACATTGTCCTTTGGTTCGGCCACGCCCGCTGATGACGCGTCCACTCCAGCCTGGACTGAGGATTCTGTCTCTGTTTTCTTACACGTCGCCGCAGGGGATTCCGGGGATCCCGTCGATGCCTTACGCTTGCGAGTCAACATTTGTAATTCTGATCGAAACTTCCTGAATACCGGTCTCTGGCTTTCCTCCATGGACCTACTAGCGATGAACTGCCTGTCAGGCGCACTGAGCTGAGCACCAAACACGTCGACTGGACCAGCCTCGTCTTTCTTCGGTTCATCTTCCGTAGCGGCAGGGTCCTTTCGGCCACCTGGATCGTCTTCAAACTGATCCCGGTCGCTTAATGTCGGCGACAAAGGCGGCGGAGTTGGTGGCGACACGCTCTTCCCCTTGCCGCGACGACCAATCAATTTGCCAAGGTGTCCCTTCGTCTGCTTCCTCGCCCTCCTGCCACTACCACGGGAGCGCCTGGGGGCAGGTCGCTTCCTCACCATGTCTTCCACGTCGGCCAGATCCATGTCAGAGTCCTCCAGCAGGCTGTCCGAGTCGGAGTGCACGTTTGCCTTGGCGCGGCGGTAGGTTTCCTCGATCTGATCTTCCGACAGCTGCAGCACCAGCGGCATAATGTGCTCGTTTCTCTGGTGCTCCACCTCGCGCTTGACCTGCTGCCGCAGCTCGACCACGTCGAGGTCGCCCATGCGCCACAGGGCCAGGTTCTCGCGGCCGATCACGCTCAGCTCGCCGACATCGCGCTCGTCCACCAGCACCCGGCTGATCGCCAGGGCCGGCGCGTCCTGCGTCCTTACCCGCCCATCCAGGTACTTGATGGGGGACTTGGTCGTCACCCACGTGTTGCCGTCCTCACCCCTCGTGATCTCGGTCCCGGGCGATTCCCCAGCGACGGGCGGGGGGTGGTTTGGCCCTGGTGAGAGGCTCTCCACTGGACCAGCAGACCCCTCTAGACCAGCAGATCCCTGTGGACCAGCAGACTCCTGTGGACCAGCAGACTCATGTGGACCAGCAGACCCAGCTAGACCAGCACAACCCGCTGGACCAGCAGACCCCGCTGGACCAGCAGACCCCTGTGGACCAGCAGACTCCGGTGGACCAGCAGACTCCGGTGGATCAGCAGACCCCGCCAGATCAGCAGACCCCTGCGGACCAGCAGAATCCTGTGGACCAGCAGACTCCGCTAAACCAGCAGACCCCTGTGGACCAGCAGAATCCTGTGGACCAGCAGACTCCGCTAGACCAGCAGACCCCTGTGGACCAGCAGACCCCTGTGGACCAGCAGACCCCGCCAGATCAGCAGACCCGTGTGGACCAGCAGACTCCGCTAGACCAGCAGACCCCTGTAGACCAGCAGACCCCTGTGGACCAGCAGACTCCGCTAGACCAGCCGACCCATGTGGACCAGCAGACCCCGCTGGACCAGCAGACCCCTGTGGACCAGCAGACCCCTGTGGACCAGCAGACTCCGCTAGACCAGCAGACCCCTGTGGACCAGCAGGCCCCGCCAGATCAGCAGACCCCTGTGGACCAGCAGACTCCGCTAGACCAGCAGACCCCGCTAGACCAGCAGACCCCGCTAGACCAGCAGACCCCGCTAGACCAGCAGACCCCGCTAGACCAGCAGACTCCTGTGGACCAGCAGACCCCGCCAGATCAGCAGACCCCTGTGGACCAGCAGACTCCGCTAGACCAGCAGACCCCGCTAGACCAGCAGACCCCGCTAGACCAGCAGACCCCTGTGGACCAGCAGACCCCGCTAGACCAGCAGACCCCGGTGGACCAGCACACTCCGCTAGACCAGCAGACTCCGCTAGACCAGCAGACCCCTGTGGACCAGCAGACCCCGCTAGACCAGCAGACCCCTGTGGACCAGCAGACCCCGCTAGACCAGCAGCAGACCCCGCTACACCAGCAGACCCCGCTACACCAGCAGACCCCGCTAGACCAGCAGCAGACCCCGCTAGACCAGCAGCAGACCCTGGTGGACCCGCATCCAGCGGCCCAGGGTCTGGCCCTTCGTCTTCACCAGGATCGCCCCGATCCAGCTCAGCGCATCCCAGGTCGGGAGCTTCCTCCTGGTCGCATGGAGTCTCTACACCCGAGGGCGCCACCGCTTCAGGACCTGCGGAGTTATCAACACGCGCCAGGACCTCGGCGTCGGCGGCATCTATGGCACTTTGTTGGAGGGCGGCATTCATCTCCACGGAATTCCTCCGTTTATTCTTCTCCCCCTTCAACGATAATTTCGACATTCTCTCCGTGGTCGTTCGCGTTTTACCTCGAGCTGGAGCAGCTGAGGCCAGCAGGTCCGGAGAGACTTCACCCGGTGACTGAACACGCTCACCGGGATCACCGGTACGGGGTTGATCTCCAGGAGTTTCTTCTGCACCAGCCTCTGGACCCCAGCAGGGCAGTTCTTCTTCCCGAAGGACCAGTGAAGCGTCCTCCCCATCACCCACGCTTCGGTCAGGCATCACAGCATCATCGTCGTCATCAAACAGTTCCTGAGTGTCCTCGTCTTCCGAGGACTTCGGTTCCTTCCCGCTGCTGCCGTTCCCAGCCTGCCCAGGGGTAGTCTGCAGCTCGGCGACGACCTCTTCGAAGGGCTTACTCCGATGGTGTAACGACGTGTAGGGGCCGGGCGCGCCGGGCGAGCCGGACCGGTGCGAGCGGGGTGCATATGTCTTTCTGTGCTCCCCCACGCTGTACAGCTTGCCCTTGAACTCCACGTCAGACGACGAGCTGTCGCTGCTTCTCCGGCGACTCACTATAAACGCCCGTCGCCGACTGTTCTCCTTGGGTTTCGCACCGTGTACTCCATCCCCATGGGCGGCGTGACCTCCTTCTCCACGCTTGGCGCCCTTCTTCACCAACCACGATTTGCTTCTGTGGGCTGCGGGCGTCCTCGCCTTGACTCCCTCGACAGCCCGCCGCTTCACTTTGGCGGCAGCGTCCGTCTTGGGCGCCTCGGGAAGCCGCTCCTCATCCGGGTCCACGAATAACTTTTGAGACGCATCCCCACTGGCGTGCTTACATATCAGTCTATTACGATCCATTGACAGGTACGTCTTCTTACAGTCCTGGATCTTGCTGGTTCGCTCCGGACTTGGGCTGGCGCTGGCGGGGGCCGCCACGTGTTGCCTGGCGGAGCTGGCTGGTGCCGCCACGTGTTGCCTGGTACCCGAGCTGGTACCCGTCAATCGGGCGTCGATGATGCCAAGATCCTCCGCTAGGGCAGCAAATATGTTTTCTCGGTGGGCCTTGGTGGTCTGCTCCTTCGGTTGGACGCGCGGTAGGGCCGCCCTCTCCTCGCCACGGACATCTACCGGTCTACAATTCGCAGCAGCCTTGACGGGTTTCCTTATATCAAGGAGGAGTTTCAAACGAGTGAGGTCAAATGATCCAGTGCCGCGCGCCCAGGTCTTCGACTGGCCCCCCGCGACGTCACCGGATGACATGGGCACTGCCTGTGACAAGGGCTGGGGACGGTAGCCGCCGTGACGCTGTGCCATGGATGGTATCAGCCTCGGCGGCATGGTAAGGCCACTGCGCGTCCTGATGCCCAGGCCACGGATACCGCTCACTTCCGCCGTCTTCTTGCCATTGGGTTTCGGAGGGTCCCGCTTGGGGGCGCCCCTGGAGGGGGCTTCGTCGGTCACGTGTCGCAGGTCGAGGGTGACGGCCCGCCCGCCAGGAAGACCCGTGCCGCCATCTGACGCCACGGCCTCCATGGGGACTTCCCCCACAACGTCCGCCTCGATACCCCCGGTGCCCGATGATCCCGGTGATCCGGACACAGCCGTGGGTGGCGCATCCCGCCTCCGCCGGGCAAGCCCCTTGGAAGCCACGCCGGGGTTAATGACGGTGGTAGCCCGCTGCTGCGTCTGCCCGGCCGGCGCCCGCCGAACCACAGCGCTGCCCACGTTGATCACGGTGGCGGCTTTGCTCCGTCTGCCTTTAGGGTTTGTCCCCTCGGTACTTGGCGAAGGAGCGGGGACAGGTTCGTGCTCGCTCCGGGCAGCCTCGCAACTCTCCGCTTGCTTATTGGCTTCATTCTCGGTTTGCTTTTCCATTTGCTTCTCGTTTGGTTTCTCGCTTTCCTTTTCGGGTGGATTCTCGGTCTCATTATCGGGTTCCTTCGAAGCTTGCTTTTCGCTTTCCTTCTTGAGTTGCTTCTCGGGTTCTTTCTCAGTTTGCTTCTCGGTTTCATTCTCGATTTGCTTCTCGGTTTCCTTCTCAGTTTGCTTCTCGGTTTCATTCTCGATTTGCTTCTCGGTTTCCTTCTCAGTTTGCTTCTCGGTTTCCTTCTCAGTTTGTTTCTCGGTTTCCTTCTCAGTTTGCTTCTCGGTTTCCTTCTCAGTTGGCTTCTCGGTTTCCTTCTCAGTTGGCTTCTGGATTTCCTTCTGGATTTTCTTCTCGATTGGCTTCTCAGTTTTTGCTGGCTGGTGGGCGACAGCGGGTTTGAGCCGTGGAGCGGCTGCCGCGCTGGGCAGAGATCGACGCTCCTGTCTGACCATAGCATCGCCCAGGTTGATGGAGGTCATCGGCCGAGGTAAGGACGTCAGGCCGCGAGGGGACCGAGCCAGCATAGCTACACCGGGGTTAATCTTGGTGGGTAGCGACGGTCCTCTAAGGCCCAGCCTCTTGCGCACCTTGCCTCCGCCAGCTGCAACATAAACGCTAAGGTGTGAAAACGCCAACCAAAGTAATGCAGTAATCGTTAGAGTGACACAGAAGCAGGCTATAAACCATGCAACTATATTCCACAGTTCCCCGTCTTGCGTGACCGACTGGTGCAAAGTGTTCTGAAATATACATCTATGTCTATTACTGTATAATGTTAAGCAAAAGGAATGTACAGACAATGGCTGCTGTTCAATTGCGTATTAATTTTTTTAAACTGTATTTTAACAACACCTAGCGGCGGAAACCGACGTTATTTCATTTCATACACACTATACAACATATGGGCGAAAACTGACCTGCTTTGTTATCGAGCGGTCCGTCCAACTGAGGGATATCCTCCAGCCAATGTCGCTCATCCAGATCATCTGCATCAGGATTCTCGGCTTCCCGGTCCTCCGCATCCGGATCAGGATCGCTATCCGCCGGATCACTGGCGTCCTGATCCACATCGCCTGTGGCTGGGTCCCGAGCTCTGCTCATGGCTCCACTCCGGGCATCAGACCGCTCGGCTGGAGAGCCGCTCCACGATTGGTCCATCCCGGCAAGGTCATACATCCTCGCCTCATCCCTGTCCGCCTCATCCCTGTCCGCCTCATCCCTGTTCACCTCATCCCTCCTGTCTACCTCATCCCTGTCCGCCTCATCCCTGTTCGCCTCGTCCCTGTTCGCCTCATCCCTGTCCGCTTCATCACTGTCCGCCTCATCACTGTTCACCTCATCCCTGTCCGGAGGCAAGAACAAACGAGCAACTTAATTCCTTTTCCACGGTCTATATTCGCACCTCTGCAGATATACGAACAACGATAGACGGTCTATCTTCCATGTTAGAGTTCGCAATAAAGACTATGTATTAAAATGGTAGGCATGAGTCATATGTAAGCTATGCTGAAACAAGGGTTCGCCTTAACATAGAAGAACGGCCGGTTCTGTTTTCGCCCGGAGCAGATGGAAAATGAATGGATAAAACATAACCCACATTGGGTAGGTGCTCGGGCCCGGAGTCAAACCCAGGATCTATCGAGCTGCGTGCGGTCTACCATATATTGTACTTATGGTCCCCCATACCTGTTTTCCGGAGTGTCTGCCGGCAGGTCGCCCTGCCAGACGCTCTGAGACATCTCCAGTGTCTCCCTATCTTCCAGCTCCAGGTCCTCTTGCCGCTGCTGACGGATGTTCTCCGCGGCCGCCGGGTCGCTGGCCGGTAGGGAGCGCTGTGACAACACCGAGTCGTGTTCCTCGAGGACGGCCACGTGGTCCAGCGCCTTCGCGTCCGCCTGGCTGCTGCCGACCAATGACGTCAGCAGGTCCACCAGCGACTGGTCCAGCACCGGGGCTGCGTGTGTGGGGGGGGGGGGGGAGGGGAAGAGGAGCAATGAGGGACGGCAGCTGGGACAAGTACATACATATGACAGTGAGTTACATTCCCGAAGACATTATCCCGAAATCACTGGGCGCATTTACTTCTGGTAAACCGCCCGACACTTCTTTCACCCGGGTATGGGTGCGCGCGCATCCATTCGGTATGCCGATGTGCCCCTTTCAAAACAGCTTTAGACATTCGGGGGAAGATGGCGGGTGATTAAAAGGTGATGAGAGTAGGTTGGTTCCAGTGCCCCTACGTGCAAATGATGTGAACGTTGTGTGCATTTCATTGGAATAGGCATATCCCTATCGGCACACCCGGAAGTTTCTTGTCACGTGTTGCGGGTCCCGGGCGGGATACCGAACCTGGCCCAAAGAAATGCGCCCACTGGGGCAGCCACTCACGGCATACATATGTTGCTTAGCAGGTGATTCCGGTCACTTCTGCCGGGCAGGAAGGTGATTGTGCGGACAACACTAAAGCCCTTAAGCAATGGAATCATCGAAGTGCACCCAAATTCCGAGGGGGTTCTAGATTCCCCGCCCACGCCCCCTGTAACCCACTGCCTCAGGTCAGTCTATCCCTCCGTGCCACTCACCAGTCGAGCCTCCAGACGAGGGCAAGTCGGATCCCCTGAAGCTGTGACTGCTGGACATCACCCTCATGATGGACACCTCGTCAATGATAGGCTCCTGCTCGTCGTCCAGGATCACAGTGTCTTGGGACGACTCCCAGATGTCGTCTGCAAGTCGCAATTGAAAGCCAACATAATTATCATTATGACAATTATCGGCGATCTACACGAAATGTTACGAACGAAGCGATGAAGCGTTGCATCGATACCAAACGGAAAAGATAAATATGTATAGTCAAAGTTTCATCCTGGTTTTTCATGGCGACGTCAGTTGTGTTTGTTTCCTGGTTAACGTATGACGGGAGTAAACGAACTTGACAGAGCCAGGAAAAAATTCCAGTATCTGATGTAAAGTGGGATAATTTGAGACCGGAGTGGTTTCCTTCGTATGCGATGTAATTTCGTTCACGATGACGCCAACTAAAAGAAATGAAGTGTGGGTGTTTTGGGCCACTTTTGGGCACATAGAGATTAACCTGGACCAAGAAACCTCCCGGAACAATGAAACGGCGTTGAAACCTAATCCAGATACAGATGCTCGGGGCCGGACTGATGAAGATTGAAACGGCTTGTTTGAAAGCGACAAGTACCCTGCTGAAAGCCTGACCCGGGGACATCGGGGGCCGGGATGGTTCACACGTAAATCAGGCTATGATCATAATAATGTCACGAAGACTCGTTGGCCTGTTTCAGCCCAGCTGTGTCAGAAGTGGACACAGTTTGTTACCATATCGTTACGCATGCGTGCGCGTCTTGAATGAATGACGTTATGACTGACCTAAACTGAATGTATGCCAGGCGGCGCTAACGTTTATTACTATATCGCGAGTATCATGCAATAAAACTCTAGTTAATTGGTGGCAATCTTAACATATGTCTCTTCTGATTATTGGTGGCGCAGCGAAAAGTCAAAGTCACGTATCAAAATAACCATTGTTTTATTTTCGGTCTTACTGTTTATTCGATGTTTTCATACCTTGGGACACGTTCAACGCCGCCGTCGGGACATCCCGCTGACCCGGAGGGCTTTCAGCCAACTCGTCGTCACTTCTGGAACAGGAGCATTCACCATTAAAAGAGACGTAGCTGACAAAATGTCCACAAAGAATGACCAAATAAAATAGGCAAACGCCATAAGATATCCTGGGCGATATTATCGTTGTGTCGTGTCGATGTCGGTGCGCATATAACAATATAAGTCAATGGATCTATATGGACAATATGTATACTATCCGACACTGTAACTTATATATTATTTTATAGTTCAATAAATAATTTATACAACAAAATGATCTTAAATATAAGCCAGTGGAAATCATGACAGCTTTAAATCTGTCTAGTACATTGAATTGCAGAGCTCGGAAGCACAGGCCGCAGACAGAGGGCTCTACAGAACAGTACATACACATGTAGCTCGGCCAGAATGTCGGCGAGACGTCGCTGCAGCACCTCTTCAGCTGCCGTCCATTGTACGTCTCCCCGATCTGTGATCAAAATTATCACAAAGCATAACAATAGGACCAATTAGGACGAGACTGACTGATCGGTTGCCATTAGGGGTTGGAAGAGACGCTGTTATAAGGGCAGAGATATTTTAGTAAAATAAATAATTATGTAAATCTTCAACCTAAAATGTAAATTTTCAAAAAAATATATACACATTTTAAGTACATACCCCAATAATATAACCCCAATAATATTTTCAAAAAAAAATTCAGGATGCGAGAAATCAATTGTTCAAGAAAGGTTACTAATCCAAGATGATATTAGTAGATGTGGAGAGGTGGGAGACCTACCCGGCGAGCCTGGAGGAGACAGTTGGGAGGAGAGCTGTCTGTCCTGTCTACGTTGCCTCTCATCGTCCCACAGAGACACCAACCCAGGGTTAGTCCCCAAGTTACCTGTAACGTACAAATACAAATTAATAAACAATCACAAGATAAGTTTCAATAACTAGACTACAGAGCGCGAGTTGTATGGAATACATTATCTAAGCATTACCGGCCAGAAATCACAATCATCCATTACCGTTATGCTCCACCCATTCAGCTCAGAAACATAACTTTACGATAACGATGTGCAGGCCAATGGAGAACTGATCGGGACAGTTTTAACCCGTTGAATCGCAACTCCTATATTCGAATGTAACATTTTAAAGGCTAGAAAAGACATTATTTTGTTACCGCCGATCTCGAATCTGTTGATGATATCCGCAGCTACAATGTCAACTTCTAGCTCACATACGCTTTGTCGGGCCACACCAGCATCCAGCCACAAGTCACTGTAACAACCGCGGGAAACAACAACATTAAAGAGAACAGTACCGTACGCTAACATCCCAGCCGGGCAGTTACCTCTGGAGTAATAAAAGAATCAGTAAAGAGTGTTAACAACACGGGATATCTTAAGCCTCACCTCACCATATGGCGATATGAGATATGGGATTTGGTATATTACCTGGGAATATGTTCTGGCTTCCACAGGTGTCCGCTAGGATCCATCAGGCTCTGCTCCAGCGACAGCCAAGCAGAGTCATCCTCACTGGAGGACATGTCAGGCTCACCCAGAGGCTTGTCTGACGAGAACAACGTATGCCATTAAACAGTCATCATGGCTTTCATCGTCGACTAATATAGACATTGAACATCACAGTAGGAGTATTGTTCAGAGGAGGGGGAATTATTTCATTACCAATGCAAAAGACTTATACTGGACACAACACTTCTACAGTAAACGCAATTATATATTATTATTATAAAATTAAGTTTCTAAAACGAGAGAACGTTACATTTCTCCCCTTCGTGACGTTCATTACAATGTTGTTTGCTTGACACCTCCGTCATTGCACCCATAGCAGTAACGCCAATAGGGCCTGACACGTGGGATATCACCTATGGATCAGCGGGTGAAGCTTACCATCTGGGCTCCTGCGCCTGAATTTGACAGCTGCCGCTTGAATCATGTTCATCCCATACAAATTGTAATCAATGAACACCTGAAACCGCATAAGTCACATGAAAGATCTCTTGTATTTCGCTTTTCAGGCGTTAAGGGCGTAAAGACATCCATGATAGTCTCCATAATGATGCAATGCTTAAAACAAAATCTGTGCACAAAAGGCCTAAACTGTGTTTGTGTTAACACAAGGGTGCCCGGACAAGGATTCAAACCCATAACCTATTAATCTGCGCTCTAGTGCGCTAATCACTACACCAGGGAGGCTCCCAGGACCTGTTGATCTGCGGTCCAGTGCTCTAACCACCACACTAGGGAGGCTCCCAGGACCTATTGATCTGCGGTCCAGTGCGCTAATCACTACACTAGGGAGGCTCCCAGGACCTGTTGATCTGCGGTCCAGTGCTCTAACCACCACACTAGGGAGGCTCCCAGGACCTGTTGATCTGCGGTCCAGTGCGCCAATCACTACACTAGGGAGGCTGGCAGAACCTATTGATCTGCGGTCCAGTGCGCTAATCACTACACTAGGGAGGCTCCCAGGACCTGTTGATCTGCGGTCCAGTGCGCTAATCACTACACTAGGGAGGCTGGCAGGACCTGTTGATCTGCGGTCCAGTGCGCTAATCACTACACTAGGGAGGCCCCCAGGACCTGTTGATCTGCGGTCCAGTGCGCTAATCACTACACTAGGGAGGCTCCCAGGACCTGTTGATCTGCGGTCCAGTGCGCTAATCACTACACTAGGGAGGCTGGCAGGACCTGTTGATCTGCGGTCCAGTGCGCTAATCACTACACTAGGGAGGCTGGCAGGACCTGTTGATCTGCGGTCCAGTGCGCTAATCACTACACTAGGGAGGCTCCCAGGACCTATTGATCTGCGGTCCAGTGCGCTAATCACTACACTAGGGAGGCTGGCAGGACCTATTGATCTGCGGTCCAGTGCGCTAATCACTACACTAGGGAGGCCCCCAGGACTTGTTGATCTGCGGTCCAGTGCGCTAATCACTACACTAGGGAGGCTGGCAGAACCTATTGATCTGCGGTCCAGTGCGCTAATCACTACACTAGGGAGGCTCCCAGGACCTGTTGATCTGCGGTCCAGTGCGCTAATCACTACACTAGGGAGGCTGGCAGGACCTGTTGATCTGCGGTCCAGTGCGCTAATCACTACACTAGGGAGGCTGGCAGGACCTGTTGATCTGCGGTCCAGTGCGCTAATCACTACACTAGGGAGGCTGGCAGGACCTGTTGATCTGCGGTCCAGTGCGCTAATCACTACACTAGGGAGGCTGGCAGGACCTGTTGATCTGCGGCCCAGTGCGCTAATCACTACACTAGGGAGGCTCCCAGGACCTGTTGATCTGCGGTCCAGTGCGCTAATCACTACACTAGGGAGGCTGGCAGAACCTGTTGATCTGCGGTCCAGTGCGCTAATCACTACACTAGGGAGGCTGGCAGGACCTGTTGATCTGCGGTCCAGTGCGCTAATCACTACACTAGGGAGGCTGGCAGGACCTGTTGATCTGCGGTCCAGTGCGCTAATCACTACACTAGGGAGGCTGGCAGGACCTGTTGATCTGCGGTCCAGTGCGCTAATCACTACACTAGGGAGGCTGGCAGGACCTGTTGATCTGCGGTCCAGTGCGCTAATCACTACACTAGGGAGGCTCCCAGGACCTGTTGATCTGCGGTCCAGTGCGCTAATCACTACACTAGGGAGGCTGGCAGGACCTGTTGATCTGCGGTCCAGTGCGCTAATCACTACACTAGGGAGGCTCCCAGGACCTGTTGATCTGCGGTCCAGTGCGCTAATCACTACACTAGGGAGGCCCCCAGGACCTGTTGATCTGCGGTCCAGTGCGCTAATCACTACACTAGGGAGGCTCCCAGGACCTGTTGATCTGCGGTCCAGTGCGCTAATCACTACACTAGGGAGGCTCCCAGGACCTGTTGATCTGCGGTCCAGTGCGCTAATCACTACACTAGGGAGGCTGGCAGGACCTGTTGATCTGCGGTCCAGTGCGCTAATCACTACACTAGGGAGGCTGGCAGGACCTGTTGATCTGCGGTCCAGTGCGCTAATCACTACACTAGGGAGGCTCCCAGGACCTGTTGATCTGCGGTCCAGTGCGCTAATCACTACACTAGGGAGGCTGGCAGGACCTGTTGATCTGCGGTCCAGTGCGCTAATCACTACACTAGGGAGGCTGGCAGAACCTATTGATCTGCGGTCCAGTGCGCTAATCACTACACTAGGGAGGCTCCCAGGACCTATTGATCTGCGGTCCAGTGCGCTAATCACTACACTAGGGAGGCTGGCAGAACCTATTGATCTGCGGTCCAGTGCGCTAATCACTACACTAGGGAGGCTCCCAGGACCTGTTGATCTGCGGTCCAGTGCGCTAATCACTACACTAGGGAGGCTGGCAGGACCTGTTGATCTGCGGTCCAGTGCGCTAATCACTACACTAGGGAGGCTGGCAGAACCTATTGATCTGCGGTCCAGTGCGCTAATCACTACACTAGGGAGGCTGGCAGAACCTATTGATCTGCGGTCCAGTGCGCTAATCACTACACTAGGGAGGCTGGCAGGACCTGTTGATCTGCGGTCCAGTGCGCTAATCACTACACTAGGGAGGCTGGCAGAACCTATTGATCTGCGGTCCAGTGCGCTAATCACTACACTAGGGAGGCTCCCAGGACCTGTTGATCTGCGGTCCAGTGCGCTAATCACTACACTAGGGAGGCTGGCAGGACCTGTTGATCTGCGGTCCAGTGCGCTAATCACTACACTAGGGAGGCTGGCAGGACCTGTTGATCTGCGGTCCAGTGCGCTAATCACTACACTAGGGAGGCTGGCAGAACCTATTGATCTGCGGTCCAGTGCGCTAATCACTACACTAGGGAGGCTCCCAGGACCTGTTGATCTGCGGTCCAGTGCGCTAATCACTACACTAGGGAGGCTGGCAGGACCTGTTGATCTGCGGTCCAGTGCGCTAATCACTACACTAGGGAGGCTGGCAGAACCTATTGATCTGCGGTCCAGTGCGCTAATCACTACACTAGGGAGGCTGGCAGAACCTATTGATCTGCGGTCCAGTGCGCTAATCACTACACTAGGGAGGCTGGCAGGACCTGTTGATCTGCGGTCCAGTGCGCTAATCACTACACTAGGGAGGCTGGCAGAACCTATTGATCTGCGGTCCAGTGCGCTAATCACTACACTAGGGAGGCTGGCAGGACCTGTTGATCTGCGGTCCAGTGCGCTAATCACTACACTAGGGAGGCTGGCAGAACCTATTGATCTGCGGTCCAGTGCGCTAATCACTACACTAGGGAGGCTCCCAGGACCTGTTGATCTGCGGTCCAGTGCGCTAATCACTACACTAGGGAGGCTGGCAGGACCTGTTGATCTGCGGTCCAGTGCGCTAATCACTACACTAGGGAGGCTGGCAGAACCTATTGATCTGCGGTCCAGTGCGCTAATCACTACACTAGGGAGGCTGGCAGAACCTATTGATCTGCGGTCCAGTGCGCTAATCACTACACTAGGGAGGCTGGCAGGACCTGTTGATCTGCGGTCCAGTGCGCTAATCACTACACTAGGGAGGCTGGCAGAACCTATTGATCTGCGGTCCAGTGCGCTAATCACTACACTAGGGAGGCTGGCAGGACCTGTTGATCTGCGGTCCAGTGCGCTAATCACTACACTAGGGAGGCTGGCAGAACCTATTGATCTGCGGTCCAGTGCGCTAATCACTACACTAGGGAGGCTCCCAGGACCTGTTGATCTGCGGTCCAGTGCGCTAATCACTACACTAGGGAGGCTGGCAGGACCTGTTGATCTGCGGTCCAGTGCGCTAATCACTACACTAGGGAGGCTGGCAGAACCTATTGATCTGCGGTCCAGTGCGCTAATCACTACACTAGGGAGGCTGGCAGAACCTATTGATCTGCGGTCCAGTGCGCTAATCACTACACTAGGGAGGCTCCCAGGACCTATTGATCTGCGGTCCAGTGCGCTAATCACTACACCAGGGAGGCCCCCAGGACCTGTTGATCTGCGGTCCAGTGCGCTAATCACTACACTAGGGAGGCTCCCAGGACCTGTTGATCTGCGGTCCAGTGCGCTAATCACTACACTAGGGAGGCTGGCAGAACCTATTAATCTGCGGTCCAGTGCGCTAATCACTACACTAGGGAGGCTCCCAGGACCTATTGATCTGCGGTCCAATGCGCTAATCACTACACTAGGGAGGCCCCCAGGACCTGTTGATCTGCGGTCCAGTGCGCTAATCACTACACTAGGGAGGCTGGCAGGACCTGTTGATCTGCGGTCCAGTGCGCTAATCACTACACTAGGGAGGCTGGCAGGACCTGTTGATCTGCGGTCCAGTGCGCTAATCACTACACCAGGGAGGCTGGCAGGACCTGTTGATATGCGGTCCAGTGCGCTAATCACTACACCAGGGAGGCTCCCAGGACCTGTTGATCTGCGGTCCATTGCGCTAATAACTACACTAGGGAGGCTGGCGGGACCTATTGATCTGCGGTCCAGTGCGCTAATCACTACACTAGGGAGGCTCCCAGGACCTGTTGATCTGCGGTCCAGTGCGCTAATCACTACACTAGGGAGGCTGGCAGAACCTATTGATCTGCGGTCCAGTGCGCTAATCACTACACTAGGGAGGCTCCCAGGACCTATTGATCTGCGGTCCAGTGCGCTAATCACTACACCAGGGAGGCCCCCAGGACCTGTTGATCTGCGGTCCAGTGCGCTAATCACTACACTAGGGAGGCTCCCAGGACCTGTTGATCTGCGGTCCAGTGCGCTAATCACCACACTAGGGAGGCTGGCAGAACCTATTGATCTGCGGTCCAGTGCGCTAATCACTACACTAGGGAGGCTCCCAGGACCTATTGATCTGCGGTCCAGTGCGCTAATCACTACACCAGGGAGGCCCCCAGGACCTGTTGATCTGCGGTCCAGTGCGCTAATCACTACACTAGGGAGGCTCCCAGGACCTGTTGATCTGCGGTCCAGTGCGCTAATCACTACACCAGGGAGGCTGGCAGGATCTGTTGATCTGCGGCCCAGTGCGCTAATAACTACACCACGGAGGCTGGCAGGACCTGTTGATCTGCGGTCCAGTGCTCTAACCACTACACTAGGGAGGCCCCCAGGACCTGTTGATCTGCGGTCCAGTGCGCTAATGACTACACTAGGGAGGCTGGCAGGACCTGTTGATCTGCGGTCCAGTGCGCTAATCACTACACTAGGGAGGCTCCCAGGACCTGTTGATCTGCGGTCCAGTGCGCTAATCACTACACTAGGGAGGCTGGCAGGACCTGTTGATCTGCGGTCCAGTGCGCTAATCACTACACTAGGGAGGCTGGCAGGACCTGTTGATCTGCGGTCCAGTGCGCTAATCACTACACTAGGGAGGCTGGCTGGACCTATTGATCTGCGGTCCAGTGCGCTAATCACTACACTAGGGAGGCTGGCAGGACCTGTTGATCTGCGGTCCAGTGCGCTAATCACTACACTAGGGAGGCTGGCAGGACCTGTTGATCTGCGGTCCAGTGCGCTAATCACTACACTAGGGAGGCTCCCAGGACCTGTTGATCTGCGGTCCAGTGCGCTAATCACTACACTAGGGAGGCTCCCAGGACCTGTTGATCTGCGGTCCAGTGCGCTAATCACTACACTAGGGAGGCTCCCAGGACCTGTTGATCTGCGGTCCAGTGCGCTAATCACTACACTAGGGAGGCTCTCAGGACCTATTGATCTGTGGTCTAGTGCTCTAACGACTGCACCAGGGAGGACCCACTAGTCGGTTTCAAAAACCAAGGACTTTCGTGAAGTAAAACCTGCCACACTGCCACCTACTTGGAGATTATAGGGGATGTGAGCCTCATACGGCTGAAAGACACGATTCATGACAGCTCCACCAAGCAGCAAGTCAGCGACTCTGTGTGGCAAGAAAACAATGACAAAATAACAATATACTCCGACCGACAAACACGTGGGGATATTATAACATACATATTACATCAATAACGCCTTGACGCCCGACTGACGGAATGTCAGGTCCTCTAACGTCTATACGAGAAAGCCTCATACAGCCTCATAAAATAACAGATCACGTTCAGACTAGTATTACAGTGATACAACAACTGTGAGAAGCACACATCAGGAAACAGATTGATGTCGATGAGATTGATGTCGATGTTAACGCCATACGGTCTACGATTTGTAACATCTCGTTGTGTATGTTTCATAGTTGTAATGAGGTTGTTATCGAACTTCAAACATTCTTACTTTTTCACCATGAGCGGATTGTAAAGGTAGACTTTCAGGAATGCTTGTTCCTCCTTATGGTATCCATAGAAAGGGCTGAAATAATAGCAACATAAACAATCAAAGGATAACAGTGTTACAGGTATACATACCAACAAGAACATTACAACATACCCAGGTACTACCATATTATTTTGAACCTGCTACTTTCAAGCAACTTTTCTATATATTACGTTAGTGATATAAAATAACATTCTAATAAATACAGCCCCCATCCCGTCTACACTATCGCTGTTCTAGTGCTTACAAAGTATGGAGCTAAAAATGCCTCTTTAGATGCTCACAGTATTATAATAATCATACCAAAAATAAATTCCAAGCCGTGATAATGGAGGTACGTGCAAGGGAGACACCAGTTATTACACGTGTCATAATTCATAGCACGGTGACTGGTCGACACTCACATTCCTGCCACCAGATCTATCTTGTGTACATGCTTCATGTTGGACGCCGCCCTGCCGAGAGCCACGTTGAGTGCCTTGTCCACGCTGCCGGCGAACTGCTTAAGGTATCGCTCCACCGACTCCGCTCCGCCATCATAGGGTACACACACGTATGGGAAGGCGCCATGCACGTGCATGCAAGTCTTCTGACCTGTAAACACATCATACAGGTCCATCTCCAGCGTGTGGTGGATACCTATAGCTTGAGGCACTGCCCCCATCCAGGACTTTTCACATACAGGACCTTTTTTCACTTTGATCGCCTGATATGGGGAGCTTTAAGAGATGACCATTGTATAAAAAATTCAGACATTGTTTCAAACAGCCTGAACGTCGACCTCAATGTATACACTCTTACACAAGCCACAACATTAATATTACACCAGTGACCTTGAACTTAGACCTTCTTCAACAATAGAAGAGTTCATAGCGTTTTGGAAGCAAGCGTTTGGCTCCATGGCAAAATAGGAAGTTGTTATTGTAAAAACGGAAACAACTAGAACCTCTGTTGGCACATCCTGTACCCTTATAGTTGAAAACAATATTAACTGATCGATGCATGCCTTGAAAGTCAATGTCGAGAACATTGGTCCCATGTTATAGCCATGTGTTATTTTGGGGGCATCAAGGCACCCAAAAACTATACATTCAATTACCGGTGTCCCATGCGGTAATGCCCCCCATGCGGAGATACCGCCCCTGTATCTATCATAATGGCACCGTACCAACACATGGAGGGAAGAGGGTCTCAATATCATGTATTTTATATAAGGGGGGCATTTCCGCATGGGGGGGGGGCATTTCCGCATGGGGGGGGCATTTCTGCATGTGAAACCGGTACTGTTAAATAGGCCACAGGCTGGAACCGAAAAGAACAAATTAAATAGTAACAAATTTATCAAACATGGTATGATCAAAGAATTCCTCTCAGCAGTTGTAACGGCAGCAAATGACAAATGAAAAATACAAAACTACCAACCTGCTGGTGTAACGCCATATATTCGGAGTACTGGTACCTTCCACACATCGCAGCCATTGAAATCAGCATGACACACATCAAGCCCACGAATAGGTGGGGCTTGATAATGGTCTGTTTTCACAATGCGCAGGGAAAACATGACTAGCAGCAGGTCCAGCAGCCTCCACCTTTCTCACACCGACACATTACTGAAACACACAACAAGAATACTATTTCAACAAGGGTAACAAGGGTTTTTTTTTCTTCTTAAAGTTAAAATATGCCCATGAGCGCAAGAACACCGGCATGTTGTTGTTGCATGTAAATTGCATTCCATGTATACTCAATGATTGGTTATATACAAACAGTAATAATGGATAATTATCATGAATAACTGGAAACAGCTGACACAACTTTTCATAAAATAGTTTCATACCTACTGTGTTTCATTTATGTTTAAATATTGTTTTTATTTTTCTGGCTGTTCAAATATTTACAATAAAAAAAATCACATCTACTCTCACATCTACTGTCTGAAAACATACGTTCTCAAAAAAAAATCCAGTAATAATTACCATATTGCAAGTCGACTGATGCCAGTTAAGTCATGTACTCAACACCCACCTTAAAAATGCCTTAAGGCTAGTTTACTTTCGCTGTTTATAAACAAATCATCCATCTGCTGACTTGTCCGCCGGTCAGCACAATGGAGACCAAAGTGCAACTCATTACTTAGCAACCAAGGGGTTGCTCTTTTACAGCTGATATACGGCGTGAATAACCCCATAATACCGTGACTTCCCCTTCTCCCCAAAAGACTGCAATCTAGTGGCCAGCGCTATGCAAAGACAAAGGATCCTTTCCCTGGAGGTTTACAGGTGTACAACATGTTCTGAAGACAGTTGTTGTACAAGGGACACAACTGTCTGTCCGGGACTTCAGGCCCTCTAACCCAGTTACAAACATTTGTGACTGTGAACATGACATAGGCATCTACAGAAGATTCTTTTTATCTGTTATGGTAGGCACCATATTTATTTCTGATAGTTAAGCCACTAACTGCTTAAGTAGTGTTTTATTTCTCTGATTAAACCAGACAAGTCCTGTTGAGACTTGCTTAGAAATCTTAGTAAAATGCTGCCCTGTGCATCAATTAGAATAAAAAAATATTTAAAAAAACAAAAGTTGGTCAAACAAAGATAAATGTCTATGTATAGATCTACATATGGAAGGAAGAGTTTGACAAGGTGAAACATGTCTACAGAGTGTCGACAAGAACTAGTCATGGATGTTGGAAAGGCAATGGTGGTAGTGTATCAAGGATCAGAAAGGAAATATTCTGCCCCTACCCCTGAACAAAAATCTGCTGCTGCTCATGTTCACAAAAGTATATGAACATGTGAGCTTCCAAGGAAAGCTCTAATCTGCACCTATCCCTGTCCACAAAGGCTGCAAGGATAGGGCCAGCCATAAATTGCCTTAACTATATATTTTAGTGAATAAAAATATATCTCACACTGCCAAGCAATGTATGACGACTTCTGGTGTATGGCTGAACATTGAAAACAAAGCAAGAGACAACAAAAAAACTTGTCTGGATTATAAGAATACACATTACCAACCAAAAAAATTAACATCTAACAAAAAAGTCATAAAAAGCTTTAAAAACCTTGTACAGCATACTGATAGGTAGTTATTGCACATTTATTCTGTGGGGATGTGCAATCTGAGTCAGGGGTCCGCAACATCAAGTTGTGGCTCTGGTAAAAGGCCTGGCTTTCTACCTTACTCCATTTACGAGCATGATCAGAAAGGCACATACCAGCGGTAGGGCTTGGTGCAAGTATCCACAGGCAAGCCAGCTTCTCTAGGATGCACAAAAGTGTCAATGTTAAATTCCTTAGATGCTAGTAGGGAATTGACTGTAGCTTTATTGTAATGTGTGTGCATACAATCATACTGTTTACATATTCTTTATACCTTGCACTGACATCATGAATGTGTGTCAACACTAGGTCGTTTTCGGTGTTTCTGCTCATATGCAGAGCCACCTGGTGAGGTCTGCCAGCATTTGCAACATGGGAAGAAACTGATAGTCCTGAATCTAAAGCTCTATGTGGACCTCAGGCATTCTACATGTATGTTGGCATCTGCTAGTACTTATACAGATCACCACCATCTTGCAATATGCATTTCGAGAGCGATAAATGTCACTAAAAAAATTTGGACCTAATTTACTTGTTGTTTAATAAGGTATACCCAGTACCGGTAGTAAAGAGAACGAAATTTGAACATTTAAAATCGGTATATCTATTACTAAAGCTTTTAGTTGACGTCTTGTACTCATATTATAAGTAGTTGAAGTGGCACCAGTAAGTACATGCAGCCAGCTGTGCTATCACTAGACCAGATAAGGGCATGCAGAGTGAAGCTCACCTCCCCCTCCTCATAAATACATATATACGCAACAGAAAGGATTAATCTAATGCTTGCACCATGAAGGTGGTAGAGTGTACTTTAGAATAACAGCACCTGGGTATGCACTAGCTGTTCGCCACATCGCTAATGATGAAAGCCAACTGTATGTGGTGCAAGATTAGCCCATGTGTGTCACCACAGTGGCCCCCACCCCCCCACATCTTCACACATTTCCATAATAACAATTCGGTTTTGGCACCTTTGGAGGCTTGCTCCCTTTCACACAGTGCCGTATTTCTTTCCATGCCCTTTCAATAATTGCATATAGCCAATTCCAGAAGTCTAACCTAATTTATTGTGCTTATTTGTTCTTATGTGCATGTGCACCAGGGCATAATATGGGGATCTACTAAGGTGGCACAGTCTTCCACATTCAAATAAGGATCTGATTGTCTAATCTGGATGTGACTGGCAAATCTGGATCTGATTGGCAAATCTAGATCTGATTGGCAAATCTGGAGATGACTGGCAAATCTGGATCACAGGGTCAAGTCTAGATGTGACGGTTCAATCTAGATCTGGGGGGTCAAGTCTAGATCCTGGTGGTCCAATTTTGATTTCAGGGCATTCAGCTGGTAATTTATCAGAACATAAAATTCCTTCAATTAATGCCTTCAACAGTCATACTGTGTTAAATAACACCTTCAGCTGATAAGTTGGGCTAAGTAGTAGATGTGACCCCGTTGATCAAAGTTAACCTGTCGCATCTCGATGAGACCCCTAAGACCCCCTGACAAACTGACTGGTTCAATTCAGGTGTCTTGTCACAATTCAAATTGCATCGTATCTTAATATTTAAGACATATGCTTCAATACAGAACACAATTTAAGTTTCGCTTTATCTCAAATCAGTTATAACATGTAGTTAATTGCTGGAGTCATATTCTACTTTCATACATGGTGTAATTGATTGGGCAGTGACGCTGCAATTCGAATTATGACATAATCAATATTTAACATTGTGTAGTAATTCAATTTACCTCTTGACCTAATGAATTGCGTCATTTATGAATAGAATTAAAATATAATGGTATGTAGTAATAAAAACTGGAATATGACGCAATTCATGCTTTTTGACTGGCTGATACTGCAATGGGACAATGCTGAATAGGCGGAATAGGCCAAATGCTTATATTTAGTTACATTTTGGAAAGGCTAACAATCATCAACATTTATATTCACAAAGGTGGGTAAGCCTGGCTCATTATTTATAGATGCAGAACAATAACAGAAAATCTTCCAAGTAGCTAGGTGATATATCTAATTTTTTAATAAAAATAAGATAGCTATTACTGAAACAGTGGTGTATTATTATAACGGAATGGTGGAGAAATGTAAAAACGAAACTTATTACATGCATCTATAAGTAATTTGTCTAACCAGTAATTTGCGCCCAGTTTTGCTACTTTTCACTCGGTTTCGCTGAAACAGTGTATCCGATAAAGCTTATAATGGGTATAATGTAACAAAATAGTTACCAAGACCGGCTAGTCCAGTATCTCTGCATTAACACTCGACCGACCAATTAAATACTGGTCCACCAGTCGAGCATTAGTGTTTCACACTGCTGAATGCACTCACAAACTAAGTAAAATAATCAATTGCACAGGCCATAGTCATAGATCTGACTTAGCCGCAGACTCCCCTCTGGGTCGTAGATGCAACCATACGCACGCCATTAGAAAATGCCAAGTTCGGCAGTTCGGGTCAAAGCGCTCGTTCGTTTCACAATGTCTCGCCTTTTTAACTTCATATCTTGATAAAGTTATCTTTAATTAAACGACTTATCTAATTTTCGCTTGCATATGTACCGGTTTAGTCTATATTCTTGCCACCAAAAACAACACTTTCGACCTGCCTGGCTGATTCAAAACAAATGTCAGAGGACGAAAATGGTTCGATGCGCATGACCAGAAAGAAGGTCACCGTAAACCTGCGTAGATGCAATGCGGCGCTCCTCATATGCCAGCGTGCACTTAACATTTTAATGATGTAACACTCAAGTGAAAATGTACTGAGTGCTAAAAAAAGACCAAACAAATAAAGTTTTGTGCATAGATAAAATTTGTTTCACCAAAATGGCAGCGTTAAATAATAATAACACAAATTTAAAACATCAAGTGCACGATAATCAACCACATGCTGTTATAGGTTATAAAGAGAGCCACGTTGCATCTACGCAGTTTTACGGTGACTCTCTTTCCGGTCATGCGCATCACACCATTTCCGGCATCCGACATTTGTTTTGAATCAGCCAGGCAGGTTGAAGGTGTTATTTTGGTTGCCAGAATATAGACTAAATCGGTACATATGCAAGGAAAAATTCGATTAGTCATTTAATTAAAGATAACTTTATTAAGATATGAAATTAAAAAGGCGAGACATTGTGAAACCATCGAGCGCTTTGCCCCGAACTGCCGAACTTGGCATTTTCTAATGGTGCGTGTAGGGTTGCATCTACGACCCAGAGGGGAGTCTGCAGCTAAGATCTGACTCTATTCAACAATAACTGTTTTGAGTAAGTGAGTTCCGTTTCGCGAAACAGAGTCCATTTTTCTTTTATTATGACAATATAAGCAAACTTGTATAAGTAAGCCACACAAACATACCGACATAAGTACATTTTGGTATAGGTAAACTACACTGTACTATCTGTAGTAGAGTGCAGTTTACAGTCCATACTCGGTCACGGACGCGAGTCGCGTCTTGTCCACTTGACTTGTCACTCACACTTGCTGACTTGGCCAGGACATAGCGGACTTGGCCTGTTTGCTGCGAATGCAAACTGCCTACCCCTGTCAATTAGAAGTAATAAAACGACAATCCTAGAAAGTTACCTGTCTGAATTGAATAGTCCAAGCTTAAATAAGCTCTTTCTCTTGTGTCGTAGTTTCCTGGCCTTCGCTTCACGTCTTTCGTGTCAACTTCTATGTATACGGGCAGAATATTGTACGGCTTGCCATTGGTTATATTCGCATTATTCTCTTCCACAGGCTGCCGCTAAGCGGCGCTATCCCGGCTTTGCTGATAGGTTAGACACCAACAAATCGCACATAGTGGCAATTTGTGACATTTGGTGTCAACGAGTGCCTAAACTATTTGAAATATTAGTTTTTTCTTTAATTTTCTAAACAGCACAATCGTCTGAGTAAAATGCTGGCACCTGGTGAAGCAAAGATATATTATCTCGACAGTGAGTACCGATAAAGGCCTATGCTGTAAATTGTTATACAGGGAAGAGCACGTTACTTTCCTCTGCACGACACTATAGGTCAGTGGCCGATTTCGCGAACGCAGTTCAGCGGACTAAGGGGCTTAGTCGGTTCAGTTACCATCTAAATGATGGGCGATTTTATCCGACTAAGCCCCTTAGCCGGCTAAACCATGTTCGGGAAATAGGCCACAGATTTCATCATAAATGTCCGTACCGTGCGTAGCCACAAACTAGTGACGCTGTTAATATAAGGCCGGCTACATGGTGAAGCTAGACCGAACGGCGCGACTAACCGTTGACGAGCGGGACTCATACAACTGCCACAGTTATTCTTCCCAAAATGTATGATTATTTTTTGGCGCTGATCAACCTGGCTAAACACTTCTTGACACAGCGGCAAAAGGGGGCGTAAAGATACGCCCGCTGCGGCGTAGGCGTACCCTAGCTGGTCGTATTTCAGTAAAGCCACAAAGACCACCTCCTTTCCACGCTTAACATGCGTTTAAATTTAAAATTTAAATAAGTTTAATATTTTCAAGCTTAACTTGTATCATTTATGCATCAACTAAAGCATAATCTTGAAATTATTTAATTATGAGATTTATTAATGTAATAATTTTTATTTCGTAAATGTTTTGTGCCGAATTAATTTACCGTTCACTCATTGTCATTGATCGATATACTACGCACCAATGCTTACTTTGATATTACTATATAAAGCATTATATGACTCTAAAGGGTGCATCTTCATTGCAACAGCAACCACAAAGTGAAATTAAAGCAATATTCTACTATGTTAGGAATATCTATATGCCATTATATATAGTATATGTAGTATGGAAGTCATCTATAGAGCAGTTTTGCAAGATACCCAGCTAACACATAACATTTTTAGAACATTTTTATAACTTTTTGGGGGGGTTTTATTTGGTTATAATAGATCATAACGTTTTTATTACCATATAAAAACGTTTTAGGTGTGCTACTTTTCAGGCTCGTAATTTATAACGTTTTTCAGCGGGTTAAAGAACGTTTTTTTATCTGGAAAAAATTGAGGTGCCGAAAAAACGTTTTTGTCGATGAAAAAAAACGTTTCAAACTAAATGATTCACAAGATGAAATCAAGATACATCACTTGAAAGTGAAGACAGGGGATACAGTCAAAGTATTGGTGAGCAGCAGATTCCTGGAAAGAGCCGCATGAAGACTGTCCGCTGAAACTGTGCCTGTTAACTCGATCATAGCAACTAACTCCCCCCCCCCCCCCCCCTGGGCCGCGACTGGACATGGTCCAAGATGGTTGCAAACGTCCACTCGTTGCTGCATATATTGTATATAGTCAAGGGTCTGGAAGCGGTAAATGGCGACATGCGACACAGGTACGTATATTTAAAAAATCGACATTCGACATTGACCCCCAAACGCACGCACTGAGAATCTGAAAAAGCTTCGATACGGCTAGTGGCATTTATGAAAAAAAAAACGACACGGAAAAAAGCAATGCGGCACGTCGTGAAAAATCGACATTTGACACTGCGAATTTTGAAAAATCGATATTTGACACTGCAAAATTTGAAAAATCGACATTTGACACTGCGAATTTTGGAAAAGCGACTTCCAGCCAAGTGGCTGCACTTGGTCCATATTTATTGTGACCCAAAACGCCAATCGTGCCCGGTGTTGTGACATACGTTTCAATATGAAATGTGTTCGTCTGCCCTAATATGCGAGGTCTGTCCACTGAAGAAGAAAAATGCCCAATCGATATCGATCAGAAAAAGATCGGATGTGGGAAAAGGAAAACCTACATAATCATATGGGTCACCTTCAAATGACCACCGCGCCCTTAATATTGTAGATATAAACTTCTGGTTACTTTTAGCGCCCTTGCCATGGTCTGGCCGTGTATACTTTTTATATCACTCTCATTAACTATCATTTTAAACTTACGTAAACAAGCCAATTTTTCATCATCAAACAAATTCATTTTTTTCACTTGAAGAGACGTCAAATACCTCCAAATGGGTCAAAACTAATCTGCGAATGTGTTAAACATACACGATGACTGGCTGTACTACAACAATTAACAAAAACATTTGCAAAAATATCCTTAATATCGCCACAAAAGGCAAAGACGCTACTTAACAGCCCAAATCAACGTTTTGGCGGGAAAATTTAAATTGGTGATTTTAGGACTTTTTTTCATCATATCAGTTTGTACCGTCTAGGTAGGGATATAGTAAGACTCCCGAGCTTTCCTTTCATGTATTTATTATACCAAGACGACCATTATTTCTTACCGAACGCGTCATATATTTTTGACCATTTTCATCATTTTGGTCTATATTTTCCTTCTCAAGGTCAAATCGCGTCCCATTCCAATCGATATTGTTCTGATCGATATTCATCCATACACTGCAGTGAATTTGGCATAGTTCTCACTCAAACCCTGTGCCAAACGGATTTTTAAAGCGGTGAACGACACATTTAATAGGCTTGGGGGGGCATCAAATTACCCTAGGCATGCAACAAATTCCAACAATTCTTGACAAAAATTCTCACCTTGGTACGACTTTCACCTTCGAATATGTTAATAACCTTGACCTATTACATGACAAACTAGAAGGACAACTTCCGAAGTCGGTAGTAAGGGTACGAAAACATGGCAAAATGTCGTTTTAATGCATATTAAAGTTGCACGTGGAGTTCTTTCCCGCCAGGCGAAATTTATATCAAAATTTGCAGAAAACTCGATTGTTTCATTCTATAAATTCAGAAACCTGATAAACATGGCCGTTTCGGCTGTGGTGTGGCAAACGTGTCTATCCCGGGACACCACAGAACTCGGTCGCGGCACTGCTACTTATACCAAAGCATCGCGAAGCACACAAACTGATGACGTTTACCACTAAAATGAAAACTTGTGGTAAATTGATATCACGGACAAGGCTAAGAGACACTATTTGGCAGTCTGGTATGGGTGGAGTATAGATAAAAGAAGTCTTGAATGATTCAAGGACTGATTCTTATATGTATTCTGACCTCATTAGTTTTGGCGGGAAAGAGCTCGACATGCAACTTTAATTGTGACCCCATTTTGAACAGTTGACTGTGACCTCATTTTTAATAAGATAAGGGCCGAAATACACACATTTGCCAGTCAGAAACTATTATTATACATGGTCTAAAAATTAAATATCTAACCGACTTACTCTAGCTACAATAACTCATTTTCCATCAAAATATACACTTTTTAGACTATTTCTATACTCATTTGACAAAACTTGACCTTTTCCATCTTTCCTCGGACTTCACATTTTCTGAACGAGAACATGCAAAGACAGTTTTCTGTCAACAATACAGAAAGATAACTTCATTTCCCTCACAATTAGGGTCTTTTCATTTCCTAATATCGGCGACACCCATTTTCTACGATTTGGGATGGGTGCAACGGCTTCCAACACTCAACGAGATGAGAGACCCCGCGTGGGGGAGGGGGGGGGGCTACATTAATACAGTGGTGGGGTTGACAGTCATGGCAAAGTATATGGATGTTAATTATTTGAACACGTTCGATATCAACCGGAATATATAGTCAAGACCTGCATTTTTGCTTCCCACCCCAGGTGACGGACATGTAACACATCCCGTAACGGGCAAACCCCAATCTTTGGATCGCTGGCGTATTAAGCATCCCAGTGGGCACACCCCGGAAAATCCACGTGATTTACTCGTGGAAATTTGGTGGATTGGTGGAACATTGGTGGCACCACCAAAATGCCACTGGTATTCCACGTGAATTTTGTATACACGAATTCCACGTGAACAAATCACATGGATTCTACGTGATTTATAAGTGAAAATAAACTAGAGCGGGGTCAGCACCGAATGACGACGGGGATTCCACGTGTTTTTGTCAACGTGGAGTCCACGTGACGGTGTCAAGATGGATTCCACGTGACTTTGTCCATGTGGTATCCACGTGGCTCAAATGATGTGCATTCCACGTGGTTTATACGTGAAAATAAACTAGATTGGTGTCAGCACCGAATGACGACGGGGATTCCACGTGTTTTTGTCAACGTGGATTCCACGTGACGGTGTCAAGATGGATTCCACGTGACTTTGTCCATGTGGTATCCACGTGGCTCAAATGATGTGCATTCCACGTGGTTTATACGTGAAAATAAACTAGATTGGTGTCAGCACCGAATGACGACGGGGATTCCACGTGTTTTTGTCAACGTGGATTCCACGTGACGGTGTCAAGATGGATTCAACGTGACTTTGTCCATGTGGTATCCACGTGGCTCAAATGATGTGCATTCCACGTGGTTTATACGTGAAAATAAACTAGATTGGTGTCAGCACCGAATGACGACGGGGATTCCACGTGTTTTTGTCAACGTGGATTCCACGTGACGGTGTCAAGATGGATTCAACGTGACTTTGTCCATGTGGTATCCACGTGGCTCAAATGATGTGCATTCCACGTGGTTTATACGTGAAAATAAACTAGAGTGGTGTCAGCACCGAATGACGACGGGGATTCCACGTGTTTTTGTCAACGTGGATTCCACGTGACGGTGTCAAGATGGATTCAACGTGATATTGTCCATGTGGTATCCACGTGGCTCAAATGATGTGCATTCCACGTGGTTTATACGTGAAAATAAACTAGAGTGGTGTCAGCACCGAATGACGACGGGGATTCCACGTGTTTTTGTCAACGTGGATTCCACGTGACGGTGTCAAGATGGATTTCACGTGACTTTGTCCATGTGGTATCCACGTGGCTCAAATGATGTGCATTCCACGTGGTTTATACGTGAAAATAAACTAGAGTGGTGTCAGCACCGAATGACGACGGGGATTCCACGTGTTTTTGTCAACGTGGATTCCACGTGACGGTGTCAAGATGGATTCAACGTGACTTTGTCCATGTGGTATCCACGTGGCTCAAATGATGTGCATTCCACGTGGTTTATACGTGAAAATAAACTAGAGCGGGGTCAGAACCGAATGACGACGGGGATTCCACGTGTTTTTGTCAACGTGGATTCCACGTGACGGTGTCAAGATGGATTCCACGTGACTTTGTCCATGTGGTATCCACGTGGCTCAAATGATGTGCATTCCACGTGGTTTATACGTGAAAATAAACTAGATTGGTGTCAGCACCGAATGACGACGGGGATTCCACGTGTTTTTGTCAACGTGGATTCCACGTGACGGTGTCAAGATGGATTCCACGTGACTTTGTCCATGTGGTATCCACGTGGCTCAAATGATGTGCATTCCACGTGGTTTATACGTGAAAATAAACTGGATTGGTGTCAGCACCGAATGACGACGGGGATTCCACGTGTTTTAGTCAACGTGGATTCCACGTGACGGTGTCAAGAATGATTCCACGTGACTTTGCCCACGTGGTATCCACGTGGCTCAAATGATGTGCATTCCACGTGATTTATACGTGAAAATAAATTAGAGTGGTGTCAGCACCGAATGACGACGGGGATTCCACGTGTTTTTGTCAACGTGGATTCCACGTGACGGTGTCAAGATGGATTCCACGTGACTTTGTCCACGTGGTATCCACGTGGCTCAAATGATGTGGATTCCACGTGATTTATACGTGAAAATAAACTAGATTGGTGTCAGCACCGAATGACGACGGGGATTCCACGTGTTTTTGTCAACGTGGATTCCACGTGACGGTGTCAAGATGGATTCCGCGTGACTTCAGTCCATGTGGTATCCACGTGGCTCAAATTTTGCCATGTTTTCGCACCCTTACCACCGACCTTGGAAGTTTTCCTTCGAGTATATCATGTAATAGGTCAACATACTCGAAGGTGAAATTCATACCAAGGTGAAATTTTTTGTCAAGAATTGTTGGAATTTGTTGCATGCCTAGGGTAATTTGACGCCCCCCTAGCCTATTAAATGTGTCGTTCGCCACTATAAAAAGTCCGTTTGGCACAGGGTTTGAGTGAGAACTATGCCAAATTGACTGCAGTGTATGGATGAATATCGATCAGAACAATATCGATTGAAATGGGACGCGATTTGACCTTGAAAAGGGAAATATAGACCAAAATGATCAAAATGGTCGACAATTTATGAGGCGTTCGGTAAGAAATAATGATCGTCTGGATATTATAAATACACGAAAAGAAAGCTCGGGAGTCGTACTATATCACTACCTAGAGGGTACAAACTGATATGATGAAAAATAGTCCTAAAATCACGAATTCAAATTTTCCCGCCAAAACATTGATTTTGGCTGTTAAGTAGCGTCTTTGCTCTTTATGGCTATAGTAAAGATATTTTTTGCAAATGTTTTTGCCGATTGTTGTAGTAAAGCCAACCATCGTGTATGTTTAACACATTTGCAGATGAGTTTCGACCGAATTGGAGGTGTTTGACGTCTCTGCAAGTGAAAAAATGTATTTTTTTTATGATGACAAATTGGTTTGTTTACGTAAGTTTAAAATAAAAGTTAGGGAGAGTGACATAGAAAGCATACACGGCAAGAGCATGGCAAGAGCGCTAAAGGTAACCAGAAGTTTCTATCTACAATATTAAGGGTGCCGTGGTCATTTGAAGGTCGCCCCTATGGTTATGTAAGTTTTCATTTTCCCACATGTTTAAGCTGGGCCACCCATCCCAAATCGTAGAAAATGGGTGTTGCCGATATTAGGAAATGAAAAGGCCCTAATTGTGAGGGAAATGAAGTTATCTTTGTATATTTTTGACAGAAAACTGTCTTTGCATGTTCTCGTTCAGAAAATGTGAAGTTAGAGGAAAGATGGAAAGCCAAAAGGTCAAGTTTTGTCAATATATAGAAATAGTCTAAAAAAGTGTATATTTTGATGGAAAATGAGTTATAGTAGCTAGAGTAAGTCGGTTAGATATCTAATTTCAGACTACATGTATAATAATAGTTTCGGACTGGCAAATGTGTGTATTTCGGCCCTTATCTTATTAAAAATGAGGTCACAGTCAACTGTACAAAATGGGGTCGCAATATGCATTAAAAAGACATTTTGCCATGTTTTCGCACCCTTACCACCGACCTTGGAAGTTTTCCTTCGAGTATATCATGTAATAGGTCAAGGATATTAACATACTCGAAGGTGAAATTCATACCAAGGTGAAATTTTTTGTCAAGAATTTTTGGAATTTGTTGCATGCCTAGGGTAATTTGACGCCCCTCTAGCCTATTAAATGTGTCGTTCGCCACTATAAAAAGTCCGTTTGGCACAGGGTTTGAGTGAGAACTATGCCAAATTGACTGCAGTGTATGGATGAATATCGCTCAGAACAATATCGATTGAAATGGGACGCGATTTGACCTTGAAAAGGGAAATATAGACCAAAATGATCAAAATGGTCGACAATTTATGAGGCGTTCGGTAAGAAATAATGATCGTCTGGATATTATAAATACACGAAAAGAAAGCTCGGGAGTCGTACTATATCACTACCTAGAGGGTACAAACTGATATGATGAAAAATAGTCCTAAAATCACGAATTCAAATTTTCCCGCCAAAACATTGATTTTGGCTGTTAAGTAGCGTCTTTGCTCTTTATGGCTATAGTAAAGATATTTTTTGCAAATGTTTTTGCCGATTGTTGTAGTAAAGCCAACCATCGTGTATGTTTAACACATTTGCAGATGAATTTCGAACGTTTTGGAGGTATTTGACGTCTCTGCAAGTGAAAAGATAATATTTTTTATGATGACAAATTGGTTTGTTTACGTAAGTTTAAAATAAAAGTTAGGGAGAGTGACATAGAAAGCATACACGGCAAGAGCATGGCAAGAGCGCTAAAGGTAACCAGAAGTTTCTATCTACAATATTAAGGGTGCCGTGGTCATTTGAAGGTCGCCCCTATGGTTATGCAAGTTTTCATTTTCCCACATGTTTAACTAGGCCACCGACACCAAATGACGGAAAATGGGTGTTGCCGATGTTAGGAAATGAAAAGGCATTGCCTATGCAAGGGTCCATGATATTTTGTGGCTGATGAACGATAATCATCCACCTTATAAGGGGCCGATGTCTGGTGTAAGCTAGGAGAGAGAGGTCCCTAATTACATCCGATATTTTTCTGATCGATATCGATTGGACATATTTCTTCTTCAATAATTCAATTCCTTTCAGATCAAGTGGACAGACCTCGCATTACGGCAGACGAACACATTTAATACGGAAACATATGTCCCAACACCGGGCACGATTGGGGCTTTGGTTAAAATAAATGTGGACCAAGTGCAGCTACTTGGCTGGAAGGCCCGTGTCCAGCGTCGATTTTTCAAACTTCGCAGTGTCAAATGTCGTTTTTTCAAATTTTCCAGTGTCAAATGTCGATTTTTCACATTTTGCAGTGTCAAATGTCGATGTTTCAAAATTTGCAGTGACAAATGTCGATTTTCATGACGTGCCGCATCGCCTTTTTCCGTGTCGTTTTTTTCTAAAATGCCACTCTCCGTATCGAAGCTTTTTCAGATCCTCAGTGTCTGCGTTTAGGGGTCAATGTCGAATGTCGATTTTTTAAATATACATGTGTCGCGTGTCGCCATTTACCGCTTCCAGACCCTTAATTGACTATATACAATATATGCAGCAACGAGTGGACGTTTGCAACCATCTTGAATCATGTCCAGTCGCGGCCGGGGGGGTGGGGGGGGGGGGGGGTGGGTAGTTGCTATAAGTTAACAGGCGCAGTTTCAGCAGACAGTCTTCATGCGGCTCTTTCCAGGAATCTGTTGCTCACCGATACTTTGACTGTATCCCCTGTCTTCACTTTCAGGTGATGTATCTTATTTTCATATTGTGAATCATTTAGTTTGAAACGTGATTTTGCATTGACAAAAACGTCTTTTCCGCACCTGAATTTTCCAGATTAAAAAACGTTCTTTAAACCGCAGAAAAACGCTTTCAATTACGAACCTGAAAAGTATTACACCTAAAACGTTTTTATATGGTTATAAAAACGTTATGATTTATTATAACCAAATAAAAACCAAAAAAAAAGTTATAAAAAGGTTCTAAAAACGTTATGTGTTAGCTGGGTGGTGACCTTCAATTGGACTTTTGCGTAAGGTAATGACCTTGACTTACCGATAATACATGACGAGTGGTGACGGGGATTCCACGTGATTTTGTCAACGTGATTTCACGTAACGGTGTCAAGATGGATTCCCCCTGACTTGTCCTCCCTCATCCCACCCCCCACCGGTCTCTTAAAAGACGGAAAGAACCGCTAAAATGCAGCCAATCACAGACCTTCATACAGCGGACGTGATGACCTCCTTAGAGGCTATTGGGCGGCAGAAACGGTTGGGACTGTATCTGATCTCCGCGTGTTAATTGGCGGCAGAGGCCTTCTGGATTTTAAAAGAAGCGGACACATTTTTGGACATTACGTGGATTAAGGTGAGTAAACAAGGATGGAGTAAGCTATTTTATTAGATATGTCGCTGCAAAAATATAGTGTAAGCATGTGTGTGTATACAGAGGCTCGATATATGACACTGAACAATGTCTGCGAGACCGGTGTAAAACGATATTTTTGTGTCGGGGCTGCATGCCGGCCTGATAACGAGACCACTGTCTTTTTGGAACCATGATCGTTGTTGTAGCCATAGAATCGACCGTACCACATACCCCTCCCAAAGATCATTTAGTGACTGCTGTTCGATCTAATTATAATTTGAACTTATTATCGAAGAATAACTACATTATAACTATAATAACTACGTTTTGAGTAGTACAGTCTAGCATCTTGGCTAGCGCCGAAGTTTCGCGCCCCAGACACGGGTATGCGGGCGGCATGTAGGTCACATGCAGCTGCCCTCTGGACCGCTTGAGTCCACCGCGCGCTGAGACCTGTGGTCACTAGCTGTCATCACTTCTCGCCCGTAATTACTTCCCACCCCTCTATACTGCATATAGCGACGCTTCCTCCCACACCGGACCCGGGTGTTCCCTACCCGCTGTCACCCTTCTCGTTTAGTGCCTCGCCACCGACGTATAGCTCTCGTCCTTCATATGCACCCTCCCACCCCTCTACCCCCACCCCTCTGTCGGCTACAGATATATATACACTCTCCCACCCCCTACCCCCTGGTCCCCCCACCCATCTGTCGCCTGTATATATATATATATACTCCCTCCTACCCCTCTACCTGCCTGTCTCCCCACCCCTCTGTCGCCTATAGATATATATACACCCTCCCACCCCTCTACCTGCTGGTCCCCCCACCCCTCTGTCAGGTACATATATATATACCCCCTCCCACCCCTCTGTATATCATGAATAGCTTTTTTATCCTACATTAACGCTAGCGCCGAGGCAATTGTACGTTTTATCATCTTATGCATTTTGATAAGGTGCAACACACGAAAACCATGAGATTAACATTAAAGTTAAAGTGAGTATTTGTTTTTTTAGAGTTCCAAAAGAGAATTTTTCATTTGCTCTGTGACATACGGGACAAGATTGACAGTTTGGCCAAGAAGATGGAGTGAAGGGAGGCGGACGATGGGGACCACAATCCACTGCAACAGTTGGGCAACCTACAGGAGCTGGAAGAATTCAATAACCAACTGGGAAATATTGAGATTTGGAACTCCTACGTAAGTATATATAAATATATATACACTTTCATTGCCGTTTTCTTTAAACGGCAATTCATTGAGCACGCTTAAAATCATTTAGATAAAGATCTAAGTACAAAAGTATATATGACGTTTAAGCGATCGATTAACTTTAAGATAATGTCAAATTTTGAATAATTGATTTCTGCTGACCTATACTGGCAACTATAACAGATAATGTTTGACAATAGGTAGCCTTTGAGGTACTATAGGTAATCCATATTTAACGCCATCATTTCCTATTTAGGGCAATATTAATTTCTTTTCTTAATTCCATGTATTTTTTATATATTTTAGCTGCGAAAGTGTCTTCGTATCGGAGGGATGTCGGCCAAAGACATGGTTCACAATGTTATGAGCAGGTGCGTGCCAGGCCATATGACAATACTGGTGAAACTATGAATAGATTTATAAACGTTGTCTAAACATTGCGTCAGAGCTAGCTCAGTTTTGCAACTTTGACGAAGGCGTTTATATAATGTTTTCGTTACATAAAACCCCTGAATGACTATTGAAACAAAATCTGATTTGTCTTTGTTCAATAAACACAGTTCATGTTGAGTTAAAAAGAGTGTGGCATCTTAAGCACGATCAAAAGGGGCTATAGATTGCTTGCAAATATATTTGCGTATACCTTCACAGCACCCAACTTTCTAAATAATGTTAAAATAATGTATTTATTCCCTTTTCATTGGATTAATGACGAATTCGCTCATGTGCCGCCTAAACATGAAGGGATCACGAGGAGAAAAGAAACGCTTTAGCGATACTGCTCTCTTCCGACTGATTACAGGTTTGTTGCGATATTTTTGGCACATGGAACTCTATGGAATGATAAATAACATAAGGCTGCATATGTTTTACCATTAAAATGAAGCTATAACGTGTAGAAATGTAATGGATGTATTTTGTGTTCTTGTGTTATTGTGTTCTTTTACCTTATCACCGTATATGTATCTTTATTACAAGAACCAACAAATTTATAAGTACCAGAAAAAGGTATATAGCAGCCGGGCAAAAGCGTTCCTTTGTTGTATTTCTAATTTGTTATCGTATTTGATCTATGCTACAATGAATAGATCGTTTATAAGCTTATAACAATATTTGGCTCTTGTTCAGGTGCGTTTCATATGAATACCTATAATAATAGTATATAAATATGCTGATAATATTAATATCTATTTCAAGTGTTTGCAATTTCTTTACAGATAGCGTGCTCAAATCCCAAACATCGACTGAGACTGAAGTAGCCGCTGTCGTCACCAGCAAGCTGAAATATGCACCTAAACGAAAAAATTAAAATAAATAATTGACTATGCACAGATCATTTTCTATACGATCTCTGATTTGACCTATTTCAATGAGGGCAATAAATTAAGCTGCTGATCCATATACTTGATTTTGTCTCGTTCATTTTCAATGGGATGTATGTGTTTCGATAAGTTTTTTCAATGTTCGCCATATGGATTCCATGTAGTATTATTTACATGCTTTCGACTTGCATATTTGATACGATGGCCACGTGTATTTCACATGGTATTAAGAAAATCGCATCACGTGATTTTTTCCTAGTGGATTCCAGATGGCGTTTTTCACGTGAGTTTGAATTTCATATTCAACCACATTGCCAGGTAATATTTACTGCGACAAATCACGTGGTTTGCGCCACATCGAATACACGTGGCATTAGTCACGTGAATTCGATTTGCATGTACAACGAAATCGCCACGTATACATCACGTGGCAATTACAACGACAAATCACGTGGTTTTTGCCACATCGAATACACGTGGCATTAGTCACGTGAATTCGATTTGCATATTCAACGAAATCGCCACGTATACATCACGTGGCAATTACAATGACAAATCACGTGGTTTTCGCCACATCGAATACACGTGGCATTAGTCACGTGAATTCGATTTGCATATTCAACGAAATAGCCACGTAAACATCACGTGGCAATTACAATGACAAATCACGTGGTTTTCGCCACATCGAATACACGTGGCATTAGTCACGTGAATTCGATTTGCATATTCAACGAAATAGCCACGTAAACATCACGTGGCAATTACAACGACAAATCACGTGGTTTTCGCCACATCGAATACACGTGGCATTAGTCACGTGAATTCGATTTGCATATTCAACGAAATAGCCACGTATACATCAGGTGGCAATTACAACGACAAATCACGTGGTTTTCGCCACATCGAAGACACGTGGCATTAGTTACGTGAATTCGATTTGCATATTCAACGAAATCGCCACGTATATATCACGTGGTAATTATAACGACAAATCACGTGGTTTTCGCCACATCGAATACACGTGGCATCAGTCACGTGAATTCGATTGGCATATTCAACGACTTTGTCACGTGCTTTCCACGTGCCAAAGCCACGTGGATTCCACGTCTTTTCCACGAGTTTTGCCCACTGGGATGCAATGCAAAGACATATCTGCGACCGCCTAATTTTGCATGGTTGATGCAAACGACGTTAGCTCACGGGCCATCGCCAGATTTATTGCCAAAGTTATTGCCAATTGCCGACAACATTACCTATCTTTCTAGCTATGCCAGACTGAGAGACACAGATCGATATCGACTAGTTTTATGGTTACATTACCCCCCCTCGTCCCCCCCCCTCCCGGCTTAAGCTCAGTCCCTCCACCTGACTTGTGAAAGGAACCGGACTCCTAAGCCCCCCCCCCCCTCCCCGCCTAACCTTCCCCTGAATTGAAAAAAAAACATTGGGTTGGTGGGTGTGGTAATTCAGTGGTGTAGCCGCAAGAGGAGGGTCTGAGCGGTCTGTGACGTCGAAATTTGAGCACTGTGCGTAGTTTGCGTCAATGGTAGGCAACCCCCCCTCCCCCCCCGGGGGGGGGGGGGAACTTAATACAATGCTGGGTTTGGGAAGGTACAATCCCGCCCCCCTTTTTGCACCGCCAAAATCCGCACGGAAGATGTATTTCACCTCCAAAATCCGTTTGGAAGGGGTATTTCACCTCCAAAATCAAAATCGGCCCGGAAGAAGTATCTTTTTTCTTTCATTGACCCGCTCTATATATGCATCCATGCAAAACCGCTCTATGGACGCAAATTTTCAGTATGTAGCTTTCGACCACATCCCTATTTATATATAATATATACATATTCTTCACGTCATTGCCAAAATTAACTTGTATATATGCATGCTGGACGGCAAAGCCATATCGGATTTGATTGTGGGTTGGCTTTTGCTAAACATCATCAAAATCATAATGCGCTCATATATATGCTTGACGCACTCTGCCCGGCCAGGGGGCAGCCCACGCTTGGGGGCAGCCGGAAGCAGAGAAGCGGAAGTAAACCTTCATGTAAAGTTTCCCGCCAGGTCTTTGATTTCATTTGATGTTCTCGCGAACAGACACGTATCTTCTAAATTTCCTTCATATTAAGAAAAACGTGAACATCAAGCTAATATCAAAATGTGGATTCAAGTCCGGACGATGGACGGAAAGAAATCCGTTCGTGTTGACGGGTTGTCAAAGCTTACCAAGATCGAAGCGCTGCGAGAAAAGTTGGTGGATTTGCTGGACGCAGAGCCAAACAGTCAGCGATTGTTTTACCGTGGCAAGATGGTAAACACCAAAAATGTCTTTCATTAGGGTTACACTTTTTTTTGCAGACCAGAGTGTCATGATGCATACTTTGATGGCATCCCTATGCCACCCACAAATAATAACATGATGTTAATATTTGAGCGAGAAGCAATAGAAAACAGCTAAGACTTAGAATGGGGATTGTTTTTTTGTATTTATTTTTATTGCCAAATGAAAATTATTCAGAGAGTGAAGTCTGAAGAGGTACAATTAAACAACATATAATGAGTGTAAAGGGGATACATTTAGATCTAGTGGGGGGTGGGGCAAGGATTATTTTCATGCCTCTGGGGGTGGACTTTTCATTTCCAACCACTATGATCAAGTATTTTTATTAATTATGATTAATTCATTAACTGGGAATTTTAATATTAAATAAATGTTAATCAGGAAGTCGTCAATTTGATATCATGTATCATCCTTTTCTTTGTGTGCGGGGAGTTCTTTTTTAAATTTATCATGACCTGGGAATAAAAAACATAATTCTTTTTAATCTGGGAACAGGATAGCCTCGGGAGACCCACTCTGTTCTGCCGTTGGGTTTCGCACGGAGACTTTTAAACAGAATAGGCGCATTTTGAAATTCTGAATTATCTGGAGGCACACTGGGCAGCTGGGGCTAAATATCACATTTTTGTATAGATTTATCTTTTAGCTATCAAATTCTTCCAAACAATCAAAAAGATTGATCACCTGTATCTGTGTTTGCAAAACGATTTACGAAGCACCAACGTCCGAACAAGGCGCCATACTTGTTTTTGGTGCTTGCTGGTGCCTGTGAATGCAGCCTGGTTCCCAAACTGAATTCTCTGTGACAGAGGGCGCAGCTATTGTCCTTAACTGCAAAGTGCCTATCTGACAGCGCCATCTAGCGAAGAGTCGTATGCTGGGAACCAAGTTGCATTCACCGGGTACCAGCATGCACCAAAACAATTAAAGGCTCGCCCCCAGAGGTACAAAGTCTTGCCTTTGATATTAATACTTAATTTTTTGGCACTTTGGCAGCTACTTTGGGCTTTTGTTCCTGTCCCACCAAATGTGCCAAGTGTTCAACAGCCATGTGCTGCATATTTCCTGCCAGTAACTATGTTAATCTGCTTGAGAATACAATCCACTTGTTGAAGAGTTCTGATTCTAGTTTCTTTGCAATTCTCACAATTCTTCTCTTTCTGAAGATAACAATTATTTATATATTCGCTTTTATCACTGATTAGTCATAATACTTCTTAAATACATCAATTTATTTCTGAACTCTATCAGCCAGATGATTTGTATGCAACTTGAGAGCTACATATACATAGACCAAGATTATCATAGTTTTACCATGCATTCCCCGGTTTATTTTTGGTCTCGAGAAAATATGTGCATGAGGTATGCTTTCGAATGCTTTGGATAAATCAATGAAGTTATAGTTATTGTTAATATTTCTATTACTGCATATACAGTAAGCTGAATATGTGCTCTATCATAGTGTGACCTGTGCTTAGTTATTGTTACAGTTGACATTTGTAATGCCTGCATGTCATTTCATAAGCTTTAAGTTTACCTCATCCTTTGTTTTACAGCTTGTCGATGGTCATAGTTTGTTTGACTATGATGTAGGCCTCAATGAGATAATCCAGGTAATGATTAAATCATCGACAACAACAACTGTCAGTGTTCCAGAATCACAGAAGGAGAATATCATTGACAACCAAGGCACTGAGGTAAATTCTGTTTTCTTTCTTAATCAATTTTTGTGTGCAAATTAATGCTGGCTTATTTTATAACCATGTATGTCACATGTAAATGTACTATTGTCAGTTTCATTTGGAGATCCTTATTTACTGCCACGTTCTCTGCTTGTATTGGTGTATTAAAGTACAATGATTCCTGTCACAGAAATCGAAGGTGTCTGTAAACATGCATGTTAGATTTAATTGGTTGATATGTTTATCCATTTCAGCCCAGCTTAAGTGCAGATCTGTCTCAAGATGTTGAAAATGAAGAGGATATCGACAGCAGCTTTAAGGTCAGAAAAATGAAAGTGAAAGCATAGAAGGTCAAAACACAGACATCATTGTATACCACCACCAAACACAGACCTCACTGTGTACCACCACCAAAGACAGACATCACTGTACCACCACCAAACGCAGACATCTCTGTATACCACCACTAAACACAGACATCACTGTATACCACCACCAAACACAGACCTCACTGTATACCACCACCAAACACAGTCATCACTGTATACCACCACCAAACAGACCTCACTGTGTACCACCACTAAACACAGACATCACTGTATACCACCACCAAACACAGTCATCACTGTATACCACCACCAAACAGACCTCACTGTGTACCACCACCAAACACAGACCTCACTGTGTACCACCACCAAACACAGACATCACTGTATACCCCCACCAAACACAGACATCATTGTATACCCCCACCAAACACAGACATCATTGTATACCCCCACCAAACACAGACCTCACTGTGTACCACCACCAAACACAGACATCACTGTATACCACCACCAAACACAGACATCATTGTATACCCCCACCAAACACAGACCTCACTGTGTACCACCACCAAACACAGACATCACTGTGTACCACCACCAAACACAGACATCACTGTATACCACCACCAAACACAGACCTCACTGTGTACCACCACCAAACACAGACATCACTGTATACCACCACCAAACACAGACATCATTGTATACCCCCACCAAACACAGACATCATTGTATACCACCACCAAACACAGACATCACTGTGTACCACCACCAAACACAGACCTCACTGTGTACCACCACCAAACACAGACATCACTTTACCACCACCAAACAGACCTCACTGTGTACCACCACCAAACACAGACATCACTTTACCACCACCAAACAGACCTCACTGTGTACCACCACCAAACACAGACATCACTTTACCACCACCAAACAGACCTCACTGTGTACCACCACCAAACACAGACATCACTTTACCACCACCAAACAGACCTCACTGTGTACCACCACCAAACACAGACATCACTGTATACCACCACCAAACAGACCTCACTGTGTACCACCACCAAACACAAACCTCACTGTGTACCACCACCAAACAGACCTCACTGTGTACCACCACCAAACACAAACCTCACTGTATACCACCACCAAACAGACCTCACTGTGTACCACCACCAAACACAGACCTCACTGTGTACCACCACCAAACAGATATCACTTTGTACCACCACCAAACACACACATTATTGTATACCACAACCAAAACAGACATCACTGGATACCACCACCAAACACACACATTATTGTATACCACAACCAAAACAGACATCACTGGATACCACCACCAAACACACACATTATTGTATACCACAACCAAAACAGACATCACTGGATACCACCACCAAACACACACATTATTGTATACCACAACCAAAACAGACATCACTGGATACCACCACCAAACACACACATTATTGTATACCACAACCAAAACAGACATCACTGGATACCACCACCAAACACACACATTATTGTATACCACAACCAAAACAGACATCACTGGATACCACCACCAAACACACACATTATTGTATACCACAACCAAAACAGACATCACTGGATACCACCACCAAACACACACATTATTGTATACCACAACCAAAACAGACATCACTGGATACCACCACCAAACACACACATTATTGTATACCACCACCAAAACAGACATCACTGGATACCACCACCAAACACACACATTATTGTATACCACAACCAAAACAGACATCTCTGGATACCACCACCAAACACACACATTATTGTATACCACAACCAAAACAGACATCACTGGATACCACCACCAAACACACACATTATTGTATACCACAACCAAAACAGACATCACTGGATACCACCACCAAACACACACATTATTGTATACCACAACCAAAACAGACATCACTGGATACCACCACCAAACACACACATTATTGTATACCACAACCAAAACAGACATCACTGGATACCACCACCAAACACACACATTATTGTATACCACAACCAAAACAGACATCACTGGATACCACCACCAAACACACACATTATTGTATACCACAACCAAAACAGACATCACTGGATACCACCACCAAACACACACATTATTGTATACCACAACCAAAACAGACCTCACTGGATACCACCACCAAACACACACATTATTGTATACCACAACCAAATACAGACAACAAGTCCAAGATTACATAGCCTATTTTTTTTTTCTTGGTGTATTGACAATTGATTCCAGCTTTTATTGTTTCTTCAGCTTGGTGATGTTGTCGATGCCAGGGACGAGGTCATGGGTGCTTGGTTTGAAGCCAAGATTATGAAAATAACTAAGCGAACTGAACAAGATAGAGAAGAGTTTCAAAGCTCGAAGGACAGTGCTGAACCTGTCTCTGTGAAGCAGGTATTGAAAGAGACCAACAATGAGGGTAGTAACCAAATTGCAAACAAATGTGCGGAAAATTCTCCTGACGACCAATGCGACAGTCCAGACACATCAAAGATGGACACCAGTGCGGCAGGGAAAGGGGCGGAATTAGAACCTGTGAAGTCAGCGGTCTCAAATCCAGACCTGACAGAGGATGATGGATGCACCTACCATATGGTGTTTGAAGGGTAATAGTTTTTGCTGTATACTTTTAATGTTTATATCTATGTTAGTGTAAATTTCAACTTCGTTTATTTTAGTTAGTCAAGTATCAGCATGTGTGTTTAATAATGTCGTCGCTCTAATTCCAAAGCCCCCCCCCCCTCTACTCGCAGGCCAACTCGGCCGGGGTGGGTTCGAATCCACCTATGGAAATGCCTGATTCATACTTCAGACTACCAGTTAAAACCTGTTAATACTGGTCAATATCAGTCTAGGAAAATGTCATATTTCTGCAATACAGTGTTCAGTGTAGTATGACAAAGATACACTAGGTTGGTACCAGCTACCTGACTTGTTCACTACTCCAGCCTTGACCAGTCAACTAATCCAGCCCTGACCTGTCCAGTAATCCTGCCCTGACCAGGCCACTGATCTGTTCACTAATCCTGACCTGTCCACTAATCCAGCCCTGACCTGTCCACTAATCCAGCCCTGACCTGTCCACTAATCCAGCCCTGACCTGTCCACTAATCCAACCTTGACCAGTCCACCAATCCCGCCCTGACCTGTCCATTAATCCAGCCCTGACCTGTCAACTGATCCAGCACTGATCTGTCCACTAATCCAGCCCTGACCTGTCTACTAATCCAGCCCTGACCTCACCACTAATCCAGCCCTGACCTGTACTAATCCTGCCCTGACCTGTCCACTAATCCAACCCTGACCAGTCCACCAATCCCGCCCTGACCTGTTCATTAATCCAGCCCTGACCTGTCAACTGATCCAGCACTGATCTGTCCACTAATCCAGCCCTGACCTGTCTACTAATCCAGCCCTGACCGCTCCACTCACTAATCCAGCCCTGACCTGTACTAATCCTGCCCTGACCTGTCCACTAATCCAGCCCTGACCTGTATCTCCCAGCGTCCCCCCCCCCAATTCACACAGACAGTGTCCTGTCCACCCTTTATTAACAGGATCACCCTTCATTAGCTTCCCAGGACTGCCCCATGATAGGGCGTTGACGATATATTTATATATATCTGCGACGCCTTCCAAAAGAGGGAGGATTATCTCCTGTACGATATACAATAATGTTCTCTCTTCGTACTTTTCCAGAGATGCCGAGGAGGACGAAGAGGTGATCAAGCTGCCAGTCAAACACATCCGACCACGTGCGCGGCACAAGATTCCGCTGGCGAAGCTGGAGATTGGGCAGCAGGTGATGGTCAACTATAACTATGACAACCCCGAGGCGCGCGGCTATTGGTATGACGCGGTGGTTACCAACAAGAGGGACACGCGGACCATTAAAGAGGTCACCGCCACGGTCTTTATTGGGTAAGTGAGTACGCCATTACGGCCAGTGTTTAAGGTCATGTTATCAAGTGTCAACAATTTTGACGGCACTTCTCTTATGGTTGCTCGGCTCTTTGTGGAAGCTCGTGACCCGATAATCTATTGTGTACTCGCAGCTCTTCAGCATCAAATGTTCTGTTGAAGCTTTTTCTCATATCTGTGGTTAAAGTGACGTTTCACGTAGAACTAGAGTGATTGTTTAAATCTCAATGTATGGGAACTGTTGAATGTAAAATCAAACGTTAGTAATCGAAGGAAACTTGACAAGTGCCTTTTCAAATTAGCTTGGACAATGCTCAGTCTTTTATTGTTATGAATATTGTAGGAGTGCGCTTCTCCCTATGAAGGACTGCAAAATCCTGTTTTTGGATGAGATTTTCCAAGTTGAGAAAGCTGGTAATCAGAGTAACATTAATTCCGGAGAAAAAGATCCAACCCCTGAAAAACGTAAGTTGTACATTTTATCACTGCTGAATTACTTTTAAAATGAAGTTGCATTCTTGTAAAACAAAACTCCGTAAAACGTTATATGTTCAATCCGTGTGTTGATCCGATAACAGTGCATGAATACTATGTTATATACTCTCGCTTGAAGTGTTCTGCTTATACATGTTTACTCTCAACGTGGTATTATGGCGTAATGGACAGACTGGTCGACAGTTGCGACGTTTGGTCTTGTGTAAATCTTCGGTCGGGATATCTCTGCTTTAATGTCTAGGGTTTGACGTGGACCCTTAGTATTTATCTAAATTGTGACATAATTTAGCCTTCATGTGCACAAACGCAGCCGCAAACATTTGATTGTTGAATCATATGTCGCTATACGTATGACCTTGACCTAGGGTCTTGTCTAATCCCACGTGCGTGTCCGGTGTCCGTTCTAGGGGAGAGTAAGCCGAACTGTGACCATTGCCATGACAACCCGCGCAAGAAGTGCAAGTCATGCTCGTGTTGCGTCTGCGGTGACAAGTGCGAACCCGACAAGCAAATACTTTGTGACGAGTGTGACCAGGCCTACCACCTCTACTGCCTCAAGCCGCCCCTCACACAGGTCCCGGATGTGGAGGAATGGTATGTACATATCACACGTTGGAGTTTACGTCATTTTGGCGCCGGTTACTCCGTTGCGGTAGCGAAAACACTGGCAAAAAGTGTCCGTAATGGCGGGCTTGTCTTAAAGCGGGGTTCCACTATGCGCATATTTTTAGACAGCTATGTAAAAGTATTGTCATACATATAAACTACCTTCTTGTGTGTTAATGCTTGTAACTGACATCGCTTACCGCAGGTACTGCCCTGAGTGTAAAACCGACGACTCCGAAGTCGTTCGCGCTGGCGAGAAACTGAAACAGAGCAAGAAGAAGTCAAAGATGGCCTCGGCATCGTCAAACTCCGGCAGGGACTGGGGCAAGGTACCCCCCCCCCCCCCCCCACACACACACACAGTGGGGACAGTATTGTTACTGTTGTGCACGAGAAAACCTTTTTGTAGTGGACACGTTTGTTTCGTTGTAGCGTTGTATATTTTCATGTGGGTGCAGCACAATTGATTTAATTAATTATTTCTGATATTACGATACCCCCGGGAACATGGCTCCACTCTCCCTTCCTTCTCCCATTGACGCGATATGATCAAAAGTGGTTAAAAGCGTCCTGACTATACAACCAACCAACCAACTGATAATACGGCTTCAGTATTGTTTCTTGGGATTGTATGGGTGTAGTTTTAAGCGCGATTCTTCCTATTGCCGATGGAGCAGGTTGTAAAGCCACGCTGCGTCATGGCATGGTCCACGTGGTAAAGCCACGCTGCGTCATGGCATGGTCCATGTGGTAAAGCCACGCTGCGTCATGGCATGGTCCACGTGGTAAAGCCACGCTGCGTCATGGCATGGTCCACGTGGTAAAGCCACGCTGCGTCATGGCATGGTCCATGTGGTAAAGCCACGCTGCGTCATGGCATGGTCCACGTGGTAAAGCAACGCTGCGTCATGGCATGGTCCATGTGGTAAAGCCACGCTGCGTCATGGCATGGTCCATGTGGTAAAGCCACGCTGCGTCATGGCATGGTCCATGTGGTAAAGCCACGATGCGTCATGGCATGGTCCATGTGGTAAAGCCACGCTGCGTCATGGCATGGTCCATGTGGTAAAGCCACGATGCGTCATGGCATGGTCCATGTGGTAAAGCCACGCTGCGTCATGGAAGGGTCCATGTGGTAAAGCCACGCTGCGTCATGGCATGGTCCATGTGGTAAAGCCACGCTGCGTCATGGCATGGTCCATGTGGTAAAGCCACGCTGCGTCATGGCATGGTCCATGTGGTAAAGCCACGATGCGTCATGGCATGGTCCATGTGGTAAAGCCACGCTGCGTCATGGCATGGTCCATGTGGTAAAGCCACGCTGCGTCATGGCATGGTCCATGTGGTAAAGCCACGCTGCGTCATGGAAGGGTCCATGTGGTAAAGCCACGCTGCGTCATGGCATGGTCCATGTGGTAAAGCCACGCTGCGTCATGGCATGGCCCATGTGGTAAAGCCACGCTGCGTCATGGCATGGTCCATGTGGTAAAGCCACGCTGCGTCATGGCATGGTCCATGTGGTAAAGCCACGCTGCGTCATGGCATGGTCCATGTGGTAAAGCCACGCTGCGTCATGGCATGGTCCATGTGGTAAAGTCACGCTGCGTCATGGCATGGTCCATGTGGTAAAGCCACGCTGCGTCATGGCATGGTCCATGTGGTAAAGCCACGCTGCGTCATGGCATGGTCCATGTGGTAAAGACACGCTGCGTCATGGCATGGTAAATGTGTTTGCAGGGCATGGCTTGCGTGGGGAGGACCAAGCTCTGCAGTATTGTCCCCCCGAACCACTTTGGACCCATCCCCGGTGTCGAGGTCGGAACGCTGTGGAAATTCCGTGTTCAGGTCTGTATTCGGGTCATCAGTAAGCAGTCTGTGGGCAAGGTCGTTGGGTTCGCGGCCGCCCCGACTCCTTCATAACATCTGGGGCATGTTATCACCCTACCCCTTCATAACATCTGGGGCCTGTTATCACCCTACCCCTTTATAACACCTGGGGCATGTTATCACCCTACCCCTTCATAACATCTGGGGCATGTTATCACCCTACCCCTTCATAACATCTGGGGCCTGTTATCACCCTACCCCTTTATAACACCTGGGGCATGTTATCACCCTACCCCTTCATAACATCTGGGGCATGTTATCACCCTACCCCTTCATAACATCTGGGGCATGTTATCACCCTACCCCTTCATAACATCTGGGGCATGTTATCACCCTACCCCTTCATAACATCTGGGGCATGATATCACCCTACCCCTTTATAACACCTGGGGCATGTTATCACCCTACCCCTTCATAACATCTAGGGCCTGTTATCACCCTACCCCTTCATAACATCTGGGGCATGTTATCACCCTACCCCTTCATAACATCTGGGGCATGTTATCACCCTACCCCTTCATAACATCTGGGGCCTGTTATCACCCTACCCCTTCATAACATCTGGGGCCTGTTATCACCCTACCCCTTCATAACATCTGGGGCATGTTATCACCCCACCCCTTCATAACATCTGGGGCCTGTTATCACCCTACCCCTTCATAACATCTAGGGCCTGTTATCACCCTACCCCTTCATAACATCTGGGGCCTGTTATCACCCTACCCCTTTATAACACCTGGGGCATGTTATCACCCTACCCCTTCATAACATCTGGGGCCTGTTATCACCCTACCCCTTCATAACATCTGGGGCCTGTTATCACCCTGTCCCTTCATAACATCTGGGGCCTGTTATCACCCTGCCCCTTCATAACATCTGGGGCCTGTTATCACCCTACCCCTTCATAACATCTGGGGCCTGTTATCACCCTACCCCTTTATAACACCTGGGGCATGTTATCACCCTACCCCTTCATAACATCTGGGGCCTGTTATCACCCTGCCCCTTCATAACATCTGGGGCCTGTTATCACCCTACCCCTTCATAACATCTGGGGCCTGTTATCACCCTACCCCTTCACAACATCTGGGGCCTGTTATCACCCTACCCCTTCATAACATCTGGGGCCTGTTATCACCCTACCCCTTTATAACACCTGGGGCATGTTATCACCCTACCCCTTCATAACATCTGGGGCCTGTTATCACCCTGCCCCTTCATAACATCTGGGGCCTGTTATCACCCTACCCCTTCATAACATCTGGGGCCTGTTATCACCCTACCCCTTCATAACATCTGGGGCATGTTATCACCCTACCCCTTCATAACATCTGGGGCATGTTATCACCCTGCCCCTTCATAACATCTGGGGCCTGTTATCACCCTGCCCCTTCATAACATCTGGGGCCTGTTATCACCCTGCCCCTTCATAACATCTGGGGCCTGTTATCACCCTGCCCCTTCATAACATCTGGGGCCTGTTATCACCCTGCCCCTTCATAACATCTGGGGCCTGTTATCACCCTGCCCCTTCACAACATCTGGGGCCTGTTATCACCCTGCCCCTTCATAACATCTGGGGCCTGTTATCACCCTGCCCCTTCACAACATCTGGGGCCTGTTATCACCCTACCCCTTCACAACATCTGGGGCATGTTATCACCCTACCCCTTCATAACATCTGGGGCATGTTATCACCCTACCCCTTCACAACATCTGGGGCATGTTATCACCCTACCCCTTCACAACATCTGGGGCCTGTTATCACCCTACCCCTTCACAACATCTGGGGCCTGTTATCACCCTACCCCTTCATAACATCTGGGGCCTGTTATCACCCTACCCCTTCATAACATCTGGGGCCTGTTATCACCCTGCCCCTTCATAACATCTGGGGCATGTTATCACCCTACCCCTTCACAACATCTGGGGCCTGTTATCACCCTACCCCTTTATAACATCTGGGGCCTGTTATCACCCTGCCCCTTCATAACATCTGGGGCCTGTTATCACCCTGTCCCTTCATAACATCTGGGGCCTGTTATCACCCTACCCCATTATAACATCTGGGGCCTGTTATCACCCTACCCCTTCATAACATCTGGGGCCTGTTATCACCCTACCCCTTCATAACATCTGGGGCCTGTTATCACCCTACCCCTTCATAACATCTGGGGCCTGTTATCACCCTGCCCCATTTCGTTGTCCGAAAGCTTCTTGCCTTCCTGCGCAGTTTAGTCTTCATGTACGCTGTGTATCCCAGCCTTTAATTTGAATAATAAACGTCGCGACCAGCTTGTATTGTTTTTTGCAATTAATAAACTGCTACTCTCGTCGTGACCATTGTCGTATCTCTTGCTATTGGTGTCATATTTAATTGGAATGGCACGTCGAGCTCCTCTGTCCGTGCGTCAGTAGATGTGAACTTACAAATTACGTGTGCCGCCTATGATTGGCGTCGCAATCTCTTGTTACCCAATGTTCCGTGGGTCTTTGTGCCCGCTCCCAGTGACGTAATGGGTGTTTTGTGTGCCCACTCCCAGTGACGTAATGGGTGTTTTGTGTGCCCACTCCCAGTGACGTAATGGGTGTTTTGTGTGCCCACTCCCAGTGACGTAATGGGTGTTTTGTGTGCCCGCTCCCAGTGACGTAATAAGTGTTTTGTTTGCCCGCTCCCAGTGACGTAATGGGTGTTTTGTGTGTCCAGGTGAGCGAGGCGGGCGTGCACAGACCCCACGTGGCCGGGATTCACGGCCGGGAGGACGAGGGCGCCTACTCCATCGTGCTGTCCGGAGGCTACGAGGACGATCATGTGAGTGACCGCCACCGCCAGGGTCAGACCTGGCCGGACCGCCAGGGTCGGTGACTCTGTTTAGCCCTTGTGTGGACCACAGTGGCCTAAAACACCAAATCATCGTTCTTTCCCTCTATTCTTGGCCTTTAATATGTATACATCTTGATCAATGTATAGGAAACTGGCCTTTTAGCCATTACTGAGTTATTGCTTGAAACCTGTTTTTGGTGACACTGTGTATAACTTGCAGGATGACGGCGACGAGTTTACGTATACGGGGAGCGGGGGCCGCGACTTGTCCGGCAACAAGCGAACCGCAGAACAGTCATGTGATCAAATTCTGACCCGGATGAACAAGTGAGTGTGTCGACTCTTGTGTACTATCCTGCAAGAGGGGCCGTCACTTGTTGGTTAATGCTAGGAACAGTAACGGTTATTTACCCAGCGGTTGGCGTCTGGACGATTGTTAAGTTTGGGAGCACGACAACATGGTACGCGCCATATTGATATCGAGCAGCGGTTAATCATGAACATTGGACTTCACTGCTTAAAGGTGGGTGTTCTGAAACTAAAGTTATCTATTACATAATAAGTTTCTTCCTTCCCCTGACTTTGGGTATCACCCTAAAAAACTTGTGGTGTCTCCCTTCTTCTAACTTGGGGTATCACCCCAAAAAAGTTAGGGTGTCTCCCTTCTCCTAACTTGGGGTACTACCCCAACTTAGGGTATGCCCCCACACCTTCCCGAGAGCGCCCCGTCGACCCCGGTTTATAACCCCATGCTCACCACCGCTATGATCCCCCATTATAACCCAAGATGGGTTTATCTCGGCACAAGTCCCCTAGATCCCCTCTGAGCCTTTGGTTAGGATAGGAGTTTTCTACCATCTGGTACCGGAAGGCATGTAGCCATGCATTCTCTCGCACGAACCGAGCTAAATTTCACCCTAAGAGGTAACAAATCCAGCGTTTTTAAAGTACCCAGTCTCACAGTGCGGGATGGGTTATCCCCGACCCCGTGGCACCATGGACCGCAGCCAAGTGAGTGCGAGACAATTGTGTTCCAGGGCGCTGGCCAAGAACTGTAACGCGCCGCTGGACAACAAGAAAGGCGCCGAGGCCAAAGACTGGAAGGCCGGGAAGCCAGTCCGCGTGGTGCGCAACTGTAAGGGACGCAAGCACTCGGAGTATGCGCCGGAGGAGGGCAACCGTTACGACGGTATCTATAAGGTGAGGGTTGGCGTACACTGGGAGGAGGGCAGCCGGTACGACAGTATCTATAAGGTGAGGGTTGGCGTACACTGGGAGGAGGGCAGCCGGTACGACGGTATCTATAAGGTGAGGGTTGGCGTACACTGGGAGGAGGGCAGCCGGTACGACGGTATCTATAAGGTGAGGGTTGGCGTAAACTGGGAGGAGGGCAGCCGGTACGACGGTATCTATAAGGTGAGGGTTGGCGTACACTGATACGACGGTATCTATAAGGTGAGGGTTGGCGTACACTGGGCCCTAGGAGGGCAGCCGGTACGACGGTATCTATAAGGTGAGGGTTGGCGTACACTGGGACGAGGGCAGCCGGTACGACGGTATCTATAAGGTGAGGGTTGGCGTACACTGGGAGGAGGGCAGCCGGTACGACGGTATCTATAAGGTGAGGGTTGGCGTACACTGGGAGGAGGGCAGCCGGTACGACGGTATCTATAAGGTGAGGGTTGGCGTACACTGGGAGGAGGGCAGCAGGTACGATGGTATCTATAAGGTGAGGGTTGGCGTACACTGGGAGGCGGGCAGCCGGTACGACGGTATCTATAAGGTGAGGGTTGGCGTACCTTATTGGGATAGCGGCCCAGGGTGGTTTTAACCATGTGTGTTAGATTTTCGGTTCTGGTATATCTCCCTGTATAGCTTAAGTCCAGTTACTACGATGTTTGTTTGTACGTTATGAATGCACATGGTGATAATAAACGAACATTGTACACTGGGACGAGGTCAACCGTTGCGGCGGTATCTATAGGATGAGAAAATTGGCTAATTAGGTTCAGAACTTGGTTGTCTGCCATGATAATGAGAGTGTGACCAATACAATGAGTGCCGTGTTATCTGCAAACATACCCTGTTAAATTGTATTGCCGTTATCTCATTTTTACAAATTTTTCATAATAAACGAATTACTGTGTGCTATTTTTATGATCGTCCTAATTTTGTAACACGACTTATGTCATAAACTGTTATGAAGTGATTCCCCTTCAATCGGTGAAGAGCGTGGCGTCAGTACTCCCCATCGGCCTCCTGTGCAGCTGTACAGCACATCTGTACCCTTCACATGCACCTAAGGGGGCCGACCCGATAGCTCAGCAGGCTAGAGCGCTCGACTAGAGTGTTCTGGCCACCTGATAGCCTAACGGCACGTGGATCGGTGGTTCGCGCGCCGCTGCGGCCATGTATGTTTGGTCCCAGGATAAAGATCCTATGTCTTTCTTCACAAAGAGTAGGGGGTTACCCCCGGGGATATGGCTCCACTCTCCCTTCCTTCTCCCATTGACGCGATAGGACCAAAAGAGGTTAAAGCGTCCTGAATATACAACCACCCAACCAACCACATGCACAAGATACCACCCAACCAATCTCATGCACCTAAGATACCCCCCCCCCTCCCCCTCCCCACTCACCCATACATACGTACACTCGCCGCCGGCATGGAGTGCTCTGGGTCCTGGCTAACATTGCCCGCCTTGTGGACGTGTCTGGTCGTTGCAGATGGTGAAGTACTGGCCTGAGCCTGGCAAGTCCGGCTTCGTGGTGTGGCGATATTTCCTGCGGCGGGACGACCCCACGCCGCCCCCCTGGTCCAAAGAGGGCAGCCAGAGGGTTTTGGACCTGGGCCTAGAGATGCAGGTAACGCCGGCTCCTGGCTCTGTGCCGCGGAACACTGCATGAAGAGTGTTGTCATAACTATTTATATGAATGTATGTGTTAATTTTATCGATATCGCTTGTGCTTTGAGCATTCATTTTGACGACGTAATATGCAATGAACTTTTCTATTTACTTATACTTTAATCTTCAGTTCAATGTGATATTAGTAACGGTCATTTTGTTGAGAATTGTTAGAACGTACTATCATTGAAGTCACATGTCCGCCTTACGGGATGGATATTTATTGATATGACCAAGATTGTATGTATGCATAACAGTAAATCAATCAAATCAATCGTGTGCTGACAAGTGTAACTGCGTCCAGCTCTGTATAACTGATGACTGGTATAGGAGTGCCCTAGAATCGCCGTTAGGTACTGATGCGGTGTGCAGTTGCAGGCCCCGTGAGGTCTGCCGCCTGAGTACCGTAGAACCGCCGTTGCGTACTGATGCGGTGTGCAGTTGCAGCCCCGGGAGGTCGGCCGCCTGCCTGAGTCACTAGTACCGTAGAACCGCCAGTCCGTGCTAAAGCGATTCTGTAAATAACCACACGGAAGCATTCCTGTCCTGCAACTGCACACCGCATCAGTACGCAACCACGAGGGTTGGCGAAGAGGTCAGCCTCCTGCGGCCTGCAAGTAACGGCACGTCGCGTAAACACGCAACGGCGGTTCTACGGTAGTCTAGGCTTGGCGTTATAAAGGATATCAGTACCTTATTCCCAACAGTACCCGGAAGGATGGCTGGAGAGTCAAAGGGAGAAGGAAGCAGCCAAGGAGAACGGCGAGGAGTCGGCCACAAAGGTTAAAGGTCGGGGCCGCAAGAGGAAGAAAGACAGTGTGGCCAGCGAGGAGGAAGGTCAGTGCAAAGACCTTTTATCGTGGTATTTGTGTATGTTTTTGTGTTTTTTGGATAAACTTCTTTATAGCTAAGAGGTCATAAATAAGTACAAACATGCATACTATGATTTTGATTTGATTTTCGCGTAATCTATATGTTCATTAACTTAAAAACAATACATGAAAATATATCAGCAGTTTCTATATCAAGGCATTTTGAACTGTTACGAGTACTGATGCAGCAGAATTATTGTTTCTTATTTTTTTTAGTATTTTACTTCTATATTCTAATTCCCTGATAGAACTGAGTCCGGCATTCCGCGTATTTATTATATAAAGAATGGCTTCTCTCGAACAATTGTGGACTAGAACACCAAATAGTTGCCGACCTCTTATCGTGGTTGCGTACAAATATGACGACAGCCAATGTTCAGGCTCAAGCAGCAGGCCAAGATGTGGACTGCGCGCTACGTCACCTTAAAATAAGTCTTGATGTCATTCGCTGCGATGCAATTATGCGAGAAGATGCATCGGGCTAAATTTCAAACGGCAGTGAACTTTGAATACCTTAGCATGGGGGCCTCCCTGGTGGAGTGGTTCGATCCATCCATGCATTGACTGCACATCCTCATATCATGACCCCCCCCCCCCCCAGATGGATCCCCGACCCCCAAGGAGTCGCCATCCAACAAGAAGAAAAAAGTCGGAGCCTACAAAGTGGAACCCTCCGTCCGGACCCAGATCGAGGCTGACCGGAAAAACGAGAAGCTGTGGCAAGAAGCCCTAGAAGCCACCAGTCTGGGAGCTCAGGTCAGTCAGGGAGTGGGTGGGGGATGGGGGTGAAAGCCACCAGTCTGGGAGCTCAGGTCAGTCAGGGAATGGGTGGGGGATGGGGGTGAAAGCCAGCAGTCTGGGAGCTCAGGTCAGTCAGGGAATGGGTGGGGGATGGGGGTGAAAGCCAGCAGTCTGGAGGCTCAGGTCAGTCAGGGAGTTGGGGGCAGGGGGGGGGGGGTGAAGGCCAACAGTCTGGGAGCTCAGGTCAGTCAGGGTGGGGGCGGGGGGGGGTTGGAGGCCACCAGTCTGAGAGCTCAGGTCAGTCTGGGAGTGGGTGGGGGGGGTGGAGGCCACCAGTCTGGGAGCTCAGGTCAGTCAGAGAGGGGGTGGGGGGTGGAGGCCATCAGTCTGGGAGCTCAGGTCAGTCAGGGAATGGGTGGGGGATGGGGGTGAAAGCCAGCAGTCTGGGAGCTCAGGTCAGTCAGGGAATTGGGGGCGGGGGGGGGGTGAAGGCCACCAGTCTGAGAGCTCAGGTCAGTCTGGGAGTGGGTGGGGGGGGTGGAGGCCACCAGTCTGGGAGCTCTGGTCAGTCAGGGAGTGGGGGTGGGGGGGGGGTGAAGGCCACCAGTCTGGGAGCTCAGGTCAGTCAGGGAGTGGGGCTGGCGTGGGGGGGGTGGGTGAAGGCCACCAGTCTGGAAGCTCAGGTCAGTCAGAGAATTGGTGGGGGGGGGGGTGAAGGCCACCAGTCTGGGAGCTCAGGTCAGTCAGAGAATTGGTGGGGGTGGGGGGGTGAAGGCCACCAGTCTGGGAGCTCAGGTCAGTCAGGGAGTGGGGCTAGCGTGGGGGGGGGGGTGAAGGCCACCAGTCTGGAAGCTCAGGTCAGTCAGAGAATTGGTGGGGGGGGGGGTGAAGGCCACCAGTCTGGGAGCTCAGGTCAGTCAGGGAGTGGGGGGGTGGGGGTGGAAGGGTCGGGGGTGGAGACCACCAGTCTGGGAGCTCAGGTCAGTCAGGGAGTGGGGGGGGGGGTGAAGGCCACCAGTCTGGAAGCTCAGGTCAGTCAGAGAGGGGGTGGGGGGTGGAGGCCATCAGTCTGGGAGCTCAGGTCAGTCAGGGAGTGGGTGGGGGATGGGGGTGAAGACCACCAGTCTGGGAGCTCAGGTTATTCAGGGAGTGGGAGGGTGGGGGGTGGAGACCACCAGTCTGGGAGCTCAGGTCAATCAGGGAGTGGGTGGGGGGGTGAAGGCCGCCAGTCTGGGAGCTCAGGTCAGTCAACGAGTGGGTGGGCGGGGTAGAGATTTTACAACTACATATGAACACTACATGTTTATAGCATGTCTTGAATAATGTTATATCCCCCTTACAACTACATATGAATAATTTACGTGTATATAGCATGTCTAAAATAATGTTATATCACCGTTATAACAACATATGAAAACTTTACGTGTATATCGCACATCTAAAATTATGCTAAAAGTTTGACGAAAACATTTATTTTTGCGGTTTCAGAAGTTTTTGGCTAAGGTTGAAGAGCTCTTTGTCTGTGTCTGTTGTCAAGAGATCCCTTTCAAACCAATCACAACGGAGTGCCTTCATAACGTGTGCAAGGTTAGTTAATTCACGGACTGAGGTATACAGCGATAAAGATAAGGAGACGCAAACATCAGGAAAAAAGTAGTTTGATCGCTAGGTAATGCGAACCCATAGACACCTTGAGCCTTTTCCAAGTTAAAGGTCCCAGCATGCCAGCATTACCAGCCTTGTAATGTTTATTTAAAAGGTAATAAGATTATATTTCAAATTGTATTAGTATTATCTCAAGAACTTTTGTCGGTGTTCAAATACGAATATATTTCGTTAAAATATTGTCTAAGGGGCAAATGAAAGTATGTTTTTTCAAGGTTTATGTTAATTGAAGATTCGTGGGCGCCACGAGTTTTGTATGGATATTTAAGCGCGAACAGTTTTTTTTAACCAAGCTATTTGGGTGAAGAATGTTGCTGGACGATTAGCAGCTAGCGGTATAATAGTTAATGGCTTTAATAGTTAATGTAACGGTAATGGCCTACTGTTTGACGAGCACCCCTGAGCTGTCTAACTGACGCCCCCTGTGTGGTTGCAGCCCTGTCTCCAGCGCTCATACAAGGCTGAGGTCTACTCCTGCCCCGCCTGTCGCACCGACCTGGGCAAGGACAACACCATGGCAACCAACGACTCCCTCATGGCCGTCCTCAACGGGCTCTTCCCTGGGTACGAGAGCGGCCGCTGACGACATTTTCACGGTTTCCATGGCAACTTCAGCAGCTTCCGAACGTGTGCATGGGATCATCAGTAGCTTCAGGCCGTTTCCATGGAAACTTCAGCAGTTTCAGGCCGTTTCCATTGGATCATCAGTAGCTTCAGGTCGTTCCCATGGGAACATCAGTAGCTTCGGGCGTTTCCCGTAGCCACGCCAACCGGTTATTCTCAGGTGCAAAGGAGGGAGGTCGTTATCGTTATATTTAGACATGGCAAACAATGGTTGTGTTCCACCGTTGGTGGTGCCTTTTAATGCAATTGTACTTCAATATTACAGATAGTGAGTTGACTAATAAACGACAAGAAAGGGAATTTTTATTTGGTCATTTATTCCTGCTCTGGTATTATTTATACATGTGTGTCAATGATCTCCGAAAGCTATGTGAAAGTTCACTGCAGTGATAAAAAAAGATTGGGAACTTTCGATTTCAATAACGGACATTATTCGAGAGCGAATGTTTCACAATGTTTATTGTGGACAGACTGCGGGTCTTTTCGACAGGCGGCGGGTCTTGTCGGCAGACGGCGTGTCTTGTCGACAGATGGTGGGTCTTTTAGGCAGAGTGCGGGTCTTGTGAATAAACTGGGTGTCTTTTTGTTAATCTGTCCATTGAGGAGGATATCAACGAACTTGTATATTTTCTCAGCGTGTTACTTAGCCTTCGACGACTGCCAAACTGGGAGGGTCGGCTGTCGAGACGGTAAGGTTTAACAGTGAGAAAGCTTAAAAATTTACGACTTCATGATTAAACCCTATATATAATACATAAAAACCCAAGAAAGTAGGCGTGTTAATTGGATATACTAGGCATCGACCGTTTCAAAAGCCCCTTCCACTGTACCGAGACGTCACCCTTGTCGAAAGGGCCGGGTCAAGGTCATTCACATTTCCATTCTTGAACCATTAAAATAGATTTAAAATTATTTGATACACGAGGTAAAGCTCTAGCACCCTTATTACCTGAACAATTCTAGCGGTCTCTCGGTGGTTAATTTCCTAAATCCCGCCGTAATGAGCGCGTTTTTTTTCTTTTATACGTTTACTTAACCTTTTAAATAACACATTTGTTATATTCTCGCCAAAGCAAAAGCTCAACAAGTTCGATCGTATTATTGTTTACACCTTGCTTTACATCATGAGGCTTACGGCACTGGGTTGCTATGCCACGGGTTATTGTGGCGAATTTTACTGTACGTACAATGCATTAGCGTATCACAGAAACATCAACAAAATTGAAAACACTTTTTTTTATCCTCTACAGGTTTACATTTAAAATCTTCAATTAAGGTAAACTTAAACCATTACTAAGGATTGAACATGTGTGAAAAAGTGACCAATGGACAATCAATCGAAAGGTAGGATAGCCTGATAAAACCAAAAATGAGGCCCTGACTGCCGGGACGCTGTCGCAAGAGGCGACCGCTGGATATGGATAGAATAATTTCTTTAAGTATTGTCTGATATTTTATATCTTTGCGTGTCCACATTGAGAGGGGGAACCAGTACACAGCAACTGGCGTTTATCACCCGAACCCTTGGAACGCCTTCAAAATTTGTTTGCGTAAAGCAGTTGAGCGTTATTACTGGTGTGCGTTCCTTTTTGTGCGTCCTCGGCTCCGGCTGCAGGTTAGCCCAATATTCGGGGTGTTTGGCCATGCTTGCCAGCTTACGACTTATATCTAGGACCTAACTTATTTTAACTAGGCCTAGATAGCAACATGAATTACATGTTGAAACAAAAGCCAAGATGCAAGCTTATTTCAGTTTTGCCGTTATTGTGCCGTACAGGCCTGTTTCACACTTGTCAGAAGAATGTTCGTCCCCCTGTAAGGCCGATATTACTTGAAAGAAATCCCTATAGCAGACGACACAAAATCAAACTCCCAAGTCGCCAAAGATGCCCTATCCTGCCCAGTATGGCTATGACTATGCCTATAAATATGACGACTATGCCCATTTTAAAGTGTTCATATCACACCAGTGGAAAGAAAGGCATTAGTCACACGGAATACTGTCTCTCAAAGTCTTTTCAGGAGAAGATTGCATCTGGTCCTCAATTGAATAGCTTTTCAGAGGGAACTGCTAAAGATATAAGCAGAAGTGACTTATTGCAAGAAGAATATCGCTTGACTTCACCATCCATAAATACAGACGACATTCAAGCATTAAACAGAAAAGGTGATTATAAGCATAATTACCAAAAATATCTATTTATTAGGTCCTTAATTGCTCAGACTGTAGTGTAAGCTTATATAGAAGTTGTTACTTATTTATTTTTATTTTATAGTCCGAAATTATAGATCTACCAGTGATTACATAGATTCCACTGGTACAAATATGGTACAACATTTTTTTTGAATCATGACTAGATTGTATTGTTCTTTATCTGATATTGCTAATTAATAGTATTGGGGCATTTTGCAAGGTTTTTCTATGCACGTATTTATAGTGTGATTGTTGATATAGATCTATACCTATATATATAGTTCTGTTTTATATTTCCAGTTTATTTTGAGATTTATGGGTGCCAAATGAATGTGAGTGATGCGGAAATTGCATGGAGTATTTTACAGAAACATGGATTTGAAAGGACAACAGATATTACTGAGGTATGCTGTTGTTACTTATCAAGATACAAATTAGCAGATGTATTTATAACTCCTTCAGATATATATCTACTAGATAACTTGTCTTCAGAGAATAGACTTTTCACAACATGCCTCCTTTAAAGATCAATGAAACTGTTCACTTAATTTTAAGCTGTTTAAAGCTGTTTGACATACATTTCTTTTTAGAGTGATGTTATCCTGTTGGTGACATGCTCCATACGTGAACGGGCTGAAGAGAAAATATGGAACCGGTTAAAATATCTTGGCTACCTGAAGAAGAGGCGACATCATGAAGGGTCTTCTAAGCCCTCACTAAAAGTTGGAATTTTAGGTTTGTTTTGAGTATATTCTTTATCACAGTTGTTAGAATGATATACAGACCCTCATTGTATGTAACACCCCATGAGATTTTAAGTACTTTGTGGTATTACCCCATGATGACCAAAAGAAAAAAATCCCTTTCTCGTTGTCATGAAAAAAAATACTTACATGGGATGAGGAGGGATAGCCCCATTGCGAAGAACAAGTGAATTTTTAATGTCATGTTAATGTGATTTTAAAGTTAGTGGTGCATGTGTGATATTTTCAAATCAAATCTTTCGGATTGTCTGACAGGTTGCATGGCTGAAAGGTTGAAGAAACAAATTTTAGAAAAAGAAGATAATGTTGATGTGATTTGCGGACCGGATGCGTACAGGGACCTGCCTCATCTGTTGGCTGAGACGGAAGCTGGAGTGCCAGCAGGTAAATAGTCCCTGTAGTGATGTTCAATACAGATATTGTTTCTGCCAAGAAACAACCATATATGATAAACATGCGTCTTAATTGTCTGTCCAAGCTGGACCTAGATCTAGTTGTGCCAGTAAAATTATTTCCTTGGTTAACGTAATTTCCTATTTAATGTCTCAGGTTTTCAATAGAGTAATCTTATTTAATACTAAGTGTGTTATTAAATATTTTAACTAAATTAGCATCATAGTGATAGTGTATAACACTTATAACGATCGATTAAAGTAATTATTTTGTGTAATTGTAATAATCGCATAAATTAAATGTTTTCAGGAAATTTCAAAAATGAGGACACATATTGCAGAGACGTTAATCACATATATCAAGTGTTGTGCTGCAGCATATGATCACACTGAATGTCCTGAGTTCCTGGATTTAGAAGCATCGCGCATAAGGCGAATGAAGTGAATAAGCCAGAATGGGCTGACATTACCAAAACCTCTGGGCCTTGATTAACTTAATAATTGCTGTTAATGTGTTGCTGTATTGATATGCCTTGATTGACTTGCAGTTAACGTGTTGCTGTATTGATATGCCTTGATTGACTTGCAATTAATGTGTTGCTGTATTGATATGCCTTGATTGACTTGCAGTTAACGTGTTGCTGTATTGATATGCCTTGATTGACCTGCAGTTAACGTGTTGCTGTCAATGGAGGAGACCTATGCGGATGTCGTGCCCGTCCGATTGGATTCTACGTCATCATCTGCCTATGTGTAAGTTGAATAAATGGATTTCTTTTTCTCATTATAAGTGCTGACTTAACTACCGTTATAGTGGGAATTATAAAACCATAGATGAAAAGATGCATCAACAATCACGTATAAAATGTTGAATATTTTGGCTTATGTTATGCGGAAACCAAACTATGAGATTACGCTCACAACGTGTGTACTTACTGCATCGTGCCCTTGAGGTATCATTTGTATTGCAGGTCCATCATGCGAGGCTCTGACAACATATGTAATTACTGCATCGTGCCCTTGAGGTATCATTTGTATTGCAGGTCCATCATGCGAGGCTGTGACAACATGTGTACTTACTGCATCGTGCCCTTGAGGTATCATTTGTATTGCAGGTCCACCATGCGAGGCTGTGACAACATGTGTACTTACTGCATCGTGCCCTTGAGGTATCATTTGTATTGTAGGTCCATCATGCGAGGCTGTAACAACATGTGTACTTACTGCATCGTGCCCTTGAGGTATAATTTGTATTGCAGGTCCATCATGCGAGGATGTGACAATATGTGTACTTACTGCATCGTGCCCTTGAGGTATCATTTGTATTGCAGGTCCCTCATGCGAGGCTGTGACAACATGTGTACTTACTGCATCGTGCCCTTGAGGTATCATTTGTATTGCAGGTCCATCATGCGAGGCTGTGACAACATGTGTACTTACTGCATCGTGCCCTTGAGGTATCATTTGTATTGCAGGTCCACCATGCGAGGATGTGACAACATGTGTACTTACTGCATCGTGCCCTTGAGGTATCTGTTGTATTGCAGGTCCATCATGCGAGGCTGTGACAACATGTGTACTTACTGCATCGTGCCCTTGAGGTATCATTTGTATTGCAGGTCCATCATGCGAGGATGTGACAATATGTGTACTTACTGCATCGTGCCCTTGAGGTATCATTTGTATTGCAGGTCCCTCATGCGAGGCTGTGACAACATGTGTACTTACTGCATCGTGCCCTTGAGGTATCATTTGTATTGCAGGTCCATCATGCGAGGCTGTGACAACATGTGTACTTACTGCATCGTACCTTTGAGGTATCTGTTGTATTGCAGGTCCCTCATGCGAGGCTGTGACAACATGTGTACTTACTGCATCGTGCCCTTGAGGTATCATTTGTATTGCAGGTCCATCATGCGAGGCTGTGACAACATGTGTACTTACTGCATCGTACCCTTGAGGTATCTGTTGTATTGCAGGTCCATCATGCGAGGCTGTGACAACATGTGTACTTACTGCATCGTGCCCTTGAGGTATCATTTGTATTGCAGGTCCATCATGCGAGGCTGTGACAACATGTGTACTTACTGCATCGTACCCTTGAGGTATCTGTTGTATTGCAGGTCCATCATGCGAGGCTGTGACAACATGTGTACTTACTGCATCGTGCCCTTGAGGTATCATTTGTATTGCAGGTCCATCATGCGAGGCTGTGACAACATGTGTACTTACTGCATCGTACCCTTGAGGTATCTGTTGTATTGCAGGTCTCTCATGCGAGGCTGTGACAACATGTGTACTTACTGCATCGTGCCCTTGAGGTATCTGTTGTATTGCAGGTCTCTCATGCGAGGCTGTGACAACATGTGTACTTACTGCATCGTGCCCTTGAGGTATCATTTGTATTGCAGGTCCATCATGCGAGGATGTGACAACGTGTGTACTTACTGCATCGTGCCCTTGAGGTATCATTTGTATTGCAGGTCCATCATGCGAGGCTGTGACAACATGTGTACTTACTGCATCGTACCCTTGAGGTATCTGTTGTATTGCAGGTCCCTCATGCGAGGCTGTGACAACATGTGTACTTACTGCATCGTGCCCTTGAGGTATCATTTGTATTGCAGGTCCATCATGCGAGGCTGTGACAACATGTGTACTTACTGCATCGTACCCTTGAGGTATCATTTGTATTGCAGGTCCATCATGCGAGGATGTGACAACATGTGTACTTACTGCATCGTGCCCTTGAGGTATCATTTGTATCGCAGGTCCATCATGCGAGGATGTGACAATATGTGTACTTACTGCATCGTGCCCTTGAGGTATCTGTTGTATTGCAGGTCCCTCATGCGAGGCTGTGACAACATGTGTACTTACTGCATCGTGCCCTTGAGGTATCATTTGTATTGCAGGTCCATCATGCGAGGCTGTGACAACATGTGTACTTACTGCATCGTACCCTTGAGGTATCTGTTGTATTGCAGGTCCCTCATGCGAGGCTGTGACAACATGTGTACTTACTGCATCGTGCCCTTGAGGTATCATTTGTATTGCAGGTCCATCATGCGAGGCTGTGACAACATGTGTACTTACTGCATCGTACCCTTGAGGTATCTGTTGTATTGCAGGTCTCTCATGCGAGGCTGTGACAACATGTGTACTTACTGCATCGTGCCCTTGAGGTATCATTTGTATTGCAGGTCCATCATGCGAGGATGTGACAACGTGTGTACTTACTGCATCGTGCCCTTGAGGTATCATTTGTATTGCAGGTCCCTCATGCGAGGCTGTGACAACATGTGTACTTACTGCATCGTGCCCTTGAGGTATCATTTGTATTGCAGGTCCATCATGCGAGGCTGTGACAACATGTGTACTTACTGCATCGTACCCTTTAGGTATCATTTGTATTGCAACTCCATCATGCGAGGATGTGACAACATGTGTACTTACTGCATCGTGCCCTTGAGGTATCATTTGTATTGCAGGTCCATCATGCGAGGATGTGACAATATGTGTACTTACTGCATCGTGCCCTTGAGGTATCTGTTGTATTGCAGGTCCCTCATGCGAGGCTGTGACAACATGTGTACTTACTGCATCGTGCCCTTGAGGTATCATTTGTATTGCAGGTCCATCATGCGAGGCTGTGACAACATGTGTACTTACTGCATCGTACCCTTGAGGTATCTGTTGTATTGCAGGTCCCTCATGCGAGGCTGTGACAACATGTGTACTTACTGCATCGTGCCCTTGAGGTATCATTTGTATTGCAGGTCCATCATGCGAGGCTGTGACAACATGTGTACTTACTGCATCGTACCCTTGAGGTATCATTTGTATTGCAGGTCCATCATGCGAGGCTGTGACAATATGTGTACTTACTGCATCGTGCCCTTGAGGTATCATTTGTATTGCAGGTCCATCATGCGAGGATGTGACAACGTGTGTACTTACTGCATCGTGCCCTTGAGGTATCATTTGTATTGCAGGTCCCTCATGCGAGGCTGTGACAACATGTGTACTTACTGCATCGTGCCCTTGAGGTATCATTTGTATTGCAGGTCCATCATGCGAGGCTGTGACAACATGTGTACTTACTGCATCGTTTCCTTGAGGTATCATTTGTATTGCAGGTCCATCATGCGAGGATGTGACAATATGTGTACTTACTGCATCGTGCCCTTGAGGTATCTGTTGTATTGCAGGTCCCTCATGCGAGGCTGTGACAACATGTGTACTTACTGCATCGTGCCCTTGAGGTATCATTTGAATTGCAGGTCCATCATGCGAGGCTGTGACAACATGTGTACTTACTGCATCGTACCCTTGAGGTATCTGTTGTATTGCAGGTCTCTCATGCGAGGCTGTGACAACATGTGTACTTACTGCATCGTGCCCTTGAGGTATCATTTGTATTGCAGGTCCATCATGCGAGGATGTGACAACATGTGTACTTACTGCATCGTACCCTTGAGGTATCTGTTGTATTGCAGGTCCCTCATGCGAGGCTGTGACAACATGTGTACTTACTGCATCGTGCCCTTGAGGTATCATTTGTATTGCAGGTCCATCATGCGAGGATGTGACAACATGTGCACTTACTGCATCGTGCTCTTGAGGTATCATTTGTATTGCAGGTCCCTCATGCGAGGCTGTGATAACATGTGTACTTACTGCATCGTGCCCCTGAGGTATCATTTGTATTGCAGGTCCCTCATGCGAGGCTGTGACAACATGTGTACTTACTGCATCGTGCCCCTGAGGTATCATTTGTATTGCAGGTCCATCATGCGAGGCTGTGACAACATGTGTACTTACTGCATCGTACCCTTGAGGTATCATTTGTATTGCAGGTGCATCTTGCGAGGCTGTGACAACATGTGTACTTACTGCATCGTGCCCTTGAGGTATCATTTGTATTGCAGGTCCATCATGCGAGGCTGTGACAACATGTGTACTTACTGCATCGTACCCTTGAGGTATCTGTTGTATTGCAGGTCCCTCATGCGAGGCTGTGACAACATGTGTACTTACTGCATCGTGCCCTTGAGGTATCATTTGTATTGCAGGTCCATCATGCGAGGATGTGACAACATGTGTACTTACTGCATCGTGCCCTTGAGGTATCATTTGTATTGCAGGTCCCTCATGCGAGGATGTGACAATATGTGTACTTACTGCATCGTGCCCTTGAGGTATCTGTTGTATTGCAGATCCATCATGCGAGGCTGTGACAACATGTGTACTTACTGCATCGTGCCCTTGAGTTATCATTTGTATTGCAGGTCCATCATGCGAGGCTGTGACAACATGTGTACTTACTGCATCGTGCCCTTGGTATCATTTGTATTGCAGGTCCATCATGCGAGGATGTGACAACATGTGTACTTACTGCATCGTGCCCTTGAGGTATCATTTGTATTGCAGGTCCCTCATGCGAGGCTGTGACAACATGTGTACTTACTGCATCGTGCCCCTGAGGTATCATTTGTATTGCAGGTCCCTCATGCGAGGCTGTGACAACATGTGTACTTACTGCATCGTGCCCCTGAGGTATCATTTGTATTGCAGGTCCATCATGCGAGGCTGTGACAACATGTGTACTTACTGCATCGTACCCTTGAGGTATCATTTGTATTGCAGGTGCATCTTGCGAGGCTGTGACAACATGTGTACTTACTGCATCGTGCCCTTGAGGTATCATTTGTATTGCAGGTCCATCATGCGAGGCTGTGACAACATGTGTACTTACTGCATCGTACCCTTGAGGTATCTGTTGTATTGCAGGTCCCTCATGCGAGGCTGTGACAACATGTGTACTTACTGCATCGTGCCCTTGAGGTATCATTTGTATTGCAGGTCCATCATGCGAGGCTGTGACAACATGTGTACTTACTGCATCGTACCCTTGAGGTATCATTTGTATTGCAGGTCCCTCATGCGAGGATGTGACAATATGTGTACTTACTGCATCGTGCCCTTGAGGTATCATTTGTATTGCAGGTCCATCATGCGAGGATGTGACAACATGTGTACTTACTGCATCGTGCCCTTGAGTTATCATTTGTATTGCAGGTCCATCATGCGAGGATGTGACAACATGTGTACTTACTGCATCGTGCCCTTGAGGTATCATTTGTATTGCAGGTCCATCATGCGAGGCTGTGACAACGTGTGTACTTACTGCATCGTACCCTTGAGGTATCATTTGTATTGCAGGTCCATCATGCGAGGCTGTGACAACATGTGTACTTACTGCATCGTACCCTTGAGGTATCATTTGTATTGCAGGTCCCTCATGCGAGGATGTGACAATATGTGTACTTACTGCATCGTACCCTTGAGGTATCTGTTGTATTGCAGGTCCATCATGCGAGGCTGTGACAACATGTGTACTTACTGCATCGTACCCTTGAGGTATCTGTTGTATTGCAGGTCCATCATGCGAGGATGTGACAACATGTGTACTTACTGCATCGTGCCCTTGAGGTATCATATGTATTGCAGGTTCCTCATGCGAGGATGTGACAATATGTGTACTTACTGCATCGTACCCTTGAGGTATCTGTTGTATTGCAGGTCCATCATGCGAGGCTGTGACAACATGTGTACTTACTGTATCGTACCCTTCACACGTGGCCGCGAGCGGAGCCGACCCATCAGCTCAATCGTGGATGAGATCCGAAAACTGTCGGATCAGGGGGTCAGGGTAGTCACCCTCTTGGGACAGAACGTCAACAGCTACAGGGACACCAGCGAGATGAAGACACAGGTGGATGCCTGTATACCTTTCGATAAGCCTACGACCATGGTCCAGGGATTCAAGACTGTTTACAAGCCCAAGTTGGGAGGCCGACGCTTTGCCGATCTACTGGATAGTGTGTCGTTGGTGGATCCCAACATGAGAATCAGATTCACGTCTCCACATCCTAAGGACTTCCCTGATGAGGTTGTGAATAATTAGATTTATAATTCACCGTAAAATCAGAGGCGAAGAGTACGCAAATATCAATATTTGCGTCATCCCTAGCGTATTTGGAGTTTTTTTTATCCACGTTATGGTCTGTCCAATTTAGTCAGATACTCCTTTGAATAGTAAATCTGAAACTTCTGAAGTATTTAAAATAGTGCTTCCCCAATGTCACTGTTGCACAAGTGAACTCAGAAAAGCTGGGTACATATATGCACACACAAAGCTTGACTATGTATATATATGACTATGTAGTGGTGGCTTAGATCTGTCATTCGTATCGGACTACAATCGAGGATCCATTTCTCTTTAACGAGCTACGACATTTCTGACGATAAGTCTTGTACAATTATTTCCTCGAAAGTAAAATATTAGCGCCAGCGGGGCTCACCTATAAAAATGTCATTAAAGTACGTTTCCATCGAGCGTATTGCACATTGAAGTGCTTATTTAATAAAGGAATGCCCTTTTCGTACAAGAAGTCTTCCTATGACCTATTTATTGCAGGTTCTCTATCTGATAGCCGAACGTGACAACCTGTGCAAGCACCTCCACCTGCCTGCCCAGAGCGGCAGCACGGCGGTGCTGGAGAGGATGCGGCGGGGCTACAGTCGCCAGGCCTACCTGGACCTGGTCGCCCACATCCGGGACCTGCTCCCAGGTAGGCGTCCGGCGACCTGAGAGAAATCCATGGTTGGTTGGTTGGTTGTTTATTCAGGACCCTTTAACCACTTTTGGTCATATCGCGTCAAGGGGAGGAGGAAGGGAGAGTGGAGCCATGCATTACCCGGGGGTAAACCCCTACTCTTTGCGAAGGAGGACATGGAATCTTTATCCTGCGACCCCGCAGACATGGATACAGCGGGACGCGAACAACCAATCTACGTGCCGCTAGGCTCTCTGGTGGCAAGAACACTCAAGGGGAACGCTCTAGCCCACTGAGCTATCGAGGCGGCCCCTGGAAAATGCATGGAGACCAGTGTCAAATTACTCCGACCGGGGCTCAAACTGTATCGTTTCACAGGCTTGATCGTACTAACAAGGAATTATGACCTGACTAGTATCTTTATCGGCTTTATTAATGAAGAAAGTCTTCATGTCACTCGCTTCAGTTACGACGTAAGTTGTTTTGTTTGTGTGTCCCACTGTTTGTGAACTTTTAATTTCCATGTTTTCTACAACTCGTTTGCAAGAGGGCATTCCCTGCTAGGCCTTCAATTATGAGTCAACGGGGATAACCAGCACGACTCCCTCCACTTTCAGCCTAGGACTTTTGTTAAAACGTGTTGGTCGCTGACATTAGAGGCACTTTTAAAACATACGTATTTAGTAAAAGTAATTATGTTATTTAATTAGTGGATTTTAATAGAGGTAAATTTCAAGTGCATATGACTAAGATAGTATGAGCACGCCGATACAAAACATGAGATGTCAGAGATAAAGTACAATGTGGGGTATCATATGTTAAAATTATTCGAACAATTGTTTCCCGCCTATTTAAAACAAATCGGCATAGTATACTGAAATGAAAGCTTAGCGTTTACATTTAACAAAACTGTAACATTGGCTTGAAAATGCAATGGTAAACATGGCAGAAGGTATTAGTGCTAGCTAAGTGATAAGCATTACTAAATCTTGCACTACTAAAGCTTTAAAATGTAACAATTTTACATCCTGACGTGAAGCGGTAAATAATTTCGAATAGCTTTGATATTGACCTATCTAACTGTTGGCAGGCATATGTACAGCAATTGAACATGTGATTCTTAGCAAATGATTGTATAATATAATAATATAGTATAATATAATGACCTTCTATAATGTAATATAATTTTCCTTGTTTGTACTGTATTTTACTGTCATCATTGTTCCAGATGTTACGTTGACGAGCGACTTTATCGCGGGGTTCTGTGGCGAGACTGAAGAGGAGCATCTAGCGACCCTCAGCCTACTCCGACTCGTCAAGTACAACTTCGCATTCTGCTTTCCCTACAGCATGAGACAGGTTGGTGGGTCAATAGAATCTCCCTTGGCACCTGTTTGTGTGATGTTGGTGGGTCAATAGAATCTCCCTGGGCACCCGTCTGTGTGATGTTGGTGGGTCAATAGAATATCCCTGGGCACCCGTCTGTGTGAAGTTGGTGGGTCAATAGAATCTCCCTCGGAGCCTGTCTGTGTGATGTTGGTGGCCGTGCCTCTTTCAGAAGACCTTTCATTTCCCTCTCGTTGGCCGTGACTGTTTCAGAAGACCTTTCATTTCCCTCTCGTTGGCCGTGCCTGTTTCAGACGACCTTTCATTTCCCTCTCGTCGGTCGTGGCTGTCTCAGAAGACCTTTCATTTCCCTCTCGTTTACCGTGCCTGTTTCAGAAGACCTTTCATTTCCCTCTCGTTGGCCGTGCCTGTTTCAGAAGACCTTTCATTTCCCTCTCGTTGGCCGTGCCTGTTTCAGAAGGCCTTTCATTTCCCTCTCGTCGGTCGTGCCTGCCTCAGAAGACCTTTTATTTCCCTCTCGTTGGCAGTGCCTGTCTCAGAAGACCTTTCATTTTCCTCTCGTTGGCCGTGCCTCTTTCAGAAGACCTTTCATTTCCCTCTCGTTGGCCGTGACTGTTTCAGAAGACCTTTCATTTCCCTCTCGTTGGCCGTGCCTGTTTCAGAAGACCTTTCATTTTCCTCTCGTCGGTCGTGCCTGTCTCAGAAGACCTTTCATTTCCCTCTCGTTGGCCGTGCCTGTTTCAGAAGACCTTTCATTTCCCTCTCGTTGGCCGTGCCTCTTTCAGAAGACCTTTCATTTCCCTCTCGTTGGCCGTGCCTGTTTCAGAAGGCCTTTCATTTCCCTCTCGTTGGCCGTGCCTGTTTCAGAAGACCTTTCATTTCCCTGGCGTTGGCCGTGCCTGTTTCAGAAGGCCTTTCATTTCCCTCTCGTCGGTCGTGCCTGTCTCAGAAGACCTTTCATTTCCCTCTCGTTGGCCGTGCCTGTCTCAGAAGACATTTCATTTCCCTCTCGTTGGCCGTGCCTGTTTCAGAAGACCTTTCATTTCCCTCTCGTTGGCCGTGCCTGTTTCAGAAGACCTTTCATTTCCCTCTCGTCGGTCGTGCCTGTCTCACAAGACCTTTCATTTCCCTCTCGTTGGCCGTGCCTGTTTCAGAAGACCTTTCATTTCCCTCTCGTTGGCCGTGCCTGTTTCAGAAGGCCTTTCATTTCCCTCTCGTTGGCCGTGCCTGTTTCAGAAGACCTTTCATTTCCCTCTCGTTAGCCGTGCCTGTTTCAGAAGACCTTTCATTTCCCTCTCGTTAGCCGTGCCTGTCTCAGAAGACCTTTCATTTCCCTATCGTTGGCCGTGCCTCTTTCAGAAGACCTTTCATTTCCCTCTCGTTGGCCGTGACTGTTTCAGAAGACCTTTCATTGCCCTCTCGTTGGCCGTGACTGTTTCAGAAGACCTTTCATTTCCCTCTCGTTGGCCGTGCCTGTTTCAGAAGACCTTTTATTTCCCTCTCGTTGGCCGTGCTTGTTTCAGAAGACCTTTCATTTCCGTCTCGTTGGCCGTGCCTGTTTCAGAAGACCTTTTATTTCCCTCTCGTTGGCCGTGACTGTTTCACAAGACCTTTCATTGCCCTCTCGTTGGCCGTGCCTGTTTCAGAAGACACCGGCACACCGTCGTCTCGTTGATGACGTGGCCCAAGACGTGAAGCACAGGCGCCACATGGAGCTGGTGTCAGCCTTCAGGGAAGAGGCACTCCAGCTCAACCAGACGCAGATCGGCAGGGAGCACCTGGTGCTCATAGAGGGCGTGAGTATCTGGTCTAAATGTTCTCACTACTGAAGGTATAGCTCTGCTGTGTGGAGACTCCGCGAATATTCTCCTCCAAGAAGAGATTTATATTATCCACACTTGGGGGCCATGAGAGCACAATAACTGAGATCTTCTTGGATAGTCCCTCTCGCAGTGGTTGTAAGATAACGAGACTTGTCCAAAAAAAAAAGTGTACATGTAAAAATGCATAAAAGGCACTGCTGTGTAAATAAATCCATGAGCCAGACTCCACGAAATTCTGCATCTGTGTGGTCAATAAAAAGTGCGCATACTTTGGGTAATGATGTTGGAGATATTCCAAATTTTAACCAAGGAACAGTTCTTGTGGATGTTTTTTTTCTCGACTTTGTTGCATTTTTAATTAACTCTATCTAGATATTCCGTTGCAATTATTGCCTATATCCCGCCAGGTTAACTTATGCAGAGTTATAGTGATGGAATGTGAATAATAATATCCCGGGCACACAGGGAAAAAGCAGGGTTCCCACAGGTCAGGGAAAGCAGGGCAAACGATGAAAAAATCCCTACAAGGAAAAATAAGTGAATTTCAGAAGCCTAGGTCACATTTTGTTAACTGTTCAATCCCAGTCATTACTAATATCTGGAAGGTCATGAATTCTCTGTCTTATATGGTTATTAATATCCTAATATGTTAATGGTTATGGGCCTGATCTTGTACAATGTGTACGTGTACTTATGCAATGGCATGTAGGACATAAGTTCTTATGAAGTTCACGCTCGAAGACACTTACTGCATTTGGCCATGATTAAGAGCTGGTGAACGTTTCCAATTGTGCTTGAATGTGCTTGAAGCCAAAACGGATCGAAACGATCTTTAATTAATTTTAATAATTAATTTAATAATTAATTTAATTAATTGAGCCTATGTCCACAGAACTAAATTTTGTCATGATGTACGTGGTGTTGTAGAAGTCCATCTCCTCATTCCAAACACCTGACGTGCCAGACAATTTTAAAAAAAACAGTGACGCCTTGTCCCTCGATTTGGTAGTGACATATTGTTTAGCTTATGGACTAAATCAGTTGTCTTTGCCATGTGGATTAATTAAATACGCAAGCTTGTTGGTGTCGAGTGTTGTGTTGTGGATTGTTATCTTTCCCTTTTTTTTTACAGTATAGTAAAAAATCTGGGACGGACGTGGTTGGCCGAAATGACGGCAATGTGAAGGTCATTGTGCCGGATGTGGCGGTCGCTGGCTGTGACGGAACATCTACACGTCTCACACCAGGAACTTACGTAGCTGTCAAGGTAAACAACGACATGTTTATAAACAAAAACATTATAATAAGTTGTTCGTTGGATGTTTATATGATATATACATATGTCTGCATTCTGAAAGTTTGGAACATGTCGACCATGTGTTTGTTAACAACTCTTTTGGGGCCTTCCGAAATAACCTACAAAGAAAAGTTTCTGAATGACTGTTAGTCTTGCATAATAGTTATGTTCCTACTTTTTAATATTTTTAAATACATGCATTCACACTGAAGTTCTGTGCCGACGTTTTATGATAACTTTCAAGTTTTTTCTCAAGTGCAATCTACAAGAAACCATCTGTATAATTTCTAATACCTTCTTTGGATTCCGGGATTGTGCCAGCTGTGCTGATTCACTCAATTGTTTCAGATAACGGGTGCTTCATCACAGACGCTGAAGGCCATGCCTCTATACCAGACGACGATCAGAGACTTCTACAGCATACATCACAGACGCTGAAGGCCATGCGTCTATACCAGACGACGATCAGAGACTTCTACAGCATACATCACAGACGCTAAAGGCCGTGCCTCTATACCAGACGACGATCAGACTTCTACAGCATACATCACAGACGCTGAAGGCCATGCCTCTATACCAGACGACGATCAGAGACTTCTACAGCATACATCACAGACGCTGAAGGCCGTGCCTCTATACCAGACGACGATCAGAGACTTCTACAGCATACATCACAGACGCTGAAGGCCATGCCTCTATACCAGACGACGATCAGAGACTTCAACAGCATACATCACAGACGCTGAAGGCCATGCCTCTATACCAGACGACGATCAGAGACTTCTACAGCATACATAACAGACGCTGAAGGCCGTGCCTCTATACCAGACGACGATCAGAGACTTCTACAGCAGACATCACAGACGCTGAAGGCCGTGCCTGTATACCAGACGACGATCAGAGACTTCTACAGCATACATAACAGACGCTGAAGGCCGTGCCTCTATACCAGACGACGATCAGAGACTTCTACAGCATACATAACAGACGCTGAAGGCCGTGCCTCTATACCAGACGACGATCAGAGACTTCTACAACATACATCACAGACGCTGAGGGCCATGCCTCTATACCAGGCGACGATCAGACTTCTACAGCATACATCACAGACGCTGAAGGCCATGCCTCTATACCAGGCGACGATCAGAGACTTCTACAGCATACATCACAGACGCTGAAGGCCGTGCCTCTATACCAGACGACGATCAGAGACTTCTACAGCATACATCACAGACGCTGAAGGCCGTGCCTCTATACCAGACGACGATCAGAGACTTCTACAGCATACATCACAGACGCTGAAGGCCATGCCTCTATACCAGACGACGATCAGAGACTTCTACAGCATACATAACAGACGCTGAAGGCCGTGCCTCTATACCAGACGACGATCAGAGACTTCTACAGCAGACATCACAGACGCTGAAGGCCGTCCCTCTATACCAGGCGACGATCAGAGACTTCTACAGCATACATCACAGACGCTGAAGGCCGTGCCTCTATACCAGACGACGATCAGAGACTTCTACAGCATACATCACAGACGCTGAAGGCCGTGCCTCTATACCAGACGACGATCAGAAACTTTTACAGCATACATCACAGACGCTGAAGGCCGTGCCTCTATAGCAGGCGACGATCAGAGACTTCTACAGCATACATCACAGACGCTGAAGGCCGTGCCTCTATACCAGGCGACGATCAGAGACTTCTACAGCAGACATCACAGACGCTGAAGGCCGTGCCTCTATACCAGACGACGATCAGAGACTTCTACAGCATACATCACAGACGCTGAAGGCCGTGCCTCTATACCAGACGACGATCAGAGACTTCTACAGCATACATCACAGACGCTGAAGGCCGTGCCTCTATAGCAGGCGACGATCAGAGACTTCTACAGCATACATCACAGACGCTGAAGGCCGTGCCTCTATACCAGACGACGATCAGAGACTTCTACGGCATACATCACAGACGCTGAAGGCCATGCCTCTATAGCAGGCTACGATCAGAGACTTCTACAGCATACATCACAGACGCTGAGGGCCATGCCTCTATACCAGGCGACGATAGGGGACTTCTACAGCAGACATCACAGACGCTGAAGGCCGTGCCTCTATACCAGACGACGATCAGAGACTTCTACAGCAGACATCACAGACGCTGAAGGCCGTGCCTCTATACCAGACGACAATCAGAGACTTCTACAGCATACATCACAGACGCTGAAGGCCGTGCCTCTATACCAGACGACGATCAGAGACTTCTACAGCATACATCACAGACGCTGAAGGCCGTGCCTCTATACCATACGACGATCAGACTTCTACAGCATACATCATAGACGCTGAGGGCGGTGCCTGTATACCAGGCGACGATCAGAGACTTCTACAGCAGACATCACAGACGCTGAAGGCCGTGCCTCTATACGAGACGACGATCAGAGACTTCTACAGCAGACATCACAGACGCTGAAGGCCATGCCTCTATACCAGACGACGATCAGAGACTTCTACAACATACATCACAGACGCTGAAGGCCGTGCCTCTATACCAGACGACGATCAGAGACTTCTACAGCATACATCACAGACGCTGAAGGCCGTGCCTCTATACCAGACGACGATCAGGGACTTCTACAGCATACATCACAGACGCTGAAGGCCGTGCCTCTATACCAGACGACGATCAGAGACTTCTACAGCATACATCACAGACGCTGAAGGCCGTGCCTCTATACCAGGCGACGATCGGGGACTTCTACAGCATACATCACAGACGCTGAAGGCCGTGCCTCTATACCAGGCGACGATCGGGGACTTCTACAGCATACATAACAGACGCTGAAGGCCGTGCCTCTATACCAGACGACGATCAGGGACTTCTACAGCATACATAACAGACGCTGAAGGCCGTGCCTCTATACCAGACGACGATCAGACTTCTACAGCATACATCACAGACGCTGAAGGCCGTGCCTCTATACCAGGCGAGGATCGGGGACTTCTACAGCATACATCACAGACGCTGAAGGCCGTGCCTCTATACCAGACGACGATCAGAGACTTCTACAGCATACATCACAGACGCTGAAGGCCGTGCCTCTATACCAGACGACGATCAGACTTCTACAGCATGCATCACAGACGCTGAAGGCCGTGCCTCTATACCAGACGACGATCAGGGACTTCTACAGCAGACATCACAGACGCTGAAGGCCGTGCCTCTATACCAGACGACGATCAGGGACTTCTACAGCATACATAACAGACGCTGAAGGCCGTGCCTCTATACCAGGCGACGATCAGGGGCTTCTACAGCAGACATCACAGACGCTGAAGGCCGTGCCTCTATACCAGGCGACGATCAGGGACTTCTACAGCAGACACCACAGAGGCTGAAGGCCATGCCTCTCTACCAGACGACGATCAGAGACTTCTACAGCAAACGGAGCGTTTGCGGCCCAGTGGAGACCTCGTGAACAACTCATTGTAACCCGCAATTGTCTTCTAGCTTCCTGATAATGATGGTGGATCCGATCCCTAAAATGTTCAAGCTCCCCGCACGGTGGCGCTACACAAGCTCCGTTTATACCGCTGCTGTCGGCCGGGGGCAAATTTCAAGATTCTTGAAAAACGCTAAAATCTGCTGTAATTTCTTGCAACATCATAATTTTCAAGAATACATCATGAAAATAACGAGCTCTGTGTATTTAATAAATCAAAATACATCTAGTACCATTTTGAAAAAAGTTATAAATGAAAGTGAACTTTTCTTTTCTTTTCATCACCTGATCCCGTGTGTTAATTATGAGGCTGGGGCTGGGTCCCCGGCACTAACTTGTAGAAATGCGCGGCGCATTTTTCGTATCAATTTGCGCAGCGCCGCCCTGGCGAACGAGTGCGAAAATGCATTGGGGAAGTAGGCGACAACAGAGATATAATGGAGCCCTAGCGGAGTGAGTCTAAGGCAGAGAGTGGTGTTGTATAACATTACAGTGAATTGTCCACTAATTAGTGGGTTTACATCATAGCGGCGGAGATGTAAGTTTGAAAATCAGTCTGTTTTTATACCTATTAATAAGTTCTAGGAAATAAGAAGTCCTCTTTTGTAACAATATTTACATAGACTATAAATAAAAATATTTTTATTGTGTACGGTACGGTAGTGGAAATCTAGTGATTTGCAGGAGATACGTTTTTTTTGCTGTGATGTCCCTCTATATCCCCTGATTGCAAAATAAATAATCTGTCTTTCTCAGGAACATTAATATGCTCGATTTATTCAATATGCGTCTGATCGTTATTTATATTGTACTCTTTAGAGGTGTACATATAGTAGTAGATTAGAGCAGATGTGGGCGAGGAGTGGTTTAGACCTGGAGAAATCTTGGTGAGGTGATGTGTGTACATATAGTAGTAGATTAGAGCAGATGTGGGCGAGGGGTGGTTTAGACCTGGAGAGGTGATGTGTGTACATATAGTAGTAGATTAGAGCAGATGTGGGCGAGGGGTGGTTTAGACCGAGAGAGGTCTTGGTGAGGTGATGTGTGTACATATATTAGTAGATTAGAGCAGATGTGGGCGAGGGGTGGTTTAGACCTGGGGAGGTCTTGGTGAGGTGATTTGTGTACATATAGTAGTAGATTAGAGCAGATGTGGGCGAGGGGTGGTTTAGACCTGGAGAGGTCTTGGTGAGGTGATGTGTGTACATATAGTAGTAGATTAGAGCAGATGTGGGCGAGGGGTGGTTTAGACCGAGAGAGGTCTTGGTGAGGTGATGTGTGTACATATATTAGTAGATTAGAGCAGGGGTGGTTTAGACCTGGAGAGGTCTTGGTGAGGTGATGTGTGTACATATAGTAGTAGAGTAGAACAGATGTGGGAGAGGGGTGGTTTAGACCTGGTGAGGTGATGTGTGTACATATAGGAGTAGATTAGAGCAGATGTGGGCCAGGGGTGGTTTAGACCTGGAGAGGTCTTGGTGAGGTGATGTGTGTACATATAGGAGTAGATTAGAGCAGATGTGGGCGAGGAGTGGTTTAGACCTGGAGAGGTCTTTGTGAGGTGATGTGTGTACATATAGTAGTAGATTAGAGCAGATATGGGCGAGGAGTGGTTTAGACCTGGAGAAGTCTTGGTGAGATATCGCCGCTTAACCAGGCCGCAGGCCTGTTTGGAGGTGTGTCCGCGATTGACCAATCAGGAGACTATACTCTAATTATATTAAAACCGGAAATAACGCCTAATGTATGAGCTAAATATAAGATCGCGTGGTCAGGGCCAATATAAATAACTGCGATTATAACGCCAATCGTGGGTTCTTCATGGGTTCGGAGACAATCGTTGCAAGAGATATATCTATATCTTTGGATGCTATTTTTCCATGAAACACTACGGTCATGGTCTACTGCGCGCCTTGGAACTGCCGCAATTCATCCGTAAATCGCGGCCCTGATCTCTCGTTTTACGCGTTTCCCCTGAAGGCTACCTCCACTGTGAAGAGTTCCCTCCGCGAGATAACTTCCAGTTATAACGTAAGGCGGCGTCACATGAAGGGTCACAATATACGTCACTTGCTCCGTCAAAATGGCTCGCTGCTCGACTTTGATGGGGGCGTTAACACTCGCCAATTCAATTTTAAGATGTAAACTTTCGGTCACGATTGCGATTAGATTAGGTTGGACACCCGCTTTAACATGGCAGGACTGCGAGTGACGTTGTTCATGAATATTAAGTGTGCGCTCCACCTCTCTAAACTGGCCCGGACCATGAACCGTATGGCAAGCCAAAGTGGACGCTAATGGAGCATTTGCACATGTCTATATATTTGAACATATCTCCAAACATTTAATATTTAAGATATGTGCAAAAGATTAAAAGATATCTTTAAATAATTTAAAGATATTTCCAAATCGTCGTGCTTATGCTTACAGTATTTGTACATATCTCTAACTGAATTGAAGATTTATAGAACAGTAATTCATTTAAAGATATCTCTAAATGAATTACTGCTATCTTCAAATATTTAGACATAGGTGCAAATACTTCATTAAAGTCCACTCTGTCTTGCCATATCGAACAAAAACAAAAATTGCACTGTGCTGCAAAAAGATTTACAAGCTCTTGAGCGTTGGGCTAAAAAGTGGTTAATGACTCCCGAAAAATCTGAGGCGTTGCTGGCAACGCGCAAGAAGCGCGACTCTGGTAATCCACCATTATATTTGGGCGACAAACCTATTCAAGACGTGTCTTTTCACAAGCGTCTTGGAATTACGTTGAAAAGTGACTTGTCATGGTCTTTAAATAGTAAGGAGATTCTTAGGAAAGCTAATGCCAGAGTAGACTTGCTTGTACCGTTAAAGTGGAAATTGGATCGAAAAACTCTTGACCTGATTTATAAAACTTTTATCAGGCCAACGATGGAATATGGAAGTGTGGTGTGGAGCAACTGTAGCGATGCCGAGATCGCAATGCTAGAACAAGTCCAATACCGAGCTGCCAAAATTGTCAGCGGTGCAATTAAGGGGACGGGACGTAATACAGTTTATGAAGAGTTGGGTTGGGAAACACTGGCACAGAGGCAAAAGAGAAGCCAGATTGTTCTAATGCACAAAATTGTTCACGGGTCAGCACCGGTATACTTACGTGAATTGCTTCCACCATCAGTGTCCCAGCGGAATCCATATAATACCAGGAACTCCCAAAATCTGTCATTGCCTTAGAGCTTTACAGTATCCCACCACCAATCATTCCTCCCTGCAACGGTTAAACTGTGGAACAACTTGCCATTGGAGGTCAGAAGTATTTCAGACCGTGGGGAATTCAAAAACCATCTAGCGGGGACGAAACCAAAAGTTGAACTGTTGAAATGTATGGGAACCAGGGCATTTTCCATTATTTACGCTCAGCTTAGGATGCGTTGTAGCTAGCCGCTTTGTGCTGACTTGTGTCGTATGCACATAATAGACTCACCAAAATGTCAGTGTGGGCATCTATACGAAGACGCTGATCACTATTTTTTCTGTTGACCGTTATATGTCAAAGCTCGACGCCAGTTGTCTTCAATTCTTGTTCCACTCAGGGCATATAATATACACTCTATTCTTCACGGTCCATATAACGTGTGTGAGAGCCCAAAACGTCCGACTGCCCAAAACGGGCCAGGATCAGGATTTGACACCTACAACGTAATGCACAGTTAGGTACAACCCGAGCATCCACGAATAAATATATCACAAGAACCGTGACCAGAGTTTGTCCATGTCCTCAAGGTGGTCCCGACCCTGCATAGTTATTGTTTTAATTGATAGATCTACGGCCAGAGGGTGTGACAAGTTCAAAAGAGGGCAAAGACTCCAATTAAGGCTGTAAAATACCGCTAACGCTTATTTTTTGTTTGTTATGCACCGCCCCACACTTAAACTCCCCCCCCCCCCCCCTCACCCCTTCGAGCTTTTCCTCGAGTGTTATTCGTTCATTGCTATCTAAGAGATACAAAACGAGCGTATATCACGGTTTCATATCGCCATATTGTGAATGATTGAAACGTCAAATGTAACTGTTCGGTGGTTCTTAGCTATGTAGGACGTTTTGGGTGGTCGGACGTTTTGGGCTCTCACAAACGTGCATGTACGTATTACTATGGAAGTTCAAATTTGTGTTCAAAATTTTATGATAGAAAGCGGACGCTTTAATGTTTTAATGTTTTATCTAGACGAAACAAGCACGTATAAACAGTGTAACAAAATTTGGTCGCTAACGTGTTATGTAACTATTAGATGTCAGTTGTTAGACTACAGCCTTGAATATTAGTATATGTCATTGTTGCTAAGTTTTCTCCACTTATTTGTCCAGCGGTCCACCAGCAAACCCGTTTATACCCACGGAAGGATTGTATCAGATTTTTCTGTTTATCTAATCGTGTCTAAATAAATATGTTTAAACCAAGTCATGGAATAGCTGAACATGTACATGTATATATAATTTGAGGCAGTGCTTAATAGGTTTGTATATCGGTACAAAATAATTCCAAGGTACAAAATCCTCAAACCAGGGACTGAATATAGGCTGCGAACCCGGTTGAAATCATTTACAGCAGTTTAAATGGCTTGCCATATATGTGAGCGGCCCGCATCCGACGGTAGTGGAAGAGAACAATTTTTTTATCAAAGCCTCTGAGCGAGACATTGATAGCCTGTGCGTGGTATGTTCGGGCGGCTGAATACGGAGTCGATATATATGAGTCATTGAAATCTTTTTTTAGAGAGATCAGGAGGTACAAGCCAAGACAACTCTCTATCACTGGGCCTGTTGATCACGCATGGTCACCGATGCGTGCACGATGTCGCAGTGTACCTGGATGTGTGCCATCATGTTTGTTGTTGGCGGTGGCTGAGCGCAGCGAGCGTGTCGCCGTGTACCTGTGTTTATGGTGGGTCGCGGCGGAGCGGTGCTGGCGGGGTGGCTAGGATAGTGCAATTATTTATATTATATACACACCCCCGTTGGGACTGTGGTCATAGTTTTCAGCGTGTGTACGGCGAACGGCGCTCTATGGTCCCCTTAACTGACACAAAACTGTCGGAGACTGCCTGACGAATCGTATCGCAAAGGGCCTATACAGCCAGGTAAGTCAGGGTCGAGATTCTGGTAAGGATCGGGAATGTAGCCTACTCTACTCTAATGATTTCTATTGTTTCTTCCGAGGAGGCGGCGATGGCATGGAGTATGTGAGCGAGGAGTCATTATTGTGACGGAACTATAATGACCCGCTCTGAGAAAATTATGGCTTCTTGCTCATGGTCCGCAGGTATGGAAGTATGCATTACGCCATATAAGGAATGAGTTGTAGGTCATTATTGGGATCTCACAACTTCTCGGCTTCGCCTCGAAGTTCTTCGATCCCAATAAGGACCTACAACTCATTCCTTATCTAATACAACACAACTCCGAGGAAACAATAGAAGTATGCATTAAGGTAAGGAGAATGCCCATGTAACAGTACATTCTTGTAAAAGAATGTACGAGGCGCAAGCCGAGTACATATCTTTTCAAGAATGAACTGTTACACGGGTATTCTCTGACTTAAAGTACGGTCGGTGAGCCTCACGTGGTCCATGAAGCGTGAATAAGAGTTCTCTTAAGATATACATTGCATCTCTCGCTTCCGAAACCAATAAAATAGCTGACTGAAGTCTGTTCATATTCTATCTGAGAACCCATGTATTGTTGTAGCAATGGTAAACTTGAGTCATACGTGAGCTAAGCTGAAACAGTGGTTCGCCCTGACATGGAAGAACGTCGGACGCCTCAGCCACAAGTCAGTTTAGTTCATCTTCAGGTTGCAAGAATGAAGTCGTGTTTCGCATCAAGACGCGCAGGCTACTTCGCATGGATTATGTGTCCTTATACAGACGATAATGGTCATTTAAATGTGGAATAGGATACAATGGTTCACATTATTGGATACTGAAAGGATATGATGCGTAGCGATGTTGCCATGGTGTTTGAAACAAATATAACACCCAGTGCGTTGCTGATGGATAGGATACGCTTTTCAAATGAGTTTTGTGGAATTCACGAAAAAGAAAAATTATTTCAAGTGTGATTATAGGATATAAGGAAATGTCGGTATGTATTTTGCATTTAAAGTGAGTTTTGTGATCTATTCTGGTTTTGATGAGAAATTTGTATCTGATTTTGCTGGGGCTTTCTATCTGGTGTCAAGCTTCCAGTTTATCACCCATTGTAGTTGTGACTTGTTTCAGTCAAGTTCACTTATTGCTCACGATTGGCATTGAATGCGGTTGTCGATTTCGTAACAGAAGGACAAATGTTCCACAGAAACATCGTTAGGTCTCCTTGAGTCAATCGCTAATTAATCAGCTCGCTAAAACAGTACATTCGTGAAAAATAATGTACAGTTTAGACAATAAAATGACGTCATAGCAGTACTTTAATTATAAATAAATACTTTTTATGCATATCCACAAAGATTAAGGTCAAGAATAAGTCAATAACTTCCTGTTTGAAACCGCTAACACCTATTGGCCAGTTGCGGATCCAGCGGGGGGGGGGCACTGCGGCTATAGCCCCCCACCCCCTGTCAAGCCGCAGGAGCCCCCCCACCGATAGGTGTAGCCCCCGAGAGTAAAGCAGCCTATCGCTGTCCATGAGCAGCAACCCAATGCTGTGGGACCAGTGCCCCCCCCCCCCCCGATTCCGCCGCCTATGCACTGTAATATCGAAATTTAAGCCCCCCAGGGGCGGATCTAGGGGTGGGGCTTAAGGGGGTTAACAAACACTGTTAAAGTCGGCTTCTCCGAGCCCCCCCCCCCCCTCCCGCGTTATGACAGTACTTTAAGGTAACGAGACTGCCCATGTAACAGTACATTCTTAAAAAAAATGTACGAGGCGCAAGCCGCGAGTACATATCTTTTCAAGAATGAACTGTTACACGGGTATTCTCTTGACTTAAAGTACGGTGAGCCTTACCTGTGGGAGGGTTGAGGGGGAGGGGGGCGGCAAGGGGTATTTTCGTTCCTCGGGAATGGGGTTTTCATGTCACTGTGAACGGTCAACACATAGGCTACACGATAGTTAATCATAAATTGTAATGAATAGAGACTTTTGGACAAAACTATGAGACTATTCCTAATCTATTAACGGACGGTCCAATCGCGGATAGGAAATGAAACCGACGGCATATTTATGCTGGCGCAAACACATCGTCATGACCCAGGGCCATGCCATTGTCTAAATACATGTTGCAGCGTCGGACCAGTCACGTGTCGCCAACCGTTCATGTGCTGGACTGATGTCGGGCGAGTGACGGCAAGCGCGTGCACGTGAGGCAGAATATGACTAACACAAATTGGCGCTGTAGTGGTTTACGGAACGTTTGGCTAATCTCCAGATAGAAAGTGCACAAGCTGAACGTTTGACATCCTCGAAATATCGAATATCATTAGTTTTAATCGATCTGAGGGATATATGAAAACTTTTGTCTGATAATGCGCCGCTGCCGACACTTTTTGAATTTCGTTTGGGGTAGAAGTAAATCTGTCCCGCTTGTTGCGCTTCACTTTAGACGCCATCTTGTTACTTTTTACTCGGAATGTGACAGTTTGGTGTGTTTATGCATTATTGATTTGAAAACGGACTGTCACTGACATTATCTGTGACTCTAATTGCTTACTGTAATGGCATAATCTCCCTGACAAAAGAAACGTTGAAGCCGGGCACCTGAACTAACTACATACGCATGCATGGTAAACGCACGCGGGAATCCGTTTTCTAACCCGTAACACAGTGTCTTTTTTTGACGATAGATGTCGCTTGGGTTATCTGGAACGGTATATTGCACCATTCATTGTATAATATACTGCCTCTATATGTTAGTCTTCCGTAGATGATTAGTTCTGGCCTTAGGTGTGTGGTATAACTTAGATCCTCGTGTAGGCCTACCGTAACCGCGTATTTGATAGTTATTAATAAATAAAGAGACAATCACCTTTGGTAGATGACCAAGGATGGTTCATTCTACGTGCCATTCATGTAAATGACGCTATGTTCATGTACTTTTGCAATTCCTTATCCATCTTTTCAAATTTCTCGTGAGGAATTTTTAAAAGATGGACAATGAGTTTTAAAAACGACATTAAAGAGTTATTTACATGAATGACACGTAGAATGAAGTATCTGGAATTTTGGCCCTAATATTATTCCATTGGCCAGACCAGGGGATACCTTTTCTTATCTCCGCGATTGGCATCCAGGCTTTCCTGGAGCATCGCGATTAACTGTTGGCAATTTTGGGGATCGTTATCCGTATAATTCATGGTTCAACGCGAAAATCCTTTCCTTATTTACCGCGATTTGTTTTTGCGCCCAGTCTTGAGCAGTCCTCATCTTAGAGATTCCGATTAAAAGAGCGTAGCCCCCCCCCCCTTATCGCTGAATGATCACATTCGCAATTGATGAAATGAATTGGTGTTTTAGGCTGCCTTTGTGCACACAATGGCTACGCTGGGCCAAGGAAACTCCAGAGGCGATGCGAGATGAATGGATGAAACATGCCATGAGTTTGGTGCCCAGGCCAGCATTCGAACCCAAGACGTGACTTGGTGCGCGAACCACTACTAAGACCAGTTGAATAGATTTGCTGTGGCATCCCAACGAGATGGCATCCTCCCGACTAGGTGTGGGGAAGACGACCCTTTCCACCCTGGGGCTTTTTCTTCTGGTGCAATTCATTGTCTTCGCTCTGTTCTACATCGGTGCACGCAGTAAGTTATCCCGCCTCTCCGCCAACTACTTGCCGCAAGCGTTGAGGATAGGGGGCGACACAGACGACCCGACCGCACACCTGAAACCCACGGGCGAGGCGTCGTCATGGGGATTCAGCCCGGCAGACATCTTTGTGACGCCACCCGGGGAGCGGGGGCGGCGTTATAACGTCAGCGTGGCGATCGGACTCGGGGTATCCACCCGACAGCTGGTCGTGCCGGAGAACCAAACCGCCGTCGATGGCATGTTATTCTTCACGTCTCTCCTGCCATCCTTCTGCGACACGGCCAGCGGCGGCTACGACTACCACGTGTACATCGCCTACGACCTGGACGACAAGCACCTGAACGCCACGGAGTTCAGGGCGCGCGTGGGGGCGCGGTTCCTGGCCGTCACGGCCACTCGGTGTCCACCCTCTGCGGCCTTCGCTCTGCACCTCATTCGGTGCAGCCACAGCGGACGGCCCGCCTGGGCCCAGAACGACGCCATGATGGCCGCGTACCTGGACGGCCGGGACTACTTCTACCGCGTCAACGACGACACCGTGATGTTGACCCCACACTGGACCCCGGCCTTCATCAAGGCGCTGAACGAATACGACCCGCCGCTGGTTGGGGTGGTTGGACCCGATCACCGCGGGGGCTGGGACGTGATTCTCACCTACGACTTCGTTCACCGGACCCATATAGATATATTCGGGTTTTACTACCCGCGCTGTTACACTGACTGGTACGCGGATGGCTGGATCACCGGGGTGTACGCTCCCGGCCGCGTGGACAAGCTCAAGGAAGTCGTGCTGGAGCACACGCTCTCGTCCGGAACCAGGTACGACATTCACATTCTCAAAGTGGACGTCCGGGAGAGGAAAATCGCCCGAGATAGGAATCTCGTGATCAGGTCAGAACGAAATTTTTTCTATTTCTATTCATTAAAACGTGCACAGTTTACAATTGCTCGGTTTTTGAAGTATGAAAATAATGCCCCCATGGCATTGTATTACCGGTTGCTCGATAGCCCTGGGTAAGTGAAAGATGGGCCAGGGCAAGTGCATTTGGTGGAGCTGGTGTTGAGTTGGGGAACTCGCTGGCAGTGGTCGGTGAACACGAGGCACCAAACGACAAGTGGCGTATTAGCTTTTCTTTAATCCTTCACCCAAATTTTGTCCCGTCCTCTGTCGAGTGCGTCGGTTTTAATATGTTCTTACCGTCCTCCATTGGCTGGTTGGTGTCCAGCAATGGTCAGTCGGGTCAATGAAGCGTGAAGATGACCGGTGCCCGTGAGCTACTTAAAATAAGGGTTGGCGGGTCGGTCAGGCTTAAGCTTGTCGGTCTTACAGACAAAAATGGCAGTGGACACCCCCCCCCCCCCCTTGGACGGGCGGTCGATGGTGGTTATGTAAAAGCAATCTAATAGGTATCTTAAAATGTGAAGTAGAGGGAGTTTAAGTTTCCAAAATAGCCCAAACATTGGCGGATCTGAAATGTGGGTTGTACTACTATAACATATTATCATCTATGTAGATAATAAAAAGTAGGACATCTAGGATAGAATCTTGGGTAATCCCTGTTATTATTTCAGACAGGTCAGATTGAGATAATTTTGATAGAAGGATATTGTGATGGGTGCCATTGGATGTCAAACGCCCTGGGCAGATCTAAAGATATACTGACAGGAATGCCCTCCTTATCCATTGATTGTAATATTCGGTCCTCGAGTTCCATCACAGCTCGGTGTGTTGAATGCGAAACCCATATTGACTGTTATTTAATAAATTACTTCGAACGAAATAGTCATAAAGCTGGTTGGCGATAACTTTCTCTAGTACCTTAGAGCAAGCTGAAAGAATAGATATAGGACGATAATTCTCAATCAAACCTTCATTCCCCTGTTTATAAGCTGGCACTACCTTTGCGATCTTTAACATGTCTGGACATGAACCGGTTGACATACACAACTTTATGATAGTTCCCCTCATATTTGATTTATTCCAGTAACCCTGCACTAATGTTGTCGTGACCCAAGCTACATCATATATTCACCAGGGGTCCTTGGATTAGCCACTAAAGCAATCCATTGTTACACACCAAATGTACACCAGAGGTAATTAGTTTCATTGGTATATCTTTGCAGATATGTGACATCGTTGGAACGACGGTTACCATCTACCGCCGCGGCGAATGGCAGCAAGGTTGTGGCCATGTCCCTGGTCGCTAATGACGCGGAAATCACCTGGGGAGCAATCAGAAACGCCCAACTCATGCCAGTGTTCTATCAGGATTGGACTTTGAGGATATACGTGGCTTCCGATATGCGACCCCCCGTTCACCCCAGCGTCCTGGCGACATTGCGCCGCCTCGGGGCCCAGATCGACGACACAACGGAGACCGACGCGCTACCTGGGGAACTGCGCCACTTGCTGGTCGCAGACGATCCGCATGTGGACTACTTCGCTGTGCGCAGTCCTCTTCACCGCTTCGGCGCGAGAGACGCCGCCGCATTGCGTGCGTGGCTGCGGAGTAATATGACATTGCACTGCATGCGGGACCACCCAAACGTCACGCATCACGTGATTCCAGCGGAGCTCTGGGCCGCGGTCTCTCGACGCTTACGTGACCGGTTGCAGATCCCCATGCAATCCTTGTTAAAGGAGTACCACGCCTCAACTCAGCCAGTTGGTAACTGGTCGACCGAATTTCAAAGGGAAAAACTATTTTTGGACAAATACATTTGGCCTAAAGTCCAATACGATATGTTTTGTCACGACAGTCTGAACTGTACCAAAACGAGAGACCGTGATGTGTTCCCCAAGGCACACATGGATCTAGCATACGTCGGTATGAGAGTGACGCCAGACGAGGAGCCGGCATGGGACGTCTCTCCCGCAGTGGCGGGCATATTGAAGGCCAGGTGTCGCCAGACTATCCCCTCATTTACACGTGGCCAATGGGCTAAGAAACGCTCAGGACATTGAATATGGTGTTGCATGAAACATCTCCTTTATATCACGATTTCCACATGAACTGGCCGCGTCCGCCCGTAGCGCAGTCTGTTGACAAATAACCCAGTTCGTAGTTCCGGGGCCGCAAGTGACTATTATTAACGTCAAAGGTCACATAAACAAATGCACGTGTATGTTGTCAACACGGCGCGCTTGTACGAACGTAGTACTGTTAAGGCAAATAAACAATGTCTCTGTTTATTGTCTTCCTGTTGTTGTGTTAAAATTTAAGTGTAAGCTTTTCCCCTCCACTCACCCCACCGAGCAATTCTTGAAAGGTGGGGGCACAAAAAATTATCCATGCAAATGCGTGTAAAACGCCTGCTATGGAGAAAAAACACAAGCTATGAAGCTTGATGCATTCTAATACATAAGGAGAGGCCAGGGGCCCAGAATTTGAAAAGGGGGAGGGGGACAGATGGAGATACGAGGTGCTCTAGTCAACCATACCGCCATATCCCGTATACAGCTAAATCTCCCAAGATCTGGAGAATGCGTCCTTAGCATTTGAATCGTCGGTGGATAAACCATACGGCTTACAAACTCCCGTGTCCGTTGTGGTTATGCCACCCCCAATATCTTAGTTCACGACCTGACGAAGAAAGCAGCCTGTCGTCGACTTCGGTCGACATACCAGCAAAGGAGACCCCCACTGTCGATGCGGGCCAGTTCTGGTCCGACATCCAGAAGGAGATCTTGGCACGCGATCCGAGATCACGAGATCCGAGGCACTGTCAATCCCTTCAAGGTGAAGCCCTCCTACCATCGATGTCGTACATCTGATTCCAAACACGAGGGGGCAGCCGTCTGCTGTCTAACGCCGAATCGCTAAAGTACGACAGAATGACGCAGACACGCAGAGCAACCCGCCAATGGGGGAGGGTTGGGGGGCAAGGGGGAAGGGGGAAGGGCAAGGCGGGGTCGTGTTCCCAAATCACGAAAAATTAATTTCTTTATTCCTAGGTCACAATTAATTCAATGGAAAACTCGCATATAATGGAAGGGATGGAAACCTGATATAAATTGGCAAATTCCCATTCCCGCATACATTGGAAGGGGTGCATACGTGATATAAATTGGCGAATTCCTATTCCATGGTTATTTAATATTAAGATTCTCAGATCACGATTAATGAAAATCCTTGATCACGACGATCGGTTAAAATCCCATTCCAAGTTCACGAAGAAAAAATATTTCCCGCATTCAGTTCGCGGTGAAATGAAAGTTTTGCCGGTTATGCTGTGCAAAGTCATTTCCGAAAGCGAAATTCGCCGGCGCATATGCCTCGCTGTATGGACACTGGTGGCTGGCTGTCTTCCACCTGCCCTAGCAACATCAACTACGCTGTCAAGTTCCTGCTGCGCTGCTTATCCCGGGTACTGGGTTTGTTGGGGTCCAAAACGTCCGACTGCCCAAAAGGTCTTCTCTAAGAACAAACAGTTATATTTGACGTTGCGATCCTGTGATATTTTCCGAAATGTGGTGCCTTTACTCTACTCTTAATTTACTTCCTCTAAAACTTAATTTCGACAACCCCAACTGGGTGTTCGTTACGAGATCGGTCTCAACACGTGGTGGCGAAGGCAATGAGTCGCAACGCAGTGGGTAAAAGTTTCGATGATTTATTTAAACCCTTAAGGTCGAGAGCGGGTGGGGGGTCAAAAAACATTCGTCGACAGATTTCTGTTCTTTTTTCTCTAGATAAGTATCATGTATGGATCTACCTGAAAATGTAGCAAAAAATATATGTCACTTCACTAAAAAAAAAGTTTGGGGCATTTTTGTCAAATTGGCTTTAACATGGCGGTTAATGGGAAAATCCTATAAATGTGTTTTTTTTCTCAATGTTTTGAAACCCCCTATAAAAACTGGTCGACAGACTTCCCCAAAAAACTGCCTGCTGAAGCCTAGCGTCATGGTGAATACAAAAATAGCAAAAAAACGATATGTTTCTGAACTAACTTTTGTTCTATAAGCTCTTTTGTAACCAAAATGGGCTATAAAATAGGCCAAAAATGACGAATTGTCACAATTGTGCCTTTCGGCGCATATATGCAATCACTAAATATCTTGGCATTTGCTTGGAATACATCAAATACATGCAAATTTGGTGGAGGAAATATTATTTGATGTGACATAGATTGATATTGGTTGCCATTTAATCCTAAAAAAAACAAAAAAATGAATTTAGTTCTGAAAAAATCCGCCAGGCGCCACCCGCTCTCGCCCTTAAACTCAATTAAAAAAAGTTACCAATTCCGTTAACGAGAAGCTGGGGGGGGGGGGGACGTGTGAGCTTTAGCAAAGAACTTGTATGTTCTATAAATTCTTTGGCTTTAGTATGGGAGCGGTGCGTAGCAAGGCACGGAAAAAGCGTTACTTTACAGCCTTGGCCTCTTTGCTCGTTATGGGACTTGTCACACCCTCCGGACATAGATCTACCTATTAAAACAATATTTATTGCGAGATTAGGAGGGTATTAAACAAATCTGGGGACATATTTATTCTTTAATGATCGTGTTCTGCTTGGACAAAAATCGGGTCAAATCAGCTGTCTGGCTGTCGGGTGGCCAGAGCACTCCATGCGAGAGCTCTGACCCATTGATCTACCGGGCCGGACCCTCGAGCAGAAAGTGAAGTCCCGGGATTGAAGTTGATTGCAAAGAAGAACTAGACAGCGGCCTCGTTTTAACGAGAGGATATTGTGAAGCTACCCACGTACCTAAGACGCAAAGATTTAGAGTTCAAATGACTTGCAATTCTTGATTTTTACAGTGTAACCCATCGGTAACATAAGCTTTAACTATAACTTGCACATGTTTGACGAATAATTACGGCCATGTCTATATACATATATATGTGGGTCTCATGGCCTTGAGTTCTCCATAAACTCAAATATAGCCATCTAGCTATCTCAAGTGTTTTTCTGGACCATAAATATGCAAATGTATACCTTTCGTGCAAACACGTTCCTTTATCTTACGGATGCTCAGCATACATCGACCCCACCTACTCGAAACTAGGACAGCGGCGCATGAAATGAAATGTTGGTGTCTTAAAAAGTTTCCGTAATTGAAACACGCTGGTGTGTATCCTACCGGGATGTTCCCGAAAATTTGTTCCCGGAACTTTGTGCCCGAAGTTCTAGCATGTTTGAATTTGGGAAACAAAGTTTCCATATCATAAGTATTACAACGAATGAGTACTCGACTCACTGTCAAGTGGCAGCGAGTGGGATCATGTGACAACACCAGATTAATACGCAGACTCATGCAACCTGACAATGGACTCAGTGATTGCCGATCAGACGTCTGCCACATTTAAGTGGATTGATGATCTTCCAGAAGAGTGGTATATGCCCCTTGCTGAGGACGATTACGAATCCACTAACGGACCCATGTAAGCTTATGACGATGTAGTCATCGCCGCCTTCGTCGCAAAATATTCAATAAAAACACAGCAGCTCCACAGGCAGCCAGTGGTCCGCGATTGTCAGCCATTTGATGCTAATGTCCACTGGCCAAAGAAGTGACATAAATAAAAATGCTGATACTTTGTGTCGCATAAATCCAGTAAGTGGACTTCCTTCCAGAGAGAGGGGGAGAGGTAGAGATAAAGACAACTCAAAGGAAAGTTTCGGAAACTATGTGCCGCAGAAACTTTAGATGTGTAGGCCTACGGGTCGGTTTCGGACACAAAGTTTCGGACACAAAGTTTCATACGGGGATAGATCAAACTGAAAAGGCCTTTCATTTATGTCTCTGATGTTTATGTATGTATCTTATATAAGTATAATAGTATATATATATATCAGTATAACTATATATATATATTAGTATAACTAACTGAAAAGGCCTTTCATTTATGTCTCTGATGTTTATGTATGTATCTTATATAAGTATAAGTGCTATCTGAATGACAGATACGGATGGGTAACAGAAAACCCATAGTGATACATAATTCTGTGTTACCCACCCAGTTAACACGACACCACCGGGCTAGTGGCGGGCCAGTGCCGAATGGCCGGTGCCCCCGACGCCGGTCCTGTGATGGCATCCAGCACTGATCCGACACCGGCGTGCAAATTGGCGCGACACTAGTCCGATGCTGACTGGCCAGAGCAAAGCCGAGACTTGCCAGCTCTTGTCCGATGCCGTCCTTCACCATGGATCGTCACAGGCCCAGCGCCGGCTACCTGGAACTCACCCGCATTTTTTAATGGCCTTTCAACGTTTATTGATCTGAGCATCAGTTATGTACTGTGACATAGACTGTGCAGTCTGTAAAAAAGGTGACGAGAATACATGTTGCGCGCGCTGTATATTTCCCAGGTATTTCACGTGTATCACAGGCGTCTGGCGTCTGGCCTAAATAAGGTAGCCTACATAATGCCCATATAGGATTAGGGACCATATTCAGAAACTGAGCCTCTGGGCCCAACCCGGTCGCAATTTTGGATTCAATACTTTTACTGAACATAATTGGGACTGGGGAATCCATCAGTTTTTTGACGACAGGGGGGGGGGGGATCCCACTGAAAGCTGAAAACTCAAAAAGGGGGGGTCCACGCCTCAGATGGCCTATATAAGCACTCCTTCACATCGGCATGCATTTACACACCGTAATGCCTTCTCATGGTCATGACAAACCAAACATTCACATCGTATTTCATGACCTCCTTCGGTCATGACTAACCAAGGATTCACGTCGTCTGCCAAAATTTTCTCACGCTCATGACAACGTAGGCCTCCAAATCGTCTACCAAACCCTTTGACGTTCATGACAGACTAAGTATTTACCGGCCGCCCTTCTAGCCCTTTCCAATCATGACAAACCAAGCAATCACACACCATCTGCCAAGCCCTCTCATGATCATGGCTAAGCATTCCCATAGCTCTCTCGCTAGCCATGAATCCATGGCTATGGTTGAAGAATCATAGCCATGTAGCATTCTATAGTGAAAAATCAACTTCACATGACAAATTGAATTGTTTAAGTATAGCTTTCATAATTAGTTTTAACAATGTAAAAGTACTTTTTTATATATAATTACTGATGTATGAACTTATTCAAAGTTGTTAAAGTCTTCAAAAAGAGCTATAATTGCCTACTGGCATAAAAAAGGATAACAACATGCCACCATTTTTTTTACAGGAAGTTGTTCACTGCACATGTGCAAGGTCATCACATGATATTATAAGCCATGCTAATTGGTTCATTGTTCAGGGACCCAGTCATTGGGTCAGTGAAAACACATGTTTTCATGTGAATTTTTGGTGACAGACTGGATTTTTTTTGCCTTTCAAAGAAAGGTTGCTTATGTGACTAGTCATTACTTGTCAGGAAGTAATAAGAAAAGGATTAAGGTTTGTTTCTGTTATAAAACTTTTCCCTCAGCAAAGGAGAATCAGAGCTACACTTGATAAAAGTCAAACAACCCTGAAATGGGGTTGTTCCAGACCAGAATTTTACTATGGAATGCGACTAGGCTGTGTTTCAGCCCACACAGCCTAGAGTTCTGGGCTACTCTCTCGCCAGCTCTTGCCAAAACAGGACAAATCAAACTGTCACTGAACCAGGTTGTTACCATGGTAACAGGACAAGTCAGGTCGGGATGAACCCCTCCCTCGATCGCCAGCTCGTGCCAAGACAGGACAAATAAAACTGTCACTGAACCAGATTGTGACCATGGTGACAGCCCAGCTAACAAGTTGACGTCATGACAACGTTTTGTGGGGGGTTTGGTTTTGGTTGAGATAACGTGAAAATGTATGTGTGTTTTTTTTACGTTGCCCGAACGTTTTCAGATAACGTTGTCCGACATTAAGTCCAGTATTAAAATTGTGCCTTCTGTGAGAAACAACTGCGTATATGATAAATTAATCAGAAGCATCATTGCCAAATACAATCAATTACATATTGTTTTCTTGATGTCTAATTTTTCAGGTAACGTTGTCCTAACTTTGTGTAAAAGAGTGGACTGAATTGGGTGATGAGAGGGCCCAATGACAAAGAGTCGATGTGTAGGTCCAATTTGATTTTATTCTTACATACACCCTGCAACAGTCAAATGAAATGAAACTAAACAGAGGTCAATAGTCATACATACTACAAGTATATACAGCACATCAGTAATTAATTCCCATATCCTTTAGCATTACGATTAGCATTAGCAAACAAACATTGCATTATTTTTATACGTTACAACGGATTACAGTTAACGAGAGATTCATTCCCGTTCTGATTAAATTGATTACCTGTCACCATTATAAGTGAAAGATTTTAATCGCGTTACATCCACATAATAAATGTTGCTTTGTATAGTTTCTAATTATTTAGCTAATAGTATGGCTTATTAACTGTAGACAAACATATGCAGAGTGGGTTGGCGCGACGTAAACAGGTATAAAAATGTAATTTGTCTAACATATTTCACTTAATATTATCCTTAAGGGTTACAGAGTAGACAGGTACACATGGTTAGAACTATAATTATCACGTAACGTCGATAAATAAGACGTACCGCAGGTTAACTGCGGGTGTATCAGACCGACATCTAGTAGGGCCATGCAGGTAGGACACAGCAGTGATTTCAGTCTGGAGTAAGTTATTCGCCCGGATCCGCGCACGGTGCAACGAGGAATGTGCCGTGCAGAAGGTCAGACCCTTGTTCAAGGGTGGTCGGACAACGGCTAGTGAAGCCGAAGTCATGTATTACGCCACCCCCTATGGGTACGAGCAGGTCTGGCGGGAGTACGAGCGTCAGCGGTCGGCTGGCCGTCCCAAGCCCCAGGCGCGCCCCACTGGTGTGCCTCGTGGGCCGAGGACTAGGCCTGGGCGTCAGCTCACGTCCACGGCCTCGGGCTCCTTCGCTGCCACCGACATCCGGTTTGCGGATAAGGGCACTTCCTCTGCAGGAAACCAGCGGGCCGATGCGGCAGTTTCTGCCACCGGCGCTGAAGCGACGGAAGACCTGGGGAAGCCGGCCGTGGCCCCAGCCACGACGGATCTCGGCTCCCCGGGCCCTACTAATGAGCCAGCGGTAACCGTCTGCCGTTTAGGTGGCGGCGAACGCCGGCATTCTTTCTCGCCTCAGGAGCCGAACGGATCGGACCAACCGGCAACGCCCATGGACGAGACGCGGCCTCCGCCGCCAACCGAGCAGCAGCCCGACGAACCCCTAGTGTCGCGGCAACTGACGCCGCCAGTGGTCGGCCAGAATGGTGCAACGTGCGCGCCCAGTCCGTGTGAGGACCAAGCGCCGCCGTCGAACCTCATGGAGTCCCTCCTGCAATCAATGCAGAAGGCCCATGACTCCTTCCACCGGTTGTGCTCCAGGGCCCAGGCCACTCTCGAGCAGGGCCAAGGTGCCTTCGAGAGTGGTTACCGGGCGGGTCACAATTTCGCCTCGGCCGAAGCCGACCTGACTCTTCGTGACTGTCAGAGCCAACTGGAGGCGCTGACCCGCCAGCTCCAGGACGCCCAGTCAGAAACAGCGTCCTGGAAAGCGAGGGCCCTGGAGGCGGAAACCCGGGGACACAACTCCGCGGCGGCAGGCAGAACCAACGGGCGCGCCGCTGTGGCGGCGAGTGGCATTCCGCCAACGACGACGGCGCCACTCCAGCTTTTAGGAGCAGCCGCACGGACCCTTAACTTGGCCCGGGACCCTATCCCAGCTCTTCCAGAGACCCGCATCACAGACAATGGTCGGGAGCTCAGCCATGCTGAGTTCCCGGACGTAGAAACTAACTACGTGAGGATGCGGCGTCTCTGGAACGACGTCCACGCAGCGCGGCGCTCTGACAACGGACAGTGATACCGTCAGAGCGTCGGACTGGGCGGTACAAACGCCACGACCGCCCAGTCGCCAGCGATGTCCCCCAGAAAGCCATCGCAACATCGCAGGCCGCTGCCACATCGCGGCAGCGCAGCGAGGATGAACTTTTTAGTTTTGTTAACCTTGTACATAGCCGTTATTGTTAAAATGTTTCAGCTCTTCCTTTACGTGAAATTTTCGTTTGCGGGCAAACGACTTGAAGGGAGGTGGGATGTAATATTTGGAGTTTTTCATAAAGTAGATCCTTAGTTCGTATTGTAGTACATACGGGTACATTTAGTTATTCCCTATTTTAGTAGCGTGCCGCACGACCTCTAGCGAGTGACGTCACTCTAGAGACGCTGGGCGCGCGCGCTTGAAGGTCTTCCGCAGGAAGCCGAGAGTGCGCGGGACGCGGATCGGGAGGCGGATCAGTTTTTGTTGTAAAGAGCTACTGAAACGCTAAGTAACCGGCCATTGCGGTTCGGTTAAGCCTCAGCCCCGATTAATTGTAAGTACCCAACCTGTGGGTCTTCAATTACACGTTAGTTAGTTTAGATTAGACACCGTTTTGCTGTAAATATTATTTAGATAAGACCTGATTAAATTCACTTGTTGACATCTCCATCATTTTTGTTGTTAAGCTTACTCAATTTCCACAAACTGATCGCCCAGAACCTGGGTTAAAACGAGAAGTAGAAAGGCGTTCCCTGGTCAACAAACCAACGGGTTTGTGGCCGGGGAATACCACAGTTAGAACTATATTATCACGTAACGTCGATAAATAAGACGTAGGCCTACCGCAGGTTAACTACCGGTGTATCAGACCGACATCTAGTAGGGCCATGCAGGTAGGACACAGCAGTGATCTCAGTCTGAAGTAAGTTATTCTGTAAACACTCTGCAACAGCCTAATCCGATTACCTATATCATTATGCCTCTATAGTTACTTCCTTGTAAGAGAAGGAGATAAATTATAAGGTCGGCGCCTGACCAATACTCCATTCTAACACCACGGTAAGATAGATAACTCAGGAGCAACATCACACTCTTGGGGTAATTAATATCTGGAGATTAGTCCTAGATATCATAACGTCCCCCTAAGTCTCCGGTGACATAATGACAATAACGCTTAGACTCAGGAATACACCTTAATTAAAGCACACCTGCACATAGTTTATAGGTCTCACAATATGATAATTTGATAATTAAGTCTCTGCAACCTACGTCTATGGCTATCTAATCGCGTCTTATACAAATTCTCATAATTTCTACCTTCAATTACAAGTAGTCACCATATATTTATAAGGCCGGCTAAACTAAGACAAAAGAATAACTTGCTGACGCCAATTGTGTAATTTAAACGTATTATATATATATCACAGACGGCAAAATGCACCCACACACTTGCGCTCACTGAATAACCTCATTAACTTCAACGATAAATGTGAATAACCCACCTGAGTTCGAAGTATAACTGGGATCACCTGCCTTGATGCCGGTCAACATGCTGTGTGCCGGCTTTTACTAAACAAAATCTGCCGCCGGCTTTAGAGCGCTCCTTATTGGACGTTACCATGCGTTGTTAACGAAACTTTACACAGTGGGCCTACGACCAAATAGAGTAACAGTTGGTGACTCTATGGTGCGCCATTGGCGCCAAAAAAGGGGTTATTGCAATTTTACACCAGCCTGCGCTGCCTACGGAATACCATTGCGAAAATAATTATATGACCTTTTCACATTTGTGAAAACGTCCACTCCCGACTCCTCACCATTTTGTATTTGCATCAAATGTTAGACGCAGCCAAGTTTTATTATTCGCAACACATCGCAAAGGTTTTATTGTTATTTATTAAAAGCTAGAAAATATTACTTCAATGTTTGCGAAGAACATTGTAACAACGTTGTCCTGATGTTAATTTTGAGATAACGTGATTACAACCAAGAACCAACGTGTGCGAACGTTGTGTGTTAGCTGGGAGGACAGCCAGCTCTCGGCGCAGCGCGCCCCAACAATGCAAGCAGCACAAACCAACTTCATCACCCCCACGACGCCCCCCCCCCCCCCCTCCCCCTCCACTCTGTCTAAACTCCGGCTAAACTATATAGTGAAATAGGCCACTGGGCTACCAGGTAGAGTGCATCGTCCTTCTTTCCGCCACGCATATATGCACGCCGCACGCCCTGCAGAACCCAAGGAAAGCACTGTGCAAACAATGCAGCTCGCACCTGTCAGACACAAATCACTGTCCTCCGCCCCATCCCACTTTCCCCCCCTATACGGGTACCTTCTTTTCACCCCCCCCCCCCCCACCCGCCTGTAGGGTCAGGGCCGGCCGTTCTATACATTTCGTTTGCAGTAGCATTAATGCAACGTTTTAGACAAACGTTAATATTTATTTGCTCACTGACTTTTATGTATTATATTAATGTTTACTATTGAACGTTAAATGCTAACCATTATCTAACCATGGTTGAACCGTTATATCAATAACATTATATTAATGTTTACTATTACTCTAACTGAGCCGTAATGCTGTCACAGCGCTCTCGATGCAAACGTTAATATCGAGCGCAAGCGAGCTCTCAAGGTAACAATCATGCATATGTAGTATAATCCAAGTTCATTTTAAAGCGGGTGTCCAACCTAATCTATTCGCGATCTGCACCGAATGTTTACATCTTAAAATTACTCTGGTAAGTGTTAACGCTTCGTTTCGGCCGACTGGCAAGAAATTAGGCCAACCTGCCCCTCATCAATGTCGAGCAGCGCGCCATTTTGCCGGAGCAAGTGACGTATATTGTGACCCTTCACGTGGCGCCACCTGACGTTAAAACTGGAAGTGATCTCGCAGAGGGAACCCTTCAAAGTGGAGGTACCCTTCAGGGGAAACGCGTGAAACGAGAGATCAGGGCCGCGATTTACGGGTAAATTGCGGCAGTTCCAAGCCGCGCAGTAGACAATGATGTTAGTGTTTCATGGACAAATAACATCCAAACAAATTGATACATCTCTTGCAACGAGTTTCTCCTTAAAAAAACCATGATTGGACTGGGCGATTGTCACGCGCTCTTGTTTTGCTCACACAGTAGGCATCATTTCCCGTTTGAATATAGTTAGAGTATCGCCTCCTGATTGATCAATAGCAAACACACCTCAAAAAAGGGCTGCCGCCTGGTTAAGCGGCGAAATCGTGGCAGCGCTAGAGGCGGTTTCCTTTAAGAATAGACTTTCATTTTGCCTAACAGGCCCCATGAGCAGATACGAGTTCAGCCAGCAAATTTCAGCGGCACCAAAATATGATCACCCAAATACTGGTCGAAACGTGTTAGGTCTTTAATAATGGAATTATCTACCCTAAAAAGGTAACGAATAAATTACTCAAACGCTAACACTTCGTTTATACTTTACATTACAATACATTTACACTTTACATTACAATACATTTACGAGTTTATCAATCAGCGCCGCGCTAAATATTCCTCGCCACGCTCACAGCAGAGGGCGCTCGGACTGTGTTCTACAAGAGTGGTGCCGGACCTGCAAGTGACTGTTTCCGCTTTCTTTGACCGGTTCGCGTCCACACGTCCCCCGTAAACGAAACGCCACCTACCCGCCTAGTAAACTATGAGCGTCTCCGCTTAAAAAAAATGTCTGGTCGTCTGCTAGCTTTGCTCACCTTAACGGAATGAGATCCCAGTTTCGCAAAAACTGATAATGTGATGAAACAACAATTACAGAGAAGTGTTACTTAATTCATTGTGGAAAACTTGCATTCTACGCCATTCGCAGACTTTTTCCCAAAAATTTTTTTTAGTTCACTCAACTCTCCCAAGTTTCATACTCAGTGCCGGCGTCACTGCCACTGGCAGTGGCACGTCCACCCGTGTCAGTGTCAGACTGTGTCTGCAGGCGCGGCACGGACCTCAGAAGTCACTTTTCAGGTCCGTCCCTTGGCGCAAGTGTCCCCAGGCAAGGCCGGTTCTCTAGGGGCATAACGGTTTCAATGTTAAATTGCTTAGACGTTGGTAGGGAATTGACTGACTTTTATTATAATATGTGTGCCTACAATTTATAGTGCTTACGGATTCTACATTCGCCCCAAGTCACTATGGTGTGCTGCTGTCAACTAGTCGAAAACAAAACAAAGCAATATTATGCCTAAGCTAATTACTAAATGTTACAATGTCTGGCTGGCACTGTGGCGTCTTGTTTGTGCCAGCAATCGGATGGTATCTACTTCCTAGGATAACAAAGTAACAAAATCGCCGGAATGCTGTTAGTCTTTATTCTTCATAAGTATATGATGTATTTACACATAACATACAAGAACGATGATAACTGGGTAACCACATGTTAAGGTGAGTATAATAAAATTCGTGGTTGAAGTGTTATAAACATTTGGGGCGGCGGAAGGGGTTATCCGGATATCCGGACGGAAGGCCTCAGCGACTGGTACATTGTGGCGTGCGGTGGCTCCAGACAACATCCGGGTCCCGGGCGGGGGCGCTGCAACCCCTGCCTGGAGCCCCCTCACCCCCCCCCCCCCCACCGCCTCACCACCCCAGCCCCATACACGTATAAACCGGTAATCAGTGTAAAATAGTGGCACCCTGGGTCTCTCGGCCCCCCCCGCTGACACCTAAGAGTAATTAAGGCGTGTCCCCCATACGGTTAATTAATACTGACGAGATGACGTAGTCCCACAGAACCCAATGGAGAGAGCCCAGCACAGCAGTCTGCGTGGTTAGCACTAAACTGCCACTCGGGGCACCTGCCATGCAAGCGGAAACATTGTCAGTATCTACAGCTAGACGGGCAGCGCCAGACAGGGCTGAACCCATTCATAGCACGATGATGTCATATATTTTACGTAAACTCCCACGATGACGTCATATATTTTTACGTCAAGTCCCACCATGACGTCATACATTTCACGTCGTCCCGCGATAAATACCAGTCAATGATTTCTTTGATATCAGCTTCTCCCTTGAAAAGTATTGAGTATTTCAGCAACCAAACTCTATATAAAAGATGTCTTCAATACCAAAAAATGAACCGGTGGATACAGAAGCCAGGTTTGCAGTATTTTCACAAATGCTGAGAGACAGATCTATTAGAAGTAGAGTATTTCACTGTTACAGGTAAGTGTATATTCAGAATGAGATATATACAAGCCCGCAATTATAGAGCGATACAGCTTGCCTCAAACTTTATCTCTGAATTAAAAAAATATTTTTAGTTTTTGTTCGCAGCAAAAATGTCACAGTCTAGAAAGATATAAACGATAAGGACAGAACACTGGATAATCTATCAGGCAATGCCACTGAGGCTTATCCAACACCATGAGTGTTCAATTACAATTCGCCACCGACAAAAATGGATATAAAAATACAAAACAATATTTACCCTAAACTATGACACAATATCAGGGTGCAAGAGGGCGATACGATCAATTGAATTAAAAGTCTTGTCGTAGATATACACGCGGTGATCCGATTGACATAATCACCCACACCGGGCGCCTCATGTATTGCCTTCAGAGGGCTCGTCTAACGGATCTCCCACTAATTAACCGTGACAGATCACGTCTTCAAGTCAACGCAAACAACTCCGTTCTATGTAACGCACGCATTTAGATGCCCTATTCATCAAATATCATTTTTCGCAATCGTTTTCCGCCCCTTAATTCTGTCTGCGAACGAAGACAGAAAACGCTGAGTCATTCTAGACGAGCATTTGCCCCATCTGCAGGCGATGGTAGCGCCCCTTGCGGGAGAGCAGCTCCTGGTGCGTCCCCATCTCAGCCACGTGACCGTTGTGGATGACGACGATTAGGTCGGCGTTCTGGATGGTCGACAGACGGTGGGCGATGACGATGCAGGTCCGGCCCTCCTGGGCCCGGTCAAGGGCCTCTTGCACCACCTGGCGAAACACAACGTCATCCAACCTTAGTCGCATTGGCTAGGGCGGCAGCGGCGTTATAACAGAATGAAGGTTTCAAATAGCACAACACTTTTTAATGTAGAAAACAAGCATGGCGGCGTACGCAAATATATGTCAGACCTGTTCCACAATTTGGTGCCACCTTGAATGAGTTTTTTTTTTTTCTTTCTTTGTTTTTAATTCCCTTCAGCAATGCAAGATACAGAGGTGGGTGGGTGGGTATGGGTGGTGGGGGTTACCTTCTCCGCTCTCCGTGTCCAGGGCCAAGAGGGAGGGGGGCGGGGGTTGGGGGGTGGGGCGTGGAGTGGATGAGGGTGGGGGTCGTTATGGGTGGTGGGGGTTACCTTCTCGCTCTCCGTGTTCAGGGCCGAGGGGGAGGGGGGGGGTGGAGTGGGTGGGGGTGGGTGGGTATGGGTTGTGTGGGTTACCTTCTCGCTCTCCGTGTCCAGGCGAGGAGGGGGGAGTGGGGGGGATGGCGTGGATTGGGTGGGGGTGGGTGGGTATGGGTTGTGTGGGTTACCTTCTCGCTCTCCGTGTCCAGGGCCGAGGAGGGGGGAGTGGGTGGGGGGGTGGATTGGGTGGGGGTGGGTGGGTATGGGGGGTTACCTTCTCGCTCTCCGTGTCCAGGGCTGAGGTGGCCTCGTCCAGAAGCAGGACCTTGGGGTTCCGCACCAGGGCTCTGGCGATGGCGACCCTCTGCTTCTGCCCTCCGCTCAGCTGGGCACCCTTGTCCCCACATTGGTCTCATAACCCTGCGAGTATAGCACCATCCTTGTTACTGGCCAGCGCAGTCTATAGTATATAGTCTCCAAATACATCATGCTCATAAATATGAGCATTATTCATAGTGGCACGTAAAGAATTGGCAGCAAAATAACATCGACTCATGCAGTGCTATAGTTTCATGGCATCATACCACAGCTAGTGAATCCATTGCAATAAATTACGGTAAATAATTGACATAATGTAGCCTGGAACCAGACGTTGCTGTCGTAAGACAGTTGGGAAAGGGACGACATGTTCCAGCCAGCTGGCGTCAGTTCTTGGTTCTGCATTCGGAGATGCAACTATCCAAAATTATGCTTATGTCAATCGGATATAAATAAAGTCTGCTGCTAGCACAGGATGCAACATAACACTAACACAGCACACATCGACCTGCTCTCCGCGAACCCTTCCCGCGCGTGGTAGAGACCTACCTGAGGCAGAGCTTCGATGAAGCTGTGAATGTTGGCGTTCTTGGCGGCCTCGATGATCTCGGCCATGGAGACCTCCCGCGTGTTGTCCCCGTAGGCGATGTTCTCCCGGATGCTGCTGTCGAAGAGCATTGGCTCCTGGGACACGATGCCCATCTGGCCACGGAGCCACTGCAACTTGAGCTTGCGCAGGTCCGACCATCCATCGTCTGGCAACGAGAGAGGAAGTGTCGTAACGCGGTCGATAAGTGACGTCATCAAAGACAAAGGTATCTACGTCGTAACTATGACCTGTGGCGTGGTGTGATGTCTCTGAGGCAGCTTATTACCATTGGCCGCTCAGTGTTACTGTATATACCAGCGCCATCACCCGCTTACGACCGTAAAGTAAAGTTATTCCGTTCGGCTCCGTGTGTACAATGTGAAAAACCACCCACTGTCTCATTATGTGATTTATTACGACACCATTACACCATTCATTACCCCATCCATTACACTACTCATTACACCATTCATTACGCCACCAAGTACACCATTTCATTACCCCATCCATTACGCTACTCATTACACCATTCATTACGCCACCCATTACACCATTCATTACGCCACCCATTACACATTTATTACGCCACCCATTACACCATTCATTACGCTATTCATTACACCCATTACGCTACTCATTACACCATTCATTACATCATTCATTACGCCACCTATTACCCCATCCATTACGCTACTCATTACACCATTCATTACGCACCTATTACACCTTCATTACCCCATCCATTACGCCACCCATTACACATTCATTACGCTATTCATTACACCCATTACGCTACTCATTACACCATTCATTACATCATTCATTACGCCACCTATTACACCCTTCATTACCCCATCCATTACGCTACTCATTACACCATTCATTACGCCACCTATTACACCTTCATTACCCCATCCATTACACCATTCATTACGCTATTCATTACACCCATTACGCTACTCATTACACCATTCATTACATCATTCATTACGCCACCTATTACACCCTTCATTACCCCATCCATTACGCTACTCATTACACCATTCATTACGCCACCTATTACACCCTTCATTACCCCATCCATTACGCTACTCATTACACCATTCATTACATCATTCATTACGCCACCTATTACACCCTTCATTACCCCATCCATTACGCTACTCATTACACCATTCATTACACCATTCATTACCCCATCCATTACGCCACCCATTACATCATTCATGACGCTATTCATTACACCCATTACGCTACTCATTACACCATTCATTACGCCACCCATTACACCATTCAACTGCACAAAGACGGAAAGCAGTGACCTACCACTTCGCCCTGGAAGGGGTCGTAGAACCTCTCCAGCAGGGAGACGGTGGTGCTCTTGCCGCAGCCACTGCTCCCCACCAGCGCCACCGTCTGACCCGGGGTCACGGTCAGGTCAAGGCCACGCAGCACCGGTTGGTTGGGTCGCGTCGGGTAGTTGAAATAGACATTCTTGAACTCCACTTGCCCGGTCACACGCTCCTGAGAGTAGACGTCACAAAGAGCTGATGTAAACACACCGTATTGTGCCATTCACAGCCCAGTATACTAGAATGTTATCTCAACCAAACTATACATCCATATGCTATCCTTTATCAGTGATATAATAGTTTGCCTTATAGGAGAGGTAGGGATAGATATAGGGCGCTCGAATAAATGGACCGTCGCAACGGAACTAAGATACAGAACCAGACACACCACGCGGAATGGTATGTTTATCTCACTGTGACACATTACACGTAAATATTTACGTTTCTAGATCAAGAATTATCCCGTGAAGTACAGAAACCATACATGGCTTTATTCGAGAATTGAATGTACTATTGACGATCTCATCAACCTTTGGAAACACTGAGTGACAGTGAAACAGAAAAAAATGTCATTATCCGCTAGCACCAGGCTATAGATACATGTGTGGGTATGGCAGCAGTGGGGGTGGCGTCAGGCTATAAATACAGTGACATGTGTGTCTATGGCAGCAGTAGGAGGTGGCGTCAGGCTATAGATACAGTGACATGTGTGTCTATGGCAGCAGTAGGAGGTGGCGTCAGGCTATAGATACAGTGACATGTGTGTCTATGGCAGCAGTAGGAGGTGGCGTCAGACTATGGATACAGTACCATGGGTGTCTATGGCAGTAGTGGGGGTGGCGTCAGGCTATGGATACAGTGCCATGTGTGTCTATGGCAGCAGTGGGAGGTGGCGTCAGGCTATGGATACAGTGCCATGTGTGTCTATGGCAGCAGTGGGAGGTGGCGTCAGGCTATGGATACAGTGCCATGTGTGTCTATGGCAGTAGTGGGAGGTGGCGTCAGGCTATAGATACAGTGCCATGTGTGTCTATGGCGGTACTGGGAGGTGAACCTTACGATAGTGACACCCTCCTCCGATGCGCTGTCAATGGCTGGTACCCTGTCGAACAGCATGAAGAGTCTGGCCGCTGACGTCTTGGCCTTGCCGTAGTCCGGGGCGAAGGAACCAGCCTGACCGGCCGATATGGCGCCAAACACAATGGCAGAGAACACCCTGGCAACAACAATAGGCAAGAGACGCTTGAGCAACAACAATAAAGAAGAGACGCTTGAGCAACAACAATAGGCGAGAGACGCTTGAGCAACAACAATAGGCAAGAGACGCTTGAGCAACAACAATAGGCAAGAGACGCTTGAGCAACAACAATAGATAAGAGATGCTTGAACAACAACAATAGACGAGAGACGCTTCAGCAACAACTAATTCTATGACTATGGCCTGCTACTAGCCCACTATCCGACTATTACAATTACCATGCAAGATTTAACTAAAGCCACTCGCACGGCAATATTATCCTGATAAACTTAAAATATGTTGAATGTAATATAATCTAACTTATATAAATATAATATAATATAACAGAGCACGTTGTTAAGCCACTTTTCGGTTTTTTATTTCGTACATATTTAACATTCTACACAGTCAAATCATGGGTCCAAGACACTTCTCCCAGCAGATTTTGAAATTATAATGTACGTGGAATACTGCTGTATGAGCGGCAGCTTTAAAGAGCTTTAAAATAAATAGCACAAGAAGTGAAACTTACTTGAAGAGGTTTTGGTACTCTAGCTTGCCCTCCTGAATGAGGTAGGCACCCAGCGTGAAGCTGGCGGCATAGGCGAAGAATACGATGGCCTGCGAGAAGCCGTAGGCGAAGGCCTGAATGTGGGCCTTCTTCATGCCTTCCCTGGAAGGGAGAGAGTGCGACACGTCACCCCCCCACCACGGCACAGGCATCGATACCATAGACAGCCACCACATATTACTGCATGGATCACCCATTAACGATGGGGGGGGGGGTACCTTTTCCGATCTCCGCGACTGGCGCCCAGGAATTGTTGGAGATTGGCGATCAGCTGTTGGCAATTTATGAGGATCGTTATCCGTACAATTCCTGGTTCAGTGAGAAGTCCTCGATATTCGCGATATCATCATTAAAAGCGTTTATTTGTCGTGCCCAGCTTTAACATGTCCTAATATTGGAGATTTTATATTGCTCTCCCTAATTCTTGGGGATTCGCGATGCAGAGGGGGTAACCCCCTTCCCCCCTCCCCCTATTAACCATCTCCAATTGAGTGGGCACCATTCTCAAACGACAGATGGGGCGATATTGACAAGCGACAGATGCACTGGTGAGGACGTCAGTAACAGCACGATGGACCTGCCACGGCACCATACGTCAGTAACAGCACGATGGACCTGCCACGGCACCATACGTCAGTAAAAGCACGATAGACCTGCCACGGCACCATACGTCAGTAACAGCACGATGGACCTGCCACGGCACCATACGTCAGTAACAGCACGATGGACCTGCCACGGCACCATACGTCAGTAACAGCACGATGGACCTGCCACGGCACCATACGTCAGTAACAGCACGATGGACCTGCCATGGCACCATACGTCAGTAACAGCACGATGGACCTGCCACGGCACCATACGTCAGTAACAGGACGATGGACCTGCCACGGCACCATACGTCAGTAACAGCACGATGGACCTGCCATGGCACCATACGTCAGTAACAGCACGATGGACCTGCCACGGCACCATACGTCAGTAACAGCACGATGGACCTGCCACGGCACCATACGTCAGTAACAGCACGATGGACCTGTCACGGCACCATACGTCAGTAACAGCACGATGGACCTGCCACGGCACCATACGTCAGTAACAGCACGATGGACCTGCCACGGCACCATACGTCAGTAACAGCACGATGGACCTGCCACGGCGCCATACGTCAGTAACAGCACGATGGACCTGCCACGGCACCATACGTCAGTAACAGCACGATGGACATGCCAAGGCACCATACGTCAGTAACAGCACGATGGACCTGCCACGGCACCATACGTCAGTAACAGCACGATGGACCTGCCACGGTACCATACGTCAGTAACAGCACGGTGGACCTGCCACGGCACCATACATCAGTAACAGCACGATGGACCTGTCACGGCACCATACGTGATTAACAGCACGATGGACCTGCCACGGCGCCATACGTCAGTAACAGCACGATGGACCTGCCACGGCACCATACGTCAGTAACAGCACGATGGACCTGCCATGGCACCATACGTCAGTAACAGGACGATGGACCTGCCACGGCACCATACGTCAGTAACAGCACGATGGACCTGCCACGGCGCCATACGTCAGTAACAGCACGATGGACCTGCCACGGCACCATACGTCAGTAACAGCACGATGGACCTGCCACGGCACCACACGTCATTAACAGCACGATGGACCTGCCACGGCACCATAAGTCAGTAACAGCACGATGAACCTGCCACGGCACCATACGTCAGTAACAGCACGATGGACCTGCCACGGCACCATACGTCAGTAACAGCACGATGGACCTGCCACGGCACCACACGTCAGTAACAGCACGATGGACCTGCCACGGCACCATACGTCAGTAACAGCACGATGGACCTGCCATGGCACCATACGTCAGTAACAGCACGATGGACCTGCCACGGCACCATACGTCAGTAACAGCACGATGGACCTGCCACGGAACCATACGTCAGTAACAGCACGATGGACCTGCCACGGCACCACACGTCAGTAACAGCACGATGGACCTCCCACGGCACCATACGTCAGTAACAGCACGATGGACCTGCCACGGCACCATACGTCAGTAACAGGACGATGGACCTGCCAAGGCACCATACGTCAGTAACAGCACGATGGACCTGCCACGGCACCACACGTCAGTAACAGCACGATGGACCTGCCACGGCACCATACGTCAGTAACAGGACGATGAACCTGCCACGGCACCATACGTCAGTAACAGGACGATGGACCTGCCACGGCACCATACGTAAGCTAAGTATGGTTCATGAACACCGACCAAAGCGCCGTATTCATAAACCCATGCTTTGCGCTATACAAATTTACGTAACGCTAAGCCGGACATTTGCACACGGTTTACCCGGGAAAACGCCAAAAACATGTTCAGAATGAGGAACATGCGTAACTTACGCCTGTGTTAGGAATAACGACCCGGTATCGAAAAAAATAACATTTTTATTTTAGGGCCGACATATTCCCCATTCTGAAAATGTTTTTAGCGAATGGCCTTTCGCCTTTTTTTCGGCCGGAAAAAAACATTTCCATAGGTTGTACTAAGCGCTACGTCTATTTGCGTGTCACTAAGTATGGTTTATACCCGGGGGCCTAGTTCACGAACATAGTTTAGCCGGCAACGGGGCTTAGTCGGCTAGAGTCGGTAACTCTAGTCGACTAAGCCCCGTAGTCGGCTAATCTACCCTCGAGAAATCCGCCAATGGCCTTGACCCTGGCGACTACATAAACAGCCACCGGACCGCTAACCTGGCCCATCGCACGTTAACAGTACAGTCAGTATAACGGGGGTGTGCCGACGACTGGCGCCATGAGACCGGAGTCAATGGGGAGTAGTCGTCTGATCACTGGGCGGACACCTACTTGAAGGGAACACTGATGTGGTCGCAGTAATCCTGGTGAAACTTCTCTTCTTTGGTCAGAGTGGCCACGGTGCGAATGTTCTCGATGGACTCTATGGCAACCTGAAACATCCAGCCAGACCATCAGGTTATACCTTCCACATATAGATATATATATTCATTTCGAGGTGATCATCCACATGTGTATTCGGTGTTGAAAACCTTTCAAAATAAAAAAAGTGTGCACTAAAAATATCAATTTCCATAATATTAACTAATAATCAAGAACACTTTCCACAACCCCCACTCCCCCCGCCTCACCACCACAGCCCCCCTCTCCCTCCGCCCTCACCACCACAGCCTCCCTCTCCCCCCGCCCTCACCACCACAGCCTCCCTCTCCCCCCGCCCTCACCACCACAGCCTCCCTCTCCCCCCGCCCTCACCACCACAGCCTACCTCTCCCCCTGCCTCACCACCACAGATTCCCTCTCCCCCCGCCCTCACCACCACAGCCCCCCTCTCCCTCCGCCTCACCACCACAGCCTCCCTCTCCCCCCGCCCTCACCACCACAGCCCCCCTCTCCCCCCGCCTCACCACCACAGCCCCCCTCTCCCTCCGCCTCACCACCACAGCCCACCTCTCTCCCCGCCTCACCACCACAACCCCCCTCTCCCCCCGCCTCACCACCACAGCCCCCTTGTCCCCCCGCCTCACCACCACAGCCCCCCTCTCCCTCCGCCCTCACCACCACAGCCTACCTCTCCCCCTGCCTCGTCACCACAGCCTCCCTCTCCCCCCGCCCTCACCACCACAGCCCCCCTCTCCCCCCGCCTCACCACCACAGCCCATCTCTCCCTCCGCCCTCACCACCACAGCCTACCTCTCCCCCTGCCTCGTCACCACAGCCTCCCTCTCCCCCCGCCCTCACCACCACAGCCCCCCTCTCCCCCCGCCTCACCACCACAGCCCATCTCTCCCCCCGCCTCACCACCACAGCCCCACTTTCCCTCCGCCTCACCACCATAGCCCCTCTGTCCCCCCGCCTCACCACCACAGCCTCCCTCTCCCTCCGCCTCACCACCAAAGCCCCCCTCTCCCCTCGCCTCACCACCACAGCCCCCCTCTCCCTCCGCCCTCACCACCATAGCCCCCTCTCCCCCCGCCTCACCACCACAGCCCTTCTCTCCCCCCGCCTCACCACCACAGCCCCCCTCTCCCCCCGCCCTCACCACCACAGCCCCCCTCTCCCCCGCCCTCACCACCACAGCCCCCCTCTCCCTCCGCCTCACCACCACAGCCCCCCTCTCCCCCCGCCCTCACCACCACAGCCCCCCTCCCCCCCGCCCTCACCACCACAGCCCCCCTCTCCCTCCGCCTCACCACCACAGCCCACCTCTCACCCCGCCTCACCACCACAGTCCCCCTGTCCCCCCGCCTCATCATCACAGACCCCCCCCCTGTCCCCCCGCCTCACCACCACAGCCCCCCTCTCCCGCCGCCTCACCACCACAGCCCCCCTGTCCCCCCGCCCTCACCACCACAGCCCCCCTCTCCCTCCGCCTCACCACCACAGTCCCCCTGTCCCCCCGCCTCACCACCAGTCCCCCTGTCCCCCCGCCTCACCAACACAGCCCCCCTCTCCCGCCGCCTCACCACCACAGCCCCCCTGTCCCCCCGCCCTCACCACCACAGCCCCCCTCTCCCTCCGCCTCACCACCACAGTCCCCCTGTCCCCCCGCCTCACCATCACAGCCCCCCTGTCCCCCCGTCTCACCACCACAGCCCCCCTCACCACCACAGCCCTCCTCTCCTCACCACCACAGCCCCCCTCTCCCTCCGACCCAGCACCACAGGCCCCCTGTCCCCCCGCCTCACCACCACAGCCCCCCTCTCCCTCCGCCTCACCACCACAGCCCACCTCTCCCCCCGCCTCACCACCACAACCCCCCTCTCCCCCCGCCTCACCACCACAGCCCCCTTGTCCCCCCGCCTCACCACCACAGCCCCCCACTCCCTCGGCCTTACCACCACAGCCCCCCTGTCCCCCCGCCTCACCTTGCCGGCGCCCTCATAGGCCTTCTTCTTGTCGCCTTGGCCCCCTGAGAACACCTTCATCTGTATGAAGCCGGACACGAGCATGAAGGGCGCGAAGGCCAGGATGAGGAGCGTCAGCTGCCAGCTGTAGATAAAGCCGATGATCACGCCGGCGCCAATGCTGGCCAGACTCTGGCAGAACGTCGACAGCCGCGCGCCAGTAGCCTGCAGGGGAACGGGACACGTGGTTACTGACTGTTACACATCCTGCCATGGGAACGGGACACGTGGTTACTGACTGTTACACATCCTGTAGGGGAACGGGACACGTGTTTACTGACCGTTACACATCCTGTAGGGGAACGGGACACGTGGTTACTGACTGTGACACATCCTACAGGGGAACGGGACACGTGGTTACTGACTGTTACACATCCTGCCATGGGAACGGGACACGTGGTTACTGACTGTTACACATCCTGCCATGGGAACGGGACAGGTGGGTACTGACTGTTACACATCCTGCCATGGGAACGGGACAGGTGGGTACTGACTGTTACACATCCTACAGGGGAACGGGACACGTGGTTACTGACTGTGACACATCCTACAGGGGAACGGGACACGTGGTTACTGACTGTTACACATCCTGCCATGGGAACGGGACACGTGGTTACTGACTGTTACACATCCTGTAGGGGAACGGGACACGTGGTTACTGACTGTTACACATCCTGTAGGGGAACGGGACACGTGGTTACTGTTACACATCCTGTAGGGGAACGGGACACGTGGTTACTGACTGTTACACATCCTGTAGGGGAACGGGACACGTGTTTACTGACTGTTACACATCCTGTAGGGGAACGGGACACGTGGTTACTGTTACACATCCTGTAGGGGAACGGGACACGTGGTTACTGACTGTTACACATCCTGTAGGGGAACGGGACACGTGGTTACTGACTGTTACACATCCTACAGGGGAACGGGACACGTGGTTACTGACTGTGACACATCCTGCCATGGGAACGGGACACGTGGTTACTGACTGTTACACATCCTGTAGGGGAACGGGACACGTGGTTACTGACTGTTACACATCCTGTAGGGGAACGGGACACGTGGTTACTGTTACACATCCTGTAAGGGAACGGGACACGTGGTTACTGACTGTTACACATCCTGTAGGGGCACGGGACACGTGGTTACTGACTGTTACACATCCTGTAGGGGAACGGGACACGTGGTTACTGACTGTTACACATCCTGTAGGGGCACGGGACACGTGGTTACTGACTGTTACACATCCTGTAGGGGAACGGGACACGTGGTTACTGACTGTTACACATCCTGCAGGGGAACAGGACACATGGTTACTGACTCTTACACATCCTGTAGGAGAACAGGACACAAGGTTACTGACTGTTACACATCCTGTCCTGATGTCACAGCCACACCAGGTGGCAGCACACTCACCCGCTGGTAGAGTAGGTATTAGTCTAGGGTCCCGCCAGATGGCAGCACACTTACCCCCTGGACGGCCGAGGCATCGGTGGAGAGCCGCGTGCACAAGGCTCCCGTACTGTTCTTCTGGTCATCGAAGAACGCTATTTCCTGCCTCAAGATGGTCTTGAAGGTCATTCGCCGAAGTCTCATAGTCAGAAATTCACCTGATCGGGAAAATGTCAGCCCCTGGCAAAACGAGAAACAAAAACATGAGATTATGTCGATTTGCCGAATGCAACTAAATAAATAAAGCGCAAATGTTGTTGAAAACAACATCGCCAGTGTCCCCACCCCACTTACCGACCCCAGTGTCCCCATCACGCTTACCGACCCCAACATCGCCAGTGTCCCCATCACACTTACCGACCCCAGTGTCCCCATCACGCTTACCGACCCCAGTGTCCCCATCACACTTACCGACCCCAACATCGCCAGTGTCTCCATCACACTAACCGACCCCAACATCGCCAGTGGCTCCATCACACTTACCGACCTCAACATCGCCAGTGGCTCCATCACACTTACCGACCCCAACATCGCCAGTGTCCCCATCACACTTACCGACCCCAACATCGCCAGTGTCCCCATCACACTTACCGACCCCTACATCCCCAGTGTCCCCATCACACTTACCGACCCCAACATCGCCAGTGTCCCCATCACAATTACCGACCCCAACATCGCCAGTGTCCTCATCACACTTACCGACCCCAACATTGCCAGTGTCCTCATCACACTTACCGACCCCAACATCGCCAGTGTCCCCATCACACTTACCGACCCCAACATCGCCAGTGTCCTCATCACACTTACCGACCCCAACATCGCCAGTGTCCTCATCACACTTACCGACCCCAACATCGCCAGTGTCCCCATCACACTTACCGACCCCAACATCGCCAGTGTCCTCATCACACTTACCGACCCCAACATCGCCAGTGTCCCCATCACACTTACCCACCCCAACATCGCCAGTGTCCCCATCACACTTACCGACCCCAACATCGCCAGTGTCCTCATCACACTTACCGACCCCAACATCGCCAGTGTCCTCATCACACTTACCGACCCCAACATCGCCAGTGTCCCCATCACACTTACCGACCCCAACATCGCCAGTGTCCCCATCACACTTACCGACCCCTACATCCCCAGTGTCCCCATCACACTTACCGACCCCAACATCGCCAGTGTCCCCATCACAATTACCGACCCCAACATCGCCAGTGTCCTCATCACACTTACCGACCCCAACATTGCCAGTGTCCTCATCACACTTACCGACCCCAACATCGCCAGTGTCCCCATCACACTTACCGACCCCAACATCGCCAGTGTCCTCATCACACTTACCGACCCCAACATCGCCAGTGTCCTCATCACACTTACCGACCCCAACATCGCCAGTGTCCCCATCACACTTACCGACCCCAACATCGCCAGTGTCCTCATCACACTTACCGACCCCAACATCGCCAGTGTCCCCATCACACTTACCCACCCCAACATCGCCAGTGTCCCCATCACACTTACCGACCCCAACATCGCCAGTGTCCTCATCACACTTACCGACCCCAACATCGCCAGTGTCCTCATCACACTTACCGACCCCAACATCGCCAGTGTCCTCATCACACTTACCGACCCCAACATCCCCAGTGTCCTCATCACACTTACCGACCCCAACATCGCCAGTGTCCCCATCACACTTACCGACCCCAACATCGCCAGTGTCCTCATCACACTTACCGACCCCAACATCGCCAGTGTCCCCATCACACTTACCGACCCCAACATCGCCAGTGTCCCCATCACACTTACCGACCCCAACATCGCCAGTGTCCCCATCACACTTACCGACCCCAACATCGCCAGTGTCCTCATCACACTTACCGACCCCAACATTGCCAGTGTCCTCATCACACTTACCGACCCCAACATCGCCAGTGTCCCCATCACACTTACCGACCCCAACATCGCCAGTGTCCTCATCACACTTACCGACCCCAACATCGCCAGTGTCCTCATCACACTTACCGACCCCAACATCGCCAGTGTCCCCATCACACTTACCGACCCCAACATCGCCAGTGTCCTCATCACACTTACCGACCCCAACATCGCCAGTGTCCCCATCACACTTACCCACCCCAACATCGCCAGTGTCCCCATCACACTTACCGACCCCAACATCGCCAGTGTCCTCATCACACTTACCGACCCCAACATCGCCAGTGTCCTCATCACACTTACCGACCCCAACATCGCCAGTGTCCTCATCACACTTACCGACCCCAACATCCCCAGTGTCCTCATCACACTTACCGACCCCAACATCGCCAGTGTCCCCATCACACTTACCGACCCCAACATCGCCAGTGTCCTCATCACACTTACCGACCCCAACATCGCCAGTGTCCCCATCACACTTACCGACCCCAACATCGCCAGTGTCCCCATCACACTTACCGACCCCAACATCGCCAGTGTCCCCATCACACTTACCGACCCCAACATCGCCAGTGTCCCCATCACACTTACCGACCCCAACATCGCCAGGATCCCCATCACACTTACCGACCCCAACATCGCCAGTGTCCCCATCACACTTACCGACCCCAACATCGCCAGTGTCCCCATCACAATTACCGACCCCAACATCGCCAGTGTCCCCATCACACTTACCGACCCCAACATCGCCAGTGTCCTCATCACACTTACCGACCCCAACATCGCCAGTGTCCTCATCACACTTACCGACCCCAACATCGCCAGTGTCCCCATCACACTTACCGACCCCAACATCGCCAGTGTCCCCATCACACTTACTGACCCCAACATCGCCAGTGTCCCCATCACACTTACCGACCCCAACATCGCCAGTGTCCCCATCACACTTACCGACCCCAACATCGCCAGTGTCCCCATCACACTTACCGACCCCAACATCGCCAGTGTCCCCATCACACTTACCGACCCCAACATCGCCAGTGTCCCCATCACACTTACCGACCCCAACATCGCCAGTGTCCTCATCACACTTACCGACCCCAACATCGCCAGTGTCCCCATCACACTTACCGACCCCAACATCGCCAGTGTCCCCATCACACTTACCGACCCCAACATCGCCAGTGTCCTCATCACACTTACCGACGCCAACATCGCCAGTGTCCTCATCACACTTACCGACCCCAACATCGCCAGTGTCCTCATCACAATTACCGACCCCAACATCGCCAGTGTCCTCATCACACTTACCGACCCCAACATCGCCAGTGTCCCCATCACACTTACCGACCCCAACATCGCCAGTGTCCCCATCACACTTACCGACCCCAACATCGCCAGTGCCGCAATGAACCCGATGGCTACGAATAGGCCGCAGTACAGCTTCACCGAATCCTCGATCACATCTGGAGGCTCAGAAAATAGCTGTATCCAGAACAAAAGAAAGGCAAAACATAAACATGTGGGTCACAGCAACGCCAGATACGAACATTGTTCTTGTCAGTGCATATTAAAAAATAAGGATGTAACACCTACAGTCGTGACTCACCCGAGGATGTAACACCTACAGTCGTGACTCACCCCGAGGATGTAACACCTACAGTCGTGACTCACCCCGAGGATGTAACACCTACAGTCGTGACTCACCCCGAGGATGTAACACCTACAGTCGTGACTCACCCCGAGGATGTAACACCTACAGTCGTGACTCACCCCGAGGATGTAACACCTACAGTCGTGACTCACCCCGAGGATGTAACACCTACAGTCGTGACTCACCCCGAGGATGTAACACCTACAGTCGTGACTCACCCCGAGGATGTAACACCTACAGTCGTGACTCACCCCGAGGATGTAGGACCCACAGTCGTGACTCGCCAACGAGGATGTAACACCTACAGTCGTGACTCACCCCGAGGATGTAACACCTACAGTCGTGACTCACCCCGACGATGTAACACCTACAGTCGTGACTCACCCCGAGGATGTAACACCTACAGTCGTGACTCACCCCGACGATGTAACACCTACAGTCGTGACTCACCCCGAGGATGTAACACCTACAGTCGTGACTCACCCCGAGGATGTAACACCTACAGTCGTGACTCACCCCGAGGATGTAACACCTACAGTCGTGACTCACCCCGAGGATGTAGGACTCACAGTCGTGACTCACCCCGAGGATGTAACATCTGCAGTCGTGACTCACCCCGAGAATGTAACACCTACAGTCATGACTCACCCCGAGAATGTAACACCTACAGTCGTGACTCACCCCGAGGATGTAACACCTCCAGTCATAACTCATCCGAGGATGTAACACCTACAGTAGTGACTCACCCGAGGATGTAACACCTACAGTCGTGACTCACCCCGAGGATGTAACACCTACAGTCGTGACTCACCCAGAGGATGTAACACCTACAGTCGTGACTCACCCCGAGGATGTAGCACCTACAGTCGTGACTCACCCCGAGGATGTAACACCTACAGTCGTGACTCACCCCGAGGATGTAAGACCCATAGTCGTGACTCACCCCGAGGATGTAGCACCTGCAGTCGTGACTCACCCGAGGATGTAACACCTACAGTCGTGACGCACCCAGAGGATGTAACACCTACAGTCGTGACTCACCCCGAGGATGTAACACCTACAGTCGTGACTCACCCCGACGATGTAACACCTACAGTCGTGACTCACCCCGAGGATGTAACACCTACAGTCGTGACTCACCCCGTGGATGTAACACCTACAGTCGTGACTCACCCCGAGGATGTAACACCTACAGTCGTGACTCACCCCGAGGATGTAACACCTACAGTCGTGACTCACCCCGAGGATGTAACACCTAACGTCGTGACTCACCCCGAGGATGTAACACCTACAGCCGTGACTCACCCCGAGGATGTAACACCTACAGTCGTGACTCACCCCGAGGATGTAGCACCTACAGTCGTGACTCACCCCGCGGATGTAACACCTACAGTCGTGACTCACCCCGAGGATGTAACACCTACAGTCGTGACTCACCCCGAGGATGTAACACCTACAGTCGTGACTCACCCCGAGGATGTAACACCTACAGTCGTGACTCACCCCGAGGATGTAGGACCCACAGTCGTGACGCCCCAACGAGGATGTAACACCTACAGTCGTGACTCACCCCGAGGATGTAACACCTACAGTCGTGACTCACCCCGAGGATGTAGGACTCACAGTCGTGACTCACCCCGAGGATGTAACATCTGCAGTCGTGACTCACCCCGAGAATGTAACACCTACAGTCGTGACTCACCCCGAGGATGTAACACCTACAGTCGTGACTCATCCGAGGATGTAACACCTACAGTAGTGACTCACCCGAGGATGTAACACCTACAGTCGTGACTCACCCCGAAGATGTAACACCTACAGTCGTGACTCACCCAGAGGATGTAACACCTACAGTCGTGACTCACCCCGAGGATGTAGCACCTACAGTCGTGACTCACCCCGAGGATGTAACACCTACAGTCGTGACTCACCCCGAGGATGTAAGACCCATAGTCGTGACTCACCCCGAGGATGTAACACCTACAGCCGTGACTCACCCCGAGGATGTAACACCTACAGTCGTGACTCACCCCGAGGATGTAGCACCTACAGTCGTGACTCACCCCGCGGATGTAACACCTACAGTAGTGACTCACCCCGAGGATGTAACACCTACAGTCGTGACTCACCCCGAGGATGTAGGACCCACAGTCGTGACGCCCCAACGAGGATGTAACACCTACAGTCGTGACTCACCCCGAGGATGTAACACCTACAGTCGTGACTCACCCCGAGGATGTAGGACTCACAGTCGTGACTCACCCCGAGGATGTAACATCTGCAGTCGTGACTCACCCCGAGAATGTAACACCTACAGTCGTGACTCACCCCGAGGATGTAACACCTACAGTCGTGACTCATCCGAGGATGTAACACCTACAGTAGTGACTCACCCGAGGATGTAACACCTACAGTCGTGACTCACCCCGAAGATGTAACACCTACAGTCGTGACTCACCCAGAGGATGTAACACCTACAGTCGTGACTCACCCCGAGGATGTAGCACCTACAGTCGTGACTCACCCCGAGGATGTAACACCTACAGTCGTGACTCACCCCGAGGATGTAAGACCCATAGTCGTGACTCACCCCGAGGATGTAGCACCTACAGTCGTGACTCACCCGAGGATGTAACACCTACAGTCGTGACGCACCCAGAGGATGTAACACCTACAGTCGTGACTCACCCCGAGGATGTAACACCTACAGTCGTGACTCACCCCGAGGATGTAACACCTACAGTCGTGACTCACCCCGAGGATGTAACACCTACAGTCGTGACTCACCCCGTGGATGTAACACCTACAGTCGTGACTCACCCCGAGGATGTAACACCTACAGTCGTGACTCACCCCGAGGATGTAACACCTACAGTCGTGACTCACCCCGAGGATGTAACACCTAACGTCGTGACTCACCCCGAGGATGTAACACCTACAGCCGTGACTCACCCCGAGGATGTAACACCTACAGTCGTGACTCACCCCGAGGATGTAGCACTTACAGTCGTGACTCACCCCGCGGATGTAACACCTACAGTCGTGACTCACCCAGAGGATGTAGCACCTACAGTCGTGACTCACCCCGAGGATGTAACACCTACAGTCGTGACTCACCCCGAGGATGTAACACCTACAGTCGTGACTCACCCCGAGGATGTAACACCTACAGTCGTGACTCACCCCGAGGATGTAACACCTACAGTCGTGACTCACCCCGACGATGTAACACCTACAGTCGTGACTCACCCTGAGGATGTAACACCTACAGTAGTGACTCACCCCGAGGATGTAACACCTACAGTTGTAACTCACCCCGACGATGTAACACCTACAGTCGTGACTCACCCCGAGGATGTAACACCTACAGTTGTAACTCACCCCGAGGATGTAACACCTACAGTTGTAACTCACCCCGACGATGTAACACCTACAGTCGTGACTCACCCTGAGGATGTAACACCTACAGTCGTGACTCACCCCGAGGATGTAACACCTACAGTCGTGACTCACCCCGAGGATGTAACACCTACAGTCGTGACGCACCCAGAGGATGTAAGACCCACAGTCGTGACTCACCCCGAGGATGTAACACCTACAGTCGTGACTCACCCCGAGGATGTAACACCTAACGTCGTGACTCACCCCGAGGATGTAACACCTAACGTCGTGACTCACCCCGAGGATGTAGCACCTACAGTCGTGACTCACCCCGAGGATGTAACACCTAGTCGTGACTCACCCCGAGGATGTAACACCTACAGTAGTGACTCACCCCGAGGATGTAACACCTACAGTCGTGACTCACCCCGAGGATGTAACACCTACAGTCGTGACGCACCCAGAGGATGTAAGACCCACAGTCGTGACTCACCCCGAAGATGTAACACATACAGTCGTGACTCACCCCGAGGATGTAACACCTACAGTCGTGACTCACCCCGAGGATGTAACACTTACAGTCGTGACTCACCCCGAGGATGTAACACCTGACGTCGTGACTCACCCCGAGGATGTAGCACCTACAGTCGTGACTCACCCCGAGGATGTAACACCTACAGTCGTGACTCACCCCGAGGATGTAACACCTAACGTCGTGACTCACCCCGAGGATGTAACACCTACAGTCGTGACTCACCCAGAGGATGTAACACCTACAGTCGTGACTCACCCCGAGGATGTAACACCTACAGTCGTGACGCACCCAGAGAATGTAAGACCCACAGTCGTGACTCACCCCGAGGATGTAACACCTACAGTCGTGACTCACCCCGAGGATGTAACACCTACAGTCGTGACTCACCCCGAGGATGTAACACCTACAGTCGTGACTCACCCCGAGGATGTAACACCTACAGTCGTGACTCACCCCGAGGATGTAACACCTACAGTCGTGACTCACCCCGAGGATGTAACACCTACAGTCGTGACTCACCCAGAGGATGTAACACCTACAGTCGTGACTCACCCCGAGGATGTAACACCTACAGTCGTGACGCACCCAGAGGATGTAAGACCCACAGTCGTGACCCACCCCGAGGATGTAACACCTACAGTCGTGACTCACCCCGAGGATGTAACACCTACAGTCGTGACTCACCCCGAGGATGTAACACCTACAGTCGTGACTCACCCCGAGGATGTAACACCTAGAGTCGTGACGCACCCAGAGGATGTAAGACCCACAGTCGTGACTCACCCAGAGGATGTAACACCTACAGTCGTGACTCACCCCGAGGATGTAACACCTACAGTCGTGACTCACCCCGAGGATGTAACACCTACAGTCGTGACTCACCCCGAGGATATAACACCTAGAGTCGTGACGCACCCAGAGGATGTAAGACCCACAGTCGTGACTCACCCAGAGGATGTAACACCTACAGTCGTGACTCACCCCGAGGATGTAACACCTAACGTCGTGACTCACCCCGACGATGTAGCACCTACAGTCGTGACTCACCCCGAGGATGTAACACCTACAGTCGTGACTCACCCCGAGGATGTAACACCTACAGTAGTGACTCACCCCGAGGATGTAACACCTACAGTCGTGACGCACCCAGAGGATGTAAGACCCACAGTCGTGACTCACCCCGAGGATGTAACACCTACAGTCGTGACTCACCCCGACGATGTAACACCTACAGTCGTGACTCACCCTGAGGATGTAACACCTACAGTAGTGACTCACCCCGAGGATGTAACACCTACAGTCGTGACTCACCCCGAGGATGTAACACCTACAGTCGTGACGCACCCAGAGGATGTAAGACCTACAGTCGTGACTCACCCCGAGGATGTAACACCTACAGTCGTGACTCACCCCGAGGATGTAACACCTAACGTCGTGACGAACCCCGAGGATGTAGCACCTACAGTCGTGACTCACCCCGAGGATGTAACACCTACAGTCGTGACTCACCCCGAGGATGTAACACCTACAGTAGTGACTCACCCCGAGGATGTAACACCTACAGTAGTGACTCACCCCGAGGATGTAACACCTACAGTCGTGACACACCCCGAGGATGTAACACCTACAGTCGTGACTCACCCCGAGGATGTAACACCTACAGTCGTGACTCACCCCGAGGATGTAACACCTACAGTCGTGACTCACCCCGAGGATGTAACACCTACAGTCGTGACTCACCCCGAGGATGTAACACCTACAGTCGTGACTCACCCAGAGGATGTAACACCTACAGTCGTGACTCACCCAGAGGATGTAACACCTACAGTCGTGACGCACCCAGAGGATGTAAGACCCACAGTCGTGACTCACCCCGAGGATGTAACACCTACAGTCGTGACTCACCCCGAGGATGTAACACCTACAGTCGTGACTCACCCCGACGATGTAACACCTACAGTCGTGACTCACCCCGAGGATGTAACACCTACAGTCGTGACTCACCCCGAGGATGTAACACCTACAGTCGTGACTCACCCCGAGGATGTAACACCTACAGTCGTGACTCACCCCGAGAATGTAACACCTACAGTCGTGACTCACCCCGAGGATGTAACACCTACAGTCGTGACTCACCCAGAGGATGTAACACCTAGAGTCGTGACTCACCCAGAGGATGTAACACCTATAGTCGTGACGCACCCAGAGGATGTAAGACCCACAGTCGTGACTCACCCCGAGGATGTAACACCTACAGTCGTGACTCACCCCGAGGATGTAACACCTACAGTCGTGACTCACCCAGAAGATGTAACACCAACAGTCGTGACGCACCCAGAGGATGTAAGACCCACAGTCGTGACTCACCCCGAGGATGTAACACCTACAGTCGTGACTCACCCCGAGGATGTAACACCTAACGTCGTGACTCACCCCGAGGATGTAACACCTACAGTCGTGACTCACCCAGAGGATGTAACACCGACAGTCGTGACGCACCCAGAGGATGTAGGACCCACAGTCGTGACTCACCCCGCGGATGTAACACCTACAGTCGTGACTCACCCCGAGGATGTAACACCTACAGTCGTGACTCACCCCGACGATGTAATACCTACAGTCGTGACTCACCCAGAGGATGTAACACCTACAGTAGTGACTCACCCCGAGGATGTAACACCTACAGTCGTGACTCACCCAGAGGATGTAACACCAACAGTCGTGACGCACCCAGAGGATGTAAGACCCACAGTCGTGACTCACCCCGAGGATGTAACACCTACAGTTGTGACTCACCCCGAGGATGTAACACCTAACGTCGTGACTCACCCCGAGGATGTAGCACCTACAGTCGTGACTCACCCCGAGGATGTAACACCTACAGTCGTGACTCACCCCGAGGATGTAACACCTACAGTCGTGACTCACCCCGAGGATGTAACACCTAACGTCGTGACTCACCCAGAGGATGTAATACCTACAGTCGTGACTCACCCCGAGGATGTAAAACCTACAGTCGTGACTCACCCCGAAGATGTAACACCTACAGTCGTGACTCACCCTGAGGATGTAACACCTACAGTAGTGACTCACCCCGAGGATGTAACACCTAGTCGTGACTCACCCCGAGGATGTAACACCTACAGTCGTGACGCACCCAGAGGATGTAAGACCCACAGTCGTGACTCACCCCGAGGATGTAGCACCTACAGTCGTGACTCACCCCGAGGATGTAACACCTACAGTCGTGACTCACCCCGAGGATGTAACACCTACAGTCGTGACTCACCCAGAGGATGTAAGACCCACAGTCGTGACTCACCCCGAGGATGTAACACCTACAGTCGTGACTCACCCAGAGGATGTAAGACCTACAGTCGTGACGCACCCCGAGGATGTAGCACCTACAGTTGTGACTCACCCCGAGGATGTAACACCTACAGTCGTGACTCACCCAGAGGATGTAACACCTACAGTCGTGACTCACCCCGAGGATGTAACACCTACAGTCGTGACTCACCCCGAGGATGTAAGACCCACAGTCATGACTCACCCCGAGGATGTAACACCTACAGTCGTGACTCACCCCGAGGATGTAGCACCTACAGTCGTGACTCACCCCGAGGATGTAACACCTACAGTCGTGACTCACCCCGAGGATGTAGCACCTACAGTCGTGACTCACCCCGAGGATGTAACACCTACAGTCGTGACTCACCCCGAGGATGTAACACCTACAGTCGTGACTCACCCCGACGATGTAACACCTACAGTCGTGACTCACCCCGAGGATGTAACACCTACAGTCGTGACTCACCCAGAGGATGTAACACCTACAGTCGTGACTCACCCCGAGGATGTAACACCTACAGTCGTGACTCACCCCGAGGATGTAACACCTACAGTCGTGACTCACCCCGACGATGTAACACCTACAGTCGTGACTCACCCCGAGGATGTAACACCTACAGTCGTGACTCACCCCGAGGATGTAACACCTACAGTCGTGACTCACCCCGAGGATGTAACACCTACAGTCGTGACTCACCCCGAGAATGTAACACCTACAGTCGTGACTCACCCCGAGGATGTAACACCTACAGTCGTGACTCACCCAGAGGATGTAACACCTAGAGTCGTGACTCACCCAGAGGATGTAACACCTATAGTCGTGACGCACCCAGAGGATGTAAGACCCACAGTCGTGACTCACCCCGAGGATGTAACACCTACAGTCGTGACTCACCCCGAGGATGTAACACCTACAGTCGTGACTCACCCAGAAGATGTAACACCAACAGTCGTGACGCACCCAGAGGATGTAAGACCCACAGTCGTGACTCACCCCGATGATGTAGCACCTACAGTCGTGACTCACCCCGAGGATGTAACACCTACAGTCGTGACTCACCCCGAGGATGTAAGACCCACAGTCATGACTCACCCCGAGGATGTCGGCGAAGATGATGGCGAATGCTGGCTGGACGCCCCCCGCAACGATGGCGCAGATACAGCCGATCACGATGTAGCCCCACTCGGGGGCGTTCATACGCAAGATCCGCTTCAGTTCCGGGTCCGGCAACTTCTCCTCCTACAAGACACATGTATATATAGCAACACTCGGATATTTCCCACAGAACTTTTACCATAAAATCTCTTCAAACGTTAATGAGCCAGAAGCTAGTAAAGTGCAAGACATATGTCTTTCTTGAATTATGGCTTTTCTACGAAAAACACCAGTCTGGTCGATTACTCCTTCGTGCAGAGGTTGTTGTCATGTAGTTCGTTATACCTCGACCGTATCTTGTGTACCAGTCTCGCCGATATGTGAAAGATGAGTATCATGTTGTATGAACTCTGCAGCTAATAAGTTCTGTTTCTGCTGCTGTGTAATAGTATTCTATTTTGATGTTGTGCATGTTTGTCGAACAACTGTAACTGATTCAAGAAAACAATAAACCGATTCAATATATAATGTATATACATCCACCAGACGCCATCCAAGGATATTACATCAGCACGGGGTTAGCATAGCTTATTACCTTGGCCAGAACATTAGATATTAACCTAACAACATCAAATTGAAAGAGATTACGTTGGCGATCGCCTTTGACGTTTTAGGCCGATTTCGTGCACACAAGGGCTAAAGTGAACCATTAATTAAGGAACCTCTCGGGTCAATAACGCCCAGAAGACACGCAAAATGGCTAAAGCTACCATGTAATTGGCTAAAGTTACCATGTAAATGGCTAAAGTTACCAGGTAAATGGCTAAAGTTACCATGTGGGGGCCACAGGGTGGGTGGGCCACACGGTGAGTGGGCCACAGGGTGGGTGGGGGCCACAGGGTGGGTAGGCCACAGGGTGGGTGGGGGCCACAGGGTGGGTGGGCCACACGATGAGTGGGCCACAGGGTGGGTGGGGGCCACAGGGTGGGTAGGCCACAGGGTGGGTGGGCCACATGGTGGGTGAGGGCCACAGGGTGGGTGGGGGCCACAGGGTGGGTAGGCCACAGGGTGGGTAGGCCACAGGGTGGGTGGGGGCCACATGGTAGGTGAGGGCCACAGGGTGGGTGGGGGCCACAGGTTGGGTGGGGCCACAGGGTGGGTGGGCCACAGGGTGGGTGGGGGCCACAGGGTGGGTAGGCCACAGGGTGGGTGAGGGCCACAGGGTGGGTGGGCCACAGGGTGGGTGGGGGCCACAGGGTGGGTAGGCCACAGGGTGGGTGGGCCACACGGTGAGTGGGCCACAGGGTGGGTGGGGGCCACAGGGTGGGTAGGCCACAGGGTGGGTGGGCCACAGGGTGGGTGGGCCACAGGGTGGGTGGGGGCCACAGGGTGGGTAGGCCACAGGGTGGGTGGGCCACATGGTGGGTGAGGGCCACAGGGTGGGTGGGGGCCACAGGGTGGGTAGGCCACAGGGTGGGTGGGCCACATGGTGGGTGAGGGCCACAGGGTGGGTGGGGGCCACAGGGTGGGTATGCCACAGGGTGGGTAGGCCACAGGGTGGGTGGGCCACACGGTGAGTGGGCCACAGGGTGGGTGGGGGCCACAGGGTGGGTAGGCCACAGGTTGGGTGGGCCACACGGTGAGTGGGCCACAGGGTGGGTGGGGGCCACAGGGTGGGTAGGCCACAGGGTGGGTGGGCCACACGGTGAGTGGGCCACAGGGTGGGTGGGGGCCACAGGGTGGGTAGGCCACAGGTTGGGTGGGCCACACGGTGAGTGGGCCACAGGGTGGGTGGGGGCCACAGGGTGGGTAGGCCACAGGGTGGGTGGGCCACACGGTGAGTGGGCCACAGGGTGGGTGGGGGCCACAGGGTGGGTAGGCCACACGGTGAGTGGGCCACAGGGTGGGTGGGGGCCACAGGGTGGGTGGGCCACAGGGTGGGTGGGGGCCACAGGGTGGGTAGGCCACAGGGTGGGTGGGCCACATGGTGGGTGAGGGCCACAGGGTGGGTGGGGGCCACAGGGTGGGTAGGCCACAGGGTGGGTGGGCCACATGGTGGGTGAGGGCCACAGGGTGGGTGGGGGCCACGGGGGGGGGGCACAGGGTGGGTGGGGGCCACAGGTTGGGTGGGGGCCACAGGGTGGGTGGGCCACAGGGTGGGTGGGGGCCACAGGGTGGGTAGGCCACAGGGTGGGTGAGGGCCACAGGGTGGGTGGGGGCCACAGGGTGGGTGGGCCACAGGGTGGGTGGGGGCAACAGGTTGGGTGGGGGCCACAGGGTGGGTGGGCCACAGGGTGGGTGGGGGCCACAGGGTGGGTGAGGGCCACAGGGTGGGTGGGGGCCACAGGGTGGGTAGGCCACAGGGTGGGTGGGGGCCACAGGGTGGGTGGGGGCCACATGGTGGGTGGGGGCCACATGGTGGGTGGGCCACATGGTGGGTGGGGTCCACAGGGTGGGTGGGGGCCACAGGGTGGGTAGGCCACAGGGTGGGTGGGGGCCACAGGGTGGGTGGGGGCCACATGGTGGGTGGGGGCCACATGGTGGATGGGCCACAGGGTGGGTGGGCCACAGGGTGGGTGGGGGCCACAGGGTGGGTGGGGGCCACAGGGTGGGTGGGGTCCACAGGGTGGGTGGGCCCCGTGGGTGGGCCCCTTTGTGGCGCTGGAAGGCTGCTGCTGGTACCTACCTCCTCGCCGGTGCTCACGACGGAGGTGGTGCGGTCGACGGCCTTGTCGGAGGACGTGGATATACCCCGCTTGCGGCGGCCGCTGGACCGGTCGCTGGTCACCGAGATGACCCGCTCTATGGCTCTCGGACTGCTCTCCTTCATCGCCAGGTCTGTCAACAGATATCATTGATAATTGAGATACCACATTTGTGATTTCTTATTTTATGATTATTTGAGTGTTCTAACAGTTATTTTGTGTACGGCCTCGTACGTACACTTGTTACACAGACGGTCCAACGGGTCAACCTCTGGGCAGCGGGCGCACATCGCAACAGGAGGGGGAGTGGGGGGGGTGGGGGTGGTCATGTCATAGTGAGGACTTCATTCATAATCCATTTTAGAAACAAAAGTACGATTCAATGAGGAAAAGCATGTCGTTAAAAGATATCATTGGTAATTGGGATATAGCATTTTTGATCGTATTTATATATTAGATGAGAGAACCAACAGTTGTATGGTATTTGTTTTTCTTTGTTTGCGTTTTTCTTCGTTTTTCTTGCACAATCATATAATCACTGCTTCCGCTCCGTGTGCGATGTTAACAATGTAGTGTACACGAAATAAACCCATTATAACAACGCATTCGAACGGTAGCGACGCTAAACCTTTGCCATTCGGCTACTCGGACTTGACAACGAGAGAGAGGACGTGCAGTGAGGAACAAGCCGCATTGTCCGAGGCCCTGGCATTAATACAAGTCAGACGCCTAATATGTATCGCACGATCAATGCATTACCACAGCAGACAGTGGACATGTGCACATAAAGAGCCACAACGAAAGATCAAAACAATGAGCTTCCCACAGCATACTACAGTCTACACTATAGAAGCGTTTTATCACATGGCCTTTGGGAAGGGGTGGAAGGGGAGAGGGCTTCTACACTATATAAGGGTTTCATCACATGGTCTTTGAGAGGAGAGGCGGAGAGGAGGGGGATTCTACACTATATAAGTGTTTCATCACATGGCCTTAGGGAGCGGAGGGGAAGGGGGAGGAGAGCACAGGGAGAGGAGAGGCGGAGGGGAGGGGGCTTCTACACTATATAAGTGTTTCATCACATGGCCTTAGGGAGGGGAGGGGGGGAGGGGGAGGGGGAGGGGTCTCCCCATTACATACTACAGTCTACACTATGCACGGGTTTCATCACATGTATCAGTCTATTCACCCCAAGTGCCTTACGGTTTCCACACAGAGATGGACACAGTTACATAACACGACGTGTACCAAACAAACAAAACATCTGCGCCAATTACTAACTTTCTTTGTCACTTCCGACGGGGCCGCTTCCATAGTTTTCTGTAACACGAATGGCCGGCACTCGTACATTAAGGCAATGGCAGGATAACAAGCGACCCCACCAAGCGCGTATATCGGAAGGCCCTCGGCCACATATTATCGCCCACGTAGGACTCGGCCGTGCTTACGATAGACCTACGAAGGAAAATACTTAAAGTTTATACTAAAGTCACTCATACAATAATATTTTCACTTGAAAAATGTTTTTTTAATGGAAATGACGCCTGTAGGTTCTTAATCCATCTACATATATGGTATGCAATACAGACTAGAGCATGTTGATAGGTTACTTTGTGGGCCATCTCCTGTGGGAAAGCGTGGCTTTTTTGCGTACTACGTCATCAAAATTCGCAGATTGCTGCCGTGTTTTGCTTTTTGACACATCTATATCACAGAGAGTTACAATTCAAGCAGTTAGACACTGTGCCCAGGACGTTCTCAAGTAGGTCATGAGAATCATAACGATAAAGTAAGGCATTGCTGTAAGAACAGCTATAAAGAAATATGCCATAACGCGTACAGGCAAGTCGGGAGAATGTCAAATATAAAGTGACCTAACAAAGCCTAGTCCACAAGATGCGAACCCGCTACTCACTCGGCCACAGTGTGACCTAACAGAGGCCTAGTCCACAAGATGCGAACCCGCTACCCACTCGGCCACAGTGTGACCTAACATAGGCCTAGTCCACAAGAGGCGAACCCGCTACCCACTTGGCCACAGTGTGACCTAACAGAGGCCTAGTCCACAAGATGCGAACCCGCTACCCACTCGGCCACAGTGTGACCTAACATAGGCCTAGTCCACAAAAGGCGAACCCGCTACCCACTTGGCCACAGTGTGACCTAACAGAGGCCTAGTCCACAAGATGCGAACCCGCTACCCACTCGGCCACAGGGTGACCTAACAGAGCACAGTCCACAAGAGGCGAACCCGCTACCCACTCGGCCACAGGGTGACCTAACATAGGCCTAGTACACAAGAGGCGAACCCGCTACCCACTCGGCCACAGTGTGACCTAACAGAGCACAGTCCACAAGAGGCGAACCCGCTACCCACTCGGCCACAGGGTGACCTAACAGAGGCCTAGTCCACAAGAAGCGAACTCGCTACCCACTCGGCCACAGTGTGACCTAACAGAGGCCTAGTCCACAAGAGGCGAGCCCGCTACCCACTCGGCCACAGGGTGACCTAACATAGGCCTAGTTCACAAGAGGCGAACCCGCTACCCACTCGGCCACAGGGTGACCTAACAGAGGCCTAGTCCACAAGAGGCGAGCCCGCTACCCACTCGGCCACAGGGTGACCTAACAGAGGCCTAGTCCACAAGAGGCGAGCCCGCTACCCACTCGGCCACCGGGTGACCTGGCAGAGCCCAGTCCACAAGAGGCGATCCCGCTACCCACTCGGCCACAGGGTGACCTAACAGAGCCCAGTAGACAAGAGGCGAACCCGCTACCCACTCGGCCACAGTGTGACCTAACAGCGCCTAGTCCACAAGAGGCGAACCCGCTACCCACTCGGCCACAGGGTGACCTAACAGAGGCCTAGTCCACAAGAGGCGAACCCGCTACCCACTCGGCCACAGTGTGACCTAACAGAGCCTAGTCCACAAGATGCAAACCCGCTACCCACTCGGCCACAGGGTGACCTAACAGAGACCTAGTCCACAAGAGGCGAACCCGCTACCCACTCGGCCACAGTGTGACCTAACAGAGGCCTAGTACACAAGAGGCGAACCCGCTACCCACTCGGCCACAGTGTGACCTAACAGAGCACAGTCCACAAGAGGCGAACCCGCTACCCACTCGGCCACCGGGTGACCTGGCAGAGCCCAGTCCACAAGAGGCGATCCCGCTACCCACTCGGCCACAGGGTGACCTAACAGAGCCCAGGGGACAAGAGGCGAACCCGCTACCCACTCGGCCACAGTGTGACCTAACAGAGCCTAGTCCACAAGATGCAAATCCGCTACCCACTCGGCCACAGGGTGACCTAACAGAGGCCTAGTCCACAAGAAGCGAACTCGCTACCCACTCGGCCACAGTGTGACCTAACAGAGGCCTAGTCCGCAAGAGGCGAACCCGCTACCCACTCGGCCACAGGGTGACCTAACAGAGGCCTAGTCCACAAGAGGCGAACCCGCTACCCACTCGGCCACAGTGTGACCTAACAGAGACCCAGTCCACAAGATGCGAACCCGCTACCCACTCGGCCACAGTGTGACCTAACAGAGGCCTAGTCCACAAGAAGCGAACCCGCTACCCACTTGGCCACAGTGTGACCTAACAGAGCCCAGTAGACAAGAGGCGAACCCGCTACCCACTCGGCCACAGGGTGACCTAACAGAGGCCTAGTCCACAAGAGGCGAACCCGCTACCCACTCGGCCACAGGGTGACCTAACAGAGCCCAGTAGACAAGAGGCGAACCCGCTACCCACTCGGCCACCGGGTGACCTGGCAGAGCCCAGTCCACAAGAGGCGATCCCGCTACCCACTCGGCCACAGGGTGACCTAACAGAGCCCAGTAGACAAGAGGCGAACCCGCTACCCACTCGGCCACAGTGTGACCTAACAGAGCCTAGTCCACAAGATGCAAATCCGCTACCCACTCGGCCACAGGGTGACCTAACAGAGGCCTAGTCCACAAGAAGCGAACTCGCTACCCACTCGGCCACAGTGTGACCTAACAGAGGCCTAGTCCACAAGAGGCGAACCCGCTACCCACTCGGCCACAGGGTGACCTAACAGAGCCTAGTCCACAAGATGCGAACCCTCTACCCACTCGGCCACAGGGTAACCTAACAGAGGCCTAGTTCACAAGAGGCGAACCCGCTACCCACTCGGCCACAGTGTGACCTAACAGAGACCTAGTCCACAAGAAGCGAACCCGATACCCACTCGGCCACAGTGTGACCTAACAGAGGCTTAGTCCACAAGAAGCGAACCCGCTACCCACTCGGCCACAGTGTGACCTAACAGAGCCCAGTAGACAAGAGGCGAACCCGCTACCCACTCGGCCACAGGGTGACCTAACAGAGGCCTAGTCCACAAGAGGCGAACCCGCTACCCACTCGGCCACAGGGTGACCTAACAGAGCCCAGTAGACAAGAGGCGAACCCGCTACCCACTCGGCCACAGGGTGACCTAACAGAGGCCTAGTCCACAAGAGGCGAACCCGCTACCCACTCGGCCACAGGGTGACCTAACAGAGCCCAGTAGACAAGAGGCGAACCCGCTACCCACTCGGCCACAGGGTGACCTAACAGAGCCCAGTAGACGAGTTGCCAGCACGAGGCGCCTCCGTTACTGTATACCCACCCAAGATTTTTTTCACATTTTCCCTCAGCTGTCAAGCTTGGCATAGCACAGTTTAAGCCATACGAAAACGATATTGCATATCGCTTGTAAATATCGCTTGTAAATATCCCTTGTAGATATAACTTGTAGATATCACTTGTAGATATAACTTGTAGATATCACTTGTAGATCACTTGTAGATATCGCTTGTAGATATCACTTGTAGATATCGCTTGTAGGTATCACTTGTAAATATCCCTTGTAGATATCACTTGTAGATATCACTTGTCAATATCCCTTGTAGATATCGCTTGTAGATATCACTTGTGGATATCACTTGTAGATATCACTTGTAAATATCACTCGCAAATATCCCTTGTAGATATCACTTGTAGATATCACTTGTAAATATCGCTTGTAGATATAACTTGTAGATCACTTGTAGATATCGCTTGTAGATATCACTTGTAGATATCACTTGTGGATATCACTTGTAGATATCACTTGTAAATATCACTCGCAAATATCCCTTGTAGATATCACTTGTAGATATCACTTGTAAATATCGCTTGTAGATATAACTTGTAGATATCACTTGTAGATATCGCTTGTAGATATCACTTGTAAATATCGCTCGTAGATATAACTTGTAGATCACTTGTAGATATCGCTTGTAGATATCGCTTGTAGATATCGCTTGTAGATATCACTTGTAGATATCACTTGTAAATATCCCTTGTAGATATCGCTTGTAGATATCACTTGTGGATATCACTTGTAGATATCACTTATAAATATCACTTGTAAATATCCCTTGTAGATATCACTTGTAAGTATCGCTTGTAGATATAACTTGTAGATATCACTTGTAGATATCGCTTGTAGATATCACTTGTAAATATCGCTTGTAGATATAACTTGTAGATATAACTTGTAGATCACTTGTAGATATCGCTTGTAGATATCGCTTGTAGATATCACTTGTAGATATCGCTTGTAGATCTCGCTTGTAGATATCACTTGTAGATATCGCTTGTAGATATCGCTTGTAGATATCACTTGTAGATATCACTTGTAGATATCACTTGTAAATATCCCTTGTAGATATCGCTTGTAGATATCACTTGTGGATATCACTTGTAGATATCACTTGTAGATATCACTTATAAATATCACTTGTAAATATCCCTTGTAGATATCACTTGTAGATATCACTTGTAAATATCGCTTGTAGATATAACTTGTAGATATCACTTGTAGATATCGCTTGTAGATATCACTTGTAGATATCGCTTGTAGATATCGCTTGTAGATATCACTTGTAGATATCGCTTGTATATATCACTTGTAAATATCACTTGTGGATATCACTTGTATATATCACTTGTAAATATCACTTGTAAATATCACTTGTAGATATCACTTGTAAATATTACTTGTAGATATCGCTTGTAGATATGACACACTCACCAGTAATGTCGATCTCCTCGTAGTCTTCCTCTTCCACCATCTGGCCAAGGGGTGAAGAAAACACGCCAACTCAGTCAGTTATAGAATAACGCACGCAAACATCGACAGATCTATGGCGGAATTACATTAAAGTTGACAGGTCAAATTCATCTGTTCCACACTTTAAAATAATCTAATAAACGACAGCCAATGCCGAATTAAAGTTAAAAGAAGAACAAGGAATTACCAGTTAATAGTGACTTGACTTTCCATAGGATTAAAGCGAAGGTTCATTAAAGAGCGTCACAAACACAAGAAATAGTACAGTAACACCAAGAAGCAGTAAACCAGCCCAGTACTAAATTACACATCGATAATAATCCATCTTATAGTACAGGAAACATTAAGTAGTCCAGGACTAAAGTACTCCACCCTAGGTTCACCATTGATGGTCAGGCAGAATTTCCATCACTGTTAACTTAAAATAAGGCCCCATTAAAATCAATACAAATAAATTCGCTCCTTGGTCAAAATTATTTCAAATGAAATTAAGCCTTACCCGAATATCACAAACAACACCAAAAACACAGACATTACTATCCACCATATAAACATTGCAAAAAAGTATAAAATAACATTGAGTCCTACGATCAGGTGCGAAATACTGATCAGGATTCAGTGCTCAGCACAGTTGTCAATACAACAGTCTGCCATGGCAACTTGTTGTTATGTCAACATGGCTACAAATCACATCGATACACCAAATATTATTACAACCTACCATACGCGTCTGCTGCATGTTCCAAAACGAGGCAAAGTATGTGTAAACAAGGTGTCACGTGGCATGGACATAATGCAAGTAAAAGGTGGCGGGCGTAAATATTGCCAGGGGCAACATTAACAACTTGGCTCCTTCACCCCCAAAGCTAAGCCGCGCCACATATATCATCTCAATGTTAAAAACCGATTGCTTGGTGATGGCGGAAGCGAGTGATGGAGGAGGCGACCCGGAACTACACAGTGATGGAGGAGGCGACCCGGGACTACACAGTGATGGAGAAGGCGACCCGGAACAACACAGTGATGGAGGAGGGAGGCGACCTGGGACTACACAGTGATGGGGGAGGGAGGCGGCCCGGGACTACACAGTGATGGAGGAGGCGACCCGGAACTACACAGTGATGGAGAAGGCGACCCGGGACTACACAGTGATGGAGAAGGCGACCCGGAACTACACAGTGATGGAGGAGGCGACCCGGGACAACACAGTGATGGAGGAGGCGACCCGGGACTACACAGTGATGGAGGAGGGAGGCGACCCGGAACTACACAGTGATGGGGGAGGGAGGCGACCTGGGACTACACAGTGATGGGGGAGGGAGGCGGCCCGGGACTACACAGTGATGGAGGAGGCGACCCGGAACTACACAGTGATGGAGGAGGCGACCCGGGACTACACAGTGATGGAGGAGGCGACCCGGGACTACACAGTGATGGAGGAGGCGACCCGGAACTACACAGTGATGGAGAAGGCGACCCGGAACTACACAGTGATGGAGAAGGCGACCCGGAACTACACAGTGATGGAGAAGGCGACCCGGAACTACACAGTGATGGAGGAGGCGACCCGGGACTACACAGTGATGGAGGAGGCGACCCGGAACTACACAGTGATGGAGAAGGCGACCCGGAACTACACAGTGATGGAGAAGGCGACCCGGAACTACACAGTGATGGAGAAGGCGACCCGGAACTACACAGTGATGGGGGAGGGAGACGACCCGGGACTACACAGTGATAGGGGAGGCGATCCGGAACTACACAGTGATGGGGGAGGGAGGCGGCCCGGGACTACACAGTGATGGAGGAGGCGACCCGGGACTACAGTGATAGAGGAGGGAGACGACCCGGGACTACACAGTGATGGAGGAGGCGATCCGGAACTACACAGTGATGGGGGAGGGAGGCGGCCCGGGACTACACAGTGATGGAGGAGGCGACCCGGGACTACACAGTGATGGGGGAGGGAGACGACCCGGGACTACACAGTGATGGAGGAGGGAGGCGACCCGGGACTACAGTGATGGAGGAGGGAGGCGGCCCGGGACTACACAGTGATGGGGGAGGGAGGCGACCCGGGACTACACAGTGATGGGGGAGGGAGACGACCCGGGACTACAGTGATGGAGGAGGGAGACGACCCGGGACTACAGTGATGGAGGAGGCGACCCGGGACTACAGTGATGGAGGAGGGAGACGACTCGGGACTACACAGTGATGGGGGAGGGAGACGACCCGGGACTACAGTGATGGAGGAGGGAGACGACCCGGGACTACAGTGATGGAGGAGGCGACCCGGGACTACAGTGATGGAGGAGGGAGGCGACCCGGGACTACACAGTGATGGGGGAGGGAGACGACCCGGGACTACAGTGATGGAGGAGGGAGGCGGCCCGGGACTACACAGTGATGGAGGAGGGAGGCGGCCCGGGACTACAGTGATGGAGGAGGGAGACGACCCGGGACTACAGTGATGGAGGAGGCGACCCGGGACTACAGTGATGGAGGAGGGAGACGACTCGGGACTACACAGTGATGGGGGAGGGAGACGACCCGGGACTACAGTGATGGAGGAGGGAGACGACCCGGGACTACAGTGATGGAGGAGGCGACCCGGTACTACAGTGATGGAGGAGGGAGGCGACCCGGGACTACACAGTGATGGGGGAGGGAGACGACCCGGGACTTCACAGTGATGGAGGAGGGAGGCGACCCGGGACTACACAGTGATGGGGGAGGGAGACGACCCGGGACTACAGTGATGGAGGAGGGAGGCGGCCCGGGACTACACAGTGATGGAGGAGAGAGGCGACCCGGGACTACACAGTGATGGGGGAGGGAGGCGACCCGGGACTACAGTGATGGGGGAGGGAGACGACTCGGGACTACACAGTGATGGGGGAGGGAGGCGACCCGGGACTACACAGTGATGGGGGAGGGAGGCGACCCGGGACTACACAGTGATGGGGGAGGGAGGCGACCCGGGACTACACAGTGATGGGGGAGGGAGACGACCCGGGACTACAGTGATGGAGGAGGGAGGCGGCCCGGGACTACACAGTGATGGAGGATGGAGGCGGCCCGGGACTACACAGTGATGGAGGAGAGAGGCGACCCGGGACTACACAGTGATGGGGGAGGGAGGCGACCCGGGACTACAGTGATGGGGGAGGGAGACGACTCGGGACTACGCAGTGATGGGGGAGGGAGGCGACCCGGGACTACACAGTGATGGGGGAGGGAGGCGACCCGGAACTACACAGTGATGGGGGAGGGAGGCGACCCGGGACTACACAGTGATGGGGGAGGGAGACGACCCGGGACTTCACAGTGATGGAGGAGGGAGCCGGCCCGGGACTACACAGTGATGGAGGAGAGAGGCGACCCGGGACTACACAGTGATGGGGAAGGGAGGCGACCCGGGACTACAGTGATGGGGGAGGGAGACGACTCGGGACTACGCAGTGATGGGGGAGGGAGGCGACCCGGGACTACACAGTGATGGGGGAGGGAGGCGACCCGGAACTACACAGTGATGGGGGAGGGAGGCGACCCGGGACTACACAGTGATGGGGGAGGGAGACGACCCGGGACTTCACAGTGATGGAGGAGGGAGCCGGCCCGGGACTACACAGTGATGGAGGAGAGAGGCGACCCGGGACTACACAGTGATGGGGAAGGGAGGCGACCCGGGGCTACAGTGATGGAGGAGGGAGACGACTCGGGACTACACAGTGATGGGGGAGGGAGGCGACCCGGGACTACACAGTGATGGGGGAGGGAGACGACCCGGGACAACAGTGATGGAGGAGGGAGACGACTCGGGACTACACAGTGATGGGGGAGGGAGGCGACCCGGGACTACACAGTGATGGGGGAGGGAGGCGGCCCGGGACTACAGTGATGGAGGAGGGAGACGACTCGGGACTACACAGTGATGGGGGAGGGAGGCGACCCGGGACTACACAGTGATGGGGGAGGGAGACGACCCGGGACTACAGTGATGGAGGAGGGAGACGACCCGGGACTACAGTGATGGAGGAGGGAGGCGACCCGGGACTACACAGTGATGGGGGAGGGAGACGACCCGGGACTACAGTGATGGAGGAGGGAGACGACCCGGGACTACAGTGATGGAGGAGGCGACCCGGGACTACACAGTGATGGAGGAAGGAGGCGACCCGGGACTACACAGTGATGGGGGAGGGAGACGACCCGGGACTACAGTGATGGAGGAGGGAGACGACTCGGGACTACACAGTGATGGGGGAGGGAGGCGACCCGGGACTACACAGTGATGGGGGAGGGAGACGACCCGGGACTACACAGTGATGGGGGAGGGAGACGACCCGGGACTACAGTGATGGAGGAGGGAGACGACCCGGGACTACAGTGATGGAGGAGGGAGACGACTCGGGACTACACAGTGATGGGGGAGGGAGGCGACCCGGGACTACACAGTGATGGGGGAGGGAGACGACCCGGGACTACAGTGATGGGGGAGGGAGACGGCCCGGGACTACAGTGATGGAGGAGGGAGACGACCCGGGACTACAGTGATGGAGGAGGGAGACGACTCGGGACTACACAGTGATGGGGGAGGGAGGCGGCCCGGGACTACACAGTGATGGAGGAGGGAGGCGGCCCGGGACTACACAGTGATGGGGGAGGGAGACGGCCCGGGACTACAGTGATGGAGGAGGGAGACGACCCGGGACTACAGTGATGGAGGAGGGAGGCGACCCGGGACTACACAGTGATGGGGGAGGGAGGCGACCCGGGACTACACAGTGATGGGGGAGGGAGGCGACCCGGGACTACACAGTGATGGAGGAGGGAGGCGGCCCGGGACTACACAGTGATGGAGGAGGGAGACGACTCGGGACTACACAGTGATGGGGGAGGGAGACGACCCGGGACTACACAGTGATGGAGGAGAGAGGCGACCCGGGACTACAGTGATGGAGGAGGGAGACGACTCGGGACTACACAGTGATGGGGGAGGGAGACGACCCGGGACTACACAGTGATGGGGGAGGGAGACGACCCGGGACTACAGTGATGGAGGAGGGAGACGACTCGGGACTACACAGTGATGAGGGAGGGAGACGACCCGGGACTACACAGTGATGGAGGAGGGAGGCGACCCGGGACTACACAGTGATGGGGGAGGGAGGCGACCCGGGACTACACAGTGATGGAGGAGGGAGGCGGCCCGGGACTACACAGTGATGGGGGAGGGAGGCGACCCGGGACTACACAGTGATGGAGGAGGGAGACGACTCGGGACTACACAGTGATGGGGGAGGGAGACGACCCGGGACTACACAGTGATGGGGGAGGGAGGCGACCCGGGACTACACAGTGATGGAGGAGGGAGGCGGCCCGGGACTACACAGTGATGGGGGAGGGAGGCGACCCGGGACTACACAGTGATGGAGGAGGGAGACGACTCGGGACTACACAGTGATGGGGGAGGGAGACGACTCCGGACTACACAGTGATGGGGGAGGGAGGCGACCCGGGACTACAGTGATGGGGGAGGGAGACGACCCGGGACTACAGTGATGGAGGAGGGAGACGACTCGGGACTACACAGTGATGGGGGAGGGAGGCGACCCGGGACTACACAGTGATGGGGGAGGGAGACGACCCGGGACTACAGTGATGGAGGAGGCGACCCGGGACTACACAGTGATGGAGGAGGGAGGCGACCCGGGACTACACAGTGATGGGGGAGGGAGACGACCCGGGACTACACAGTGATGGGGGAGGGAGACGACTCGGGACTACACAGTGATGGAGGAGGGAGACGACCCGGGACTACAGTGATGGGGGAGGGAGACGACCCGGGACTACAGTGATGGAGGAGGGAGGCGGCCCGGGACTACACAGTGATGGGGGAGGGAGGCGACCCGGGACTACACAGTGATGGGGGAGGGAGACGACCCGGGACTACAGTGATGGAGGAGGGAGGCGGCCCGGGACTACACAGTGATGGGGGAGGGAGGCGACCCGGGACTACACAGTGATGGGGGAGGGAGACGACCCGGGACTACAGTGATGGAGGAGGCGACCCGGGACTACACAGTGATGGAGGAGGGAGGCGACCCGGGACTACACAGTGATGGGGGAGGGAGACGACCCGGGACTACAGTGATGGAGGAGGGAGACGACCCGGGACTACAGTGATGGGGGAGGGAGACGACCCGGGACTACAGTGATGGGGGAGGGAGACGACCCGGGACTACAGTGATGGAGGAGGGAGGCGGCCCGGGACTACACAGTGATGGGGGAGGGAGGCGACCCGGGACTACATAGTGATGGGGGAGGGAGACGACCCGGGACTACAGTGATGGAGGAGGGAGGCGGCCCGGGACTACACAGTGATGGAGGAGGGAGGCGGCCCGGGACTACACAGTGATGGGAGGAGGGAGGCGGCCCGGGACTACACAGTAATGGAGGAGGGAGGCGACCCGGGACCACAGTGATGGAGGAGGGAGGAGGCCCGGGACTACACGGTTCACCCTGTCTGTACCTGGTTGGTGACCAGCGTGTTGTAGAGGCCGGCTATCTGCATGAGCTCGTCGTGGCTGCCGGACTCGACGACCGCGCCCTCGGCCAGGCCGTAGATGTGGTCGGCGGTACGGACGGTCGACAGGCGGTGGGCAATCACCAGCGTGGTCCGGCCTTGTCGCACCTGTAAGGGATAGGGAGGGCCACAGCTGATACCGTCCATACGTCCGTACGGGGGTCATATCGAGAACCGGTAGATCTGAAGATCTGAAGGACTCCAGTGTGTAAGTCAATTAGTAGCGAAATCATAGACGAGATTAATTTGTTTGGTTTATATATAGATATAAATGTATTTTTTATGGTTTATCTTTAGGAATACTAGCAGATTGATTAGGTGATAAGTCCGCGCGCCGCGATATACGCGTAAATGGCATACCGTCTTACTTCAAGTTTAAGCTCACAAAGAAAAGTTTTAGCTCACCCTTTTTCGTGAAAAAAATAAATAATTGTTGGCCCTAAGGTATTGGCTCAAGCCAAATATAATATCATTTTGGTGCCTATAAGGTTTCGCTCAGTATTTTATTTTCGGTGGAAGGACATACACAATATACCATTCTCGATATATCCCCCCAGGAAACGTGTAAAACATACTCGGCAGTTTACTAATGATATATTAAATTAGTCGCTAAAACACAAGTAATTATATCAATTATGTCAAACAGAATATACTCTAGCACAAGAGCAAGTCATAGAATTACAGATCACGATGAGAAGAATTTTTCTCCAAACGTTACTACCAAGGGGGAGACCAAAAGACTAAGAAGCCGAAAACAGAACCCAAAAATCAGAATTCGCCGCTCTACCGACCGAGCTAGCCGAGGGGGCCGGCTCGATAGCTCAGTGGGTTAGAGCGCTCGCCTTGAGTGCTCTGGCCACCTGAGAGCCTAACGGCACATGGCACTGTACCTTGTCGAGGGCGGCCTGCACGGTGGCCTCGCTCTCCGTGTCCAGGGCCGAGGTCGCCTCGTCCAGCAGTAAGATCTTGGGGTTGCGCACCAAGGCCCGCGCGATGGCAATCCTCTGCTTCTGTCCGCCACTCAGCTGGGCCCCCCGCTCACCCACCAACGTCTCGTATCGCTACAAGCAGCAGGTACATAGCCATTCTGGTTATGTCGCTTGATGATGTATACATTTATAGTAAATATAATTGGTATAAATACACAATTAAATAAATACAATTATTACAAATAGGTACACTTATAATACATAGTTATTACATATATATATTTATAATGAAATATATACTTACAACAAAATATATACTTACAGATAAATATATACTTACAACTAAATACTGGTATACACGCATAACTAAATATAGCCTTATCATAAATATATATTTGGCATACATTTATCATAATACACTAATTACAGACGCACCCTGAGGGGCGCAACTGTATGTCGGCCTTAGTATTAGTATCGGTTAATCATATACACTGGAGACATAACCATTTGTACTAAATTGTTAAATGTCACTGGGAGTATTCCGTGAGCAAGGGAAAGCAGGCGTTTTATGTCTCTGTTGTCCAGGTAATGGCTAACTTGGACTACCAAGAACCGCCCGGGACACCGAAATGTGATGAATGAAAAAAACATGCCCCAGATGTAAATGTCAGGGTTCGAACCCACGACCTGTTGATCTGCGGCTGACTCCGCCGCTGGGGCCACTCTTAAGGATCGAGGACTGAGCAGGGGGGTGTAGGGGTGTGGGGGGACTACCTTGGGCAGCTTCATGATGAAGTCGTGCGCGTTGGCCTCCACGGCCGCCCGCTCGATGTCCTCCTTGGACACCCCGTCCTGGCCATACCGGATGTTCTCCTCGATGGTCGTGTCGAAGAGCACGGGCTCCTGGCTCACCACTCCGATCTTCTGCCGCAGCCACTGCACGTTGAACGTCTTGATGTCCTTGCCGCCGATAAGAACCTACACAGCAGGGAAGGAGATAATAAGTAATCTAGTTCCAATCAGCGCAGATGTATGCATATGATATGTATGTCGTTGTGGCTTGTTGTACATTCAGGACGCTTTAACCACCCTTTGGTCATATCGCGTCAATGGAAGAAGGAAGAGAGAATCGAGCCATGCCATCGGGAGTAACCTAAAAATGTCTGCATGACTATCTTTAAATCGTGACCATTTTCAGCAACATCGTTAAATTTACAGGGGCAAGCTTAGTTATACATGTACAGCATTGTGGATCCCGCCGACTGACAGTGGCAACTAGAGAACAGGTTAACATCTAGCCTCTGGTAGGCTGGACCGACCTGGCCCTCCAGAGGGTCGTAGAAGCGCTGCAGCAGCTGGACAGTAGTGCTCTTGCCGCAGCCACTGGACCCCACGAGAGCCACCGTCTGACCCACGTCGATCTTCATGTTGAGTCCCCGCAGTACCTGGGGAAGACATCGCAGTGGTCACCACGTGATTTTGTTTGGATTGTATATTCAGGACGCTTTAACCATTTTGGGTCATAAGTCGTCAATGGGAGAAGGAAGGGAGAGTGGAGCCATGTCCCCGGGGATAACCCCTTACTCTTTACGAAGAAAGACATGGTATCTTTATTCTGCGACCACACAGACATTGGCCACAGCTGGGCGCGAACTACCAATTCACGCGACGTTAGGCTCTCAGGTGGCCAGAGCACTCACGGCGAGCGCTCTAACCAACTAACCAACTGCGCTAACAAACTTTGACTTGATGCAAGGCTACAGCCAATGACTAGGCAGTGGCCAGAAGAGCTTAAAGCGGGTGTCCAACCTAATTTAATCGCGATCTGCACCGAAAGTTTACATCTTAAAGTTAAATTGGCGAGTGTTAACGCGTCGTTTCGGCCGACTGGTAAGGAGAAAAAATTAAGGCAACCCGCCCCCAGCAATGTCCAGCAGCGCGCCATTTTGCCGGGAGCAGTGACGCGTATTGTGACTATTCATGTGGCACCGCCTTATGTTATCACTCGCGGAGAGAAAGATCAGGGTCGCGATTTACAGATGAACAGCGGCAGTTCCAAGCCGCGCAGTAGAACATGATCTTAGTGTTTTATGGAAATGCACCATCCAAACAAATTGATATACGTCTTGCGACGATTGACTCCGCAGCAATGCCATGATTTGAGTTAGAATCGCAGCTCTTTATATTAGCGATGATCACGCGCTCTTGTTTTGCTCACACAATGGGCGCAATTTCCGACTTGAATAAATTAGAGTATCGCCTCCTGATTGGTCAATCGCGGACACACCTCCAAAAAGGGCTGCCGCCTGGGTAGGCGGCGAAGTCGTGCCCGGCGGTCACTTCTAAATTTTATTGTAAGCTATTGATAGAAGGAAAAATTCTGTAATTTGGAGGATAGATAATTAGGTATTATATGAATCGGTAAAGCAGCGCTAGAGGCCAGGCTGGCGGTTCCTTTTAAAGGCCTCTGATGTTTGCGAGACGTGCTTGTTATCCAACAAACAGGTGTATTTACCGGGACGTCAGGCCGCGAAGGGTAATTGAAGACAACGTCCTTGAACTCGACTTGACCTTGGATAGTTTCATCCTTGTCTCCTTCCTTCGAACTGCTATCTATATCCGGGTTCTGAAACAAGGCAGCAGTAACATCATAACGCCACCGTGGAAGTAATTGTAACAAAAATAAAAAAGGATTATTTCGGCTGTGTACACATTACTTGTATTATTAACACTGCACTAAAGGGTTTCCGGGATTATGCAATGATAGTCTTCAGGTAACGTTGTTACCTCTTAGCGTCCTTCCAGAGGTTTAGGTTTTCCACATTGTTCTATATATAGACCCTTTGCGGGCAAAACGTAGTCAGTACTAAATCATAAAGACAACTACACTTCCTGGCACAGACAAGAGTTCTAGCGAGAACAGACTATATAGTGCGGCCTTTCCTATGTTGCATGTGGCTAGCTGGTTATAGGCTTGCCATTACTCGATGTCCAATATACGCGTATTGACTGGCCTATGATCAACCCGGCCCCAGACTTTTGAAGTGTACCTGATCGATGATATTGTACACAACATAGGCAGCGCCCCTGGCGGTGGCGAAGTCCTGGATGTTGGGGGCGGAGTTTCCCAATGAGAAGGCGCCGATTAGGACGCAAAAAAACACCTGAAAAGCGAAATGAAAATGTTTAATTATGTGTCGACATATCTTTCCTAAACATGTCCACCTCCTAAGCCACGCAAGACATGCAAACGTGAGACATGCCAACGTGAGACATGACAACGTGAGACATGACAACGTGAGACATGACAACGTGAGACATACCAACGTGAGATATGACAACGTGCGTCATGGCAGCGTGAGACATGTCAGCGTGAATATTTAGAAAGCTTTAACCACTTTGGGACATATCGCGTTAATTGGCTAGCTGGGATCTACCAAGTGAGAGCGCCGCCCAGGGACGAGGCCAGCTGGGACCTACCACGAGGAGGCGCCGCCGAGGGACAAGGCCAGCTGGGACCTACCAAGAGGAGGCGCCGCGGAGGGACAAGGCCAGCTGGGACCTACCGAGAGGAGGCGCCGGGGAGGGACAAGGCCAGCTGGGACCTACCGAGAGGAGGCGCCGCGGAGGGACAAGGCCAGCTGGGACCTACCACGAGGAGGCGCCGCGGAGGGACAAGGCCAGCTGGGACCTACCACGAGGAGGCGCCGCGGAGGGACAGGGCCAGCTGGGACCTACCACGAGGAGGCACCGCGGAGGGACAAGGCCAGCTGGGTCCTACCACGAGGAGGCGCCGCCGAGGGACAAGGCCAGCTGGGACCTACCACGAGGAAGCGCCGCGGAGGGACAAGGCCAGCTGGTACCTACCACGAGGAGGCGCCGCGGAGGGACAAGGTCAGCTGGGACCTACCACGAGGAGGCGCCGCCGAGGGACAAGGCCAGCTGGGACCTACTAAGAGGAGGCGCCGCCGAGGGACAAGGCCAGCTGGGACCTACCGAGAGGAGGCGCCGCCTAGGGACAAGGCCAGCTGGGACCTACTAAGAGGAGGCGCCGCCGAGGGACAAGGCCAGCTGGGGCCTACCGAGAGGAGGCGCCGCGGAGGGACAAGGCCAGCTGGGACCTACCAGGAGGAGGCGCCGCGGAGGGACAAGGCCAGCTGGGACCTACCACGAGGAGGCGCCATCCCAGGACAAGGCCAGCTGGGACCTACCACGAGGAGGCGCCGCGGAGGGACAAGGCCAGCTGGGACCTACCACGAGGAGGCGCCGCCGAGGGACAAGGCCAGCTGGGACCTACCAAGAGGAGGCGCCGCGGAGGGACAAGGCCAGCTGGGACCTACCGAGAGGAGGCGCCGCGGAGGGACAAGGCCAGCTGGGACCTACCGAGAGGAGGCGCCGCGGAGGGACAAGGCCAGCTGGGACCTACCACGAGGAGGCGCCGCGGAGGGACAAGGCCAGCTGGGACCTACCACGAGGAAGCGCCGCGGAGGGACAAGGCCAGCTGGGACCTACCACGAGGAGGCGCCGCGGAGGGACAGGGCCAGCTGGGACCTACCGAGAGGAGGCGCCGCGGAGGGACAAGGCCAGCTGGGTCCTACCACGAGGAGGCGCCGCCGAGGGACAAGGCCAGCTGGGACCTTCCACGAGGAAGCGCCGCGGAGGGACAAGGCCAGCTGGTACCTACCACGAGGAGGCGCCGCGGAGGGACAAGGCCAGCTGGGACCTACCACGAGGAGGCGCCGCGGAGGGACAAGGCCAGCTGGGACCTACCACGAGGAGGCGCCGCGGAGGGACAAGGCCAGCTGGGACCTACCACGAGGAAGCGCCGCGGAGGGACAAGGCCAGCTGGTACCTACCACGAGAAGGCGCCGCCGAGGGACAAGGCCAGCTGGGACCTACCGAGAGGAGGCGCCGCGGAGGGACAAGGCCAGCTGGTACCTAACACGAGGAGGCGCCATCCCAGGACAAGGCCAGCTGGGACCTACCAAGAGGAGGCGCCGCCGAGGGACAAGGCCAGCTAGGACCTACCACGAGGAGGCGCCATCCCAGGACAAGGCCAGCTGGGACCTACCACGAGGAGGCGCCGCCGAGGGACAAGGCCAGCTGGGACCTACCACGAGGAGGCGCCATCCCAGGACAAGGCCAGCTGGGACCTACCACGAAGAGGCGCCATCCCAGGACAAGTCTGATGGGACCTACCACGAGGAGGCGCCGCCGAGGAACAAGGCCAGCTGGGACCTACCACGAGGAGGCGCCGCCAAGGGACAAGGCCAGCTGGGACCTACCACGAGGAGGCGCCGCCGAGGGACAAGGCCAGCTGGGACCTACCACGAGGAGGGGCCGCCCCAGGACAAGGCCAGCTGGGACCTACCTCGAGGAGGCGCCATCCCAGGACAAGGCCAGCTGGTACCTACCACGAGGAGGCGCCGCCAGGGGACAAGGCCAGCTGGGGCCTACCACGAGGAGGCGCCGCCGAGGGACAAGGCCAGCTGGGACCTACCAAGAGGAGGCGCCATCGCAGGACAAGGCCAGCTGGGGCCAACCACGAGGAGGCGCCATCGCAGGACAAGGCCAGCTGGGACCTACCAAGAGGAGGCGCCGCCGAGGGACAAGGCCAGCTGGGGCCTACCACGAGGAGGCGCCATCCCAAGACAAGGCCAGCTGGGACCTACCAAGAGGAGGCGCCATCGCAGGACAAGGCCAGCTGGTACCTACCACGAGGAGGCGCCGCCGAGGGACAAGGCCAGCTGGGACCTAACACGAGAAGGCTCCATCCCAGGACAAGGCCAGCTGGGACCTACCACGAAGAGGCGCCGTCGAGGGACAAGGCCAGCTGGGGCCTACCACGAGGAAGCGCCATCGCAGGACAAGGCCAGCTGGTACCTACCACGAGGAGGCGCCATCCCAGGACAAGGCCAGCTGGGACCTACCACGAGGAGGCGCCGCCGAGGGACAAGGCCAGCTGGGACCTACCACGAGGAGGCGCCATCCCAGGACAAGGCCAGCTGGGACCTACCACGAGGAGGCGCCGCCGAAGGACAAGGCCAGCAGGGACCTAGCACGAGGAGGCGCCGCCGAAGGACAAGGCCAGCTGGGACCTACCACGAGAAGGCGCCGCCGAAGGACAAGGCCAGCTGGGACCTACCACGAGGAAGCGCCGCCCAGGGACAAGGCCAGCTGGGACCTACCACGCGGAGGCGCCATCCCAGGACAAGGCCAGCTGGGACCTACCACGAGGAGGCGCCGCCGAAGGACAAGGCCAGCTGGGACCTACCACGAGAAGGCGCCGCCGAGGGACAAGGCCAGCTGGGACCTACCACGAGGCGCCGCGGAGGGACAAGGCCAGCTGGGACCTACCACGAGGAGGCGCCGCCGAGGGACAAGGCCAGCTGGGACCTACCACGAGTAGGCGCCGCCGAGAGACAAGGCCAGCTGGGGCCTACCACGAGGAGGCGCCGCCGAGGGACAAGGCCAGCTGGGACCTACCACGAGAAGGCGCCGCCGAAGGACAAGGCCAGCTGGGACCTACCACGAGGAAGCGCCGCCCAGGGACAAGGCCAGCTGGGACCTACCACGCGGAGGCGCCATCCCAGGACAAGGCCAGCTGGGACCTACCACGAGGAGGCGCCGCCGAAGGACAAGGCCAGCTGGGACCTACCACGAGAAGGCGCCGCCGAGGGACAAGGCCAGCTGGGACCTACCACGAGGCGCCGCGGAGGGACAAGGCCAGCTGGGACCTACCACGAGGAGGCGCCGCCGAGGGACAAGGCCAGCTGGGACCTACCACGAGGAGGCGCCGCCGAGGGACAAGGCCAGCTGGGACCTACCACGAGTAGGCGCCGCCGAGAGACAAGGCCAGCTGGGGCCTACCACGAGGAGGCGCCGCCGAGGGACAAGGCCAGCTGGGACCTAACACGAGGAGGCGCCGCCGAGAGACAAGGCCAGCTGGGACCTACCACGAGGAGGCGCCATCCCAGGACAAGGCCAGCTGGGACCTACCACGCAGAGGCGCCGCCGAGGGACAAGGCCAGCTGGGACCTACCACGAGAAGGCTTCCGGCGGAGAAGTCTTCGTTCTCATCGACGATCAGCTTGGCGCCGTACCAGAAGGCCAAGGCGTACGAGCTGAACATGACCAGGAACAGCAACCCCATGGTCACGCCGTTGATGGTCCCCTTCCGGATGCCGAAGTTCTTGGCGTCCTCGAGGTTCTCTTCGTATCTGAAACGTCACCGTGAAAGATGCATATTACGGTTCCTTACGGCGTAACACATAGATGGAGTATATGTTTATACCACCAAGCCGATGGTCAATGTCAAAGCCAAATAAGACACTTCTAACACAAGAACATACAGCCCTGAACAAAATGGGGCTACTGTAATATGACAGGGTCGTTCTTTCATTTTAGGGGGAACCATTGTTTCAGCATAGCTCACGTATGACTCCGCCTACCATTGACTAAAATAATCCATGTCGTGAGCTCTAACAGCTCTAAGACGATTGTCGGTTTTACAGATATATCTGTGGTCCCACAGCGGGTCACATTGAGACTCACAGTCCCAGGACTCACAGTCTCATGATTCACAGTCCCTGAGTACCCATGACTCACAGTCCCAGGACTCACAGTCCCAGGACTCACAGTCCCAGGACTCACAGTCCCAGGACTCACAGTCCCATGATTCACAGTCCCTGATTACCCATGACTCACAGTCCCAGGACTCATAGTCCCAGGACTCACAGTCCCAGGACTCACAGTCCCAGGACTCACAGTCCCAGGATTCACAGTCCCAGGATTCACAGTCCCTGAGTACCCATGACTCACAGTCCCAGGACTCACAGTCCCTGAGTACCCATGACTCACAGTCCCAGGATTCACAGTCCCTGAGTACCCATGACTCACAGTCCCAGGATTCACAGTCCCTGAGTACCCATGACTCACAGTCCCAGGACTCACAGTCCCTGAGTACCCATGACTCACAGTCCCAGGACTCACAGTCCCTGAGTACCCATGACTCACAGTCCCAGGATTCACAGTCCCTGAGTACCCATGACTCACAGTCCCAGGATTCACAGTCCCTGAGTACCCATGACTCACAGTCCCAGGACTCACAGTCCCAGGACTCACAGTCCCAGGACTCACAGTCCCAGGTTTCACAGTCCCATCGGGACTCACAGTCCCATCGGGTCACAGAACCAATACACGACACACGTGACAATGAACTCGTACCTCTTGCACTCTTGCTCCTGTCCGGAGAAGGCGACGACCGTCCTGATGGAGCTGAAAACCTCCTCCGCCACGGCGCCGGCCCTGGCGTACGCCTTCAGCTCCTTGCTGGTCAGGGCCGCTCCAAGCTGTGGCCAAGCAAAGCAACACTGTCAACACCTAGCTCTCGCAACAACAAACCGCTGGCGGATTGCACGAACGGAGTTTAGCCGTCTACGGGGCTTAATCGACTAAAGTTACCATGTAAATGATGGGCGATATTACCTGACTAAGCCCCGTAGCTGGCTAAACCATGTACGTGAAATAGGCCCTTCAACTCGACAACATTTCATTAAAACAAGTCATTACTTTCAGTATTTAATTCAGATATGTCTTTGACTATGATTGAAGCCGACAGTTCGACAGTCGGACTCATTGAGTTGAGGAAGGGAGAGTGAAGCCATGTCCCCTGGGGTAACCCCCTACTCCTTGCAAAGAAGGACATGGGATCTTTATCCTGCGACCACACAGACATGGCCACAGCGGGGCGCGAACCACCGATCCACGTGCCGTTAGGCGCTCAGGTGGCCACAGCGCTCCATGCCAGCGCTCTAACCCACTGAGCTATCGGGCCGGCCCCACAGGCATCGATAGGTGACGACCTTCTGGTGTTTGAATGCTGGACAGCATGTTAAACCGTTACCTTGCCCATGACGACCCCACAGGCCGCCAGGAGGGGGCTGACCGCCAAGATGACCAAGGTCAGCTTCCAGCCGTAGACGAATCCAATGACAAAACCCGCGATGAAGGCCGAGAACCATTGGAAAAAAAGACCCAGCTTGTCACCAATGCCGCTCTCAATCTTGACGACGTCGCTGAAGAAAGGAACGTTTCATAGTGGATAATGATATCGGATTAAAGACGCTAGACTAGCAGACAAGGCAAGCACACGGCACACAGGATGGCATTACAAGGACCAACATATTGCATAAATGGTATGATTGCAACGATCCATATGGTGCATAAATGATATCGTTGCAAAGATCAATGTATTGCTTAAATAATATGGTTGCAAAGACCAACATATTGCATAAATAATATGGTTGCAAAGATCAACATGTTACATAAATGCTAATGTTGCAGACAGATGAAAATATTACGCAAACGAATATGATTGCAAAGACATAAATATTTTGTATCATAAAGAATGGTTGCACATATACCTTTATATGGAAGACAGTGCTATATACCATGAATTTCTCCACTGTCCAGCGCTGGAGATGGGGGGAGGGGGGGGGGGGCATACTCACTCAGACAGCCTGGTGTTAAGCTCGCCTACTTCATGCGTGTCGAACCAGCCGATCTCCTGTCTGAGGATGGCCTTCAGGAGTTGTGTGCGAATTACGTTCGTCTGTCGGTAGGCGGCGGTCTGCCAGCACAACACCTGCAGGTAGGCGATCACCATCACCCCGACCGCCAGGACTGAAAGGGTCACGGTGCACGGTGTACAGGGCGGTCTCAACATCGAGGGAAACAGTCACGGATCAGGATGTACAGAGCGGTCTCAACATCGAGGGAAACAGTCACGGATCAGGATGTACAGAGCGGTCTCAACATCGGGGGAAACAGTCACGGATCAGGATGTACAGAGCGATCTCAATATAACAGAACAGTCACGGCTCAGGGTGTACAGTGCGGTCTCAATATAACAGAACAGTCACGGCTCAGGGTGTACAGGGCGGTCTCAATAGAACAGAACAGTCACGGCTCAGGGTGTACAGAGCGGTCTCAATATAACAGAACAGTCACGGTTCAGGGTGTACAGGCCGGTCTCAATATAACAGAACAGTCACGGCTTAGGATGTACAGGGCGGTCTCAACAGAAACCGAAACAGTCACGGCTCAGGGTGTACAGGGCGGTCTCAACAGAAAGAGAAACAGTCACGGCTCAGGGTGTACAGGGCGGTCTCAACAGAAAGGGAAACAGTCACGGCTCAGGGTGTACAGGGCGGTCTCAACAGAAAGAGAAACAGTCACGGCTCAGGGTGTACAGGGCGGTCTCAACAGAGAGGGAAACAGTCACGGCTCAGGGTGTACAGGGCGGTCTCAACAGAGAGGGAAACAGTCACGGCTCAGGGTGTACAGGGCGGTCTCAACAGAGAGGGAAACAGTCACGGCTCAGGGTGTACAGGGCGGTCTCAACAGAAAGGGAAACAGTCACGGCTCAGGGTGTACAGGGCGGTCTCAACAGAAAGGGAAACAGTCACGGCTCAGGGTGTACAGGGCGGTCTCAACAGAGAGGGAAACAGTCACGGCTCAGGATGTACAGGGCGGTCTCAACAGAGAGGGAAACAGTCACGGCTCAGGGTGTACAGGGCGGTCTCAACAGAGAGGGAAACAGTCACGGCTCAGGGTGTACAGGGCGGTCTCAACAGAACAGAACAGTCACGGCTCAGGGTGTACAGGGCGGTCTCAACAGAGAGGGAAACAGTCACGGCTCAGGGTGTACAGGGCGGTCTCAACAGAGAGGGAAACAGTCGCGGCTCAGGGTGTACAGGGCGGTCTCAACAGAAAGGGAAACAGTCACGGCTCAGGGTGTACAGGGCGGTCTCAATAGAGAGGGAAACAGTCACGGCTCAGGGTGTACAGGGCGGTCTCAACAGAGAGGGAAACAGTCACGGCTCAGGGTGTACAGGGCGGTCTCAACAGAGAGGGAAACAGTCACGGCTCAGGGTGTACAGGGCGGTCTCAACAGAGAGGGAAACAGTCACGGCTCAGGGTGTACAGGGCGGTCTCAACAGAGAGGGAAACAGTCACGGCTCAGGGTGTACAGGGCGGTCTCAACAGAGAGGGAAACAGTCACGGCTCAGGGTGTACAGGGCGGTCTCAATAGAGAGGGAAACAGTCACGGCTCAGGGTGTACAGGGCGGTCTCAACAGAGAGGGAAACAGTCACGGCTCAGGGTGTACAGCGCGGTCTCAACAGAAAGGGAAACAGTCACGGCTCAGGGTGTACAGGGCGGTCTCAATAGAACAGAACAGTCACGGCTCAGGGTCTACAGGGCGGTCTCAACAGAGAGGGAAACAGTCACGGCTCAGGGTGTACAGGGCGGTCTCAACAGAGAGGGAAACAGTCACGGCTCAGGGTGTACAGGGCGGTCTCAACAGAACAGAACAGTCACGGCTCAGGGTGTACAGGGCGGTCTCAATAGAACAGAACAGTCACGGCTCAGGGTGTACAGGGCGGTCTCAACAGAAAGGGAAACAGTCACGGCTCAGGGTGTACAGGGCGGTCTCAACAGAGAGGGAAACAGTCACGGCTCAGGGTGTACAGGGCGGTCTCAACAGAGAGGGAAACAGTCACGGCTCAGGGTGTACAGGGCAGTCTCAACAGAGAGGGAAACAGTCACGGCTCAGGTTGTACAGGGCGGTCTCAACAGAGAGGGAAACAGTCACGGCTCAGGGTGTACAGGGCGGTCTCAACAGAACAGAACAGTCACGGCTCAGGGTGCACAGGGCGGTCTCAACAGAAAGGGAAACAGTCACGGCTCAGGGTGAACAGGGCGGTCTCAATAGAACAGAACAGTCACGGCTCAGGGTGCACAGGGCGGTCTCAACAGAAAGGGAAACAGTCACGGCTCAGGGTGTACAGGGCGGTCTCAATAGAACAGAACAGTCACGGCTCAGGGTGTACAGGGCGGTCTCAACAGAGGGGGAAACAGTCACGGCTCAGGGTGTACAGGGCGGTCTCAACAGAAAGGGAAACAGTCACGGCTCAGGGTGTACAGGGCGGTCTCAACAGAGAGGGAAACAGTCACGGTTAGGGTGTACAGGGCGGTCTCAACAGAAAGGGAAACAGTCACGGCTCAGGGTGCACAGGGCGGTCTCAACAGAAAGGGAAACAGTCACGGCTCAGGGTGTACAGGGCGGTCTCAATAGAACAAAACAGTCACGGCTCAGGGTGTACAGGGCGGTCTCAATAGAACAGAACAGTCACGGCTCAGGGTGTACAGGGCGGTCTCAACAGAGAGGGAAACAGTCACGGCTCAGGGTGTACAGGGCGGTCTCAACAGAAAGGGAAACAGTCACGGCTCAGGGTGTACAGGGCGGTCTCAATAGAACAGAACAGTCACGGCTCAGGGTGTACAGGGCGGTCTCAACAGAAAGGGAAACAGTCACGGCTCAGGGTGTACAGGGCGGTCTCAACATCGAGGGAAACAGTCACGGATCAGGGTGTACAGGGCGGTCTCAACATCGAGGGAAACAGTCACGGATCAGGGTGTACAGGGCGGTCTCAACAGAGAGGGAAACAGTCACGGTGCACGGTGTACAGGGCGGTCTCAACATCGAGGGAAACAGTCACGGCTCAGGGTGTACAGGGCGGTCTCAATAGAACAGAACAGTCACGGATCAGGGTGTACAGGGCGGTCTCAATAGAACAGAACAGTCACGGCTCAGGGTGTACAGGGCGGTCTCAACAGAGAGGGAAACAGTCACGGCTCAGGGTGTACAGGGCGGTCTCAACAGAAAGGGAAACAGTCACGGCTCAGGGTGTACAGGGCGGTCTCAACAGAAAGGGAAACAGTCACGGCTCAGGGTGTACAGGGCGGTCTCAATAGAACAAAACAGTCACGGCTCAGGGTGTACAGGGCGGTCTCAACAGAGAGGGAAACAGTCACGGCTCAGGGTGTACAGGGCGGTCTCAACAGAAAGGGAAACAGTCACGGCTCAGGGTGCACAGGGCGGTCTCAACAGAAAGGGAAACAGTCACGGCTCAGGGTGTACAGGGCGGTCTCAACAGAGAGGGAAACAGTCACGGCTCAGGGTGTACAGGGCGGTCTCAACAGAAAGGGAAACAGTCACGGCTCAGGGTGTACAGGGCGGTCTCAATAGAACAGAACAGTCACGGCTCAGGGTGTACAGGGCGGTCTCAACAGAAAGGGAAACAGTAACGGCTCAGGGTGTACAGGGCGGTCTCAACAGAGAGGGAAACAGTCACGGCTCAGGGTGTACAGGGCGGTCTCAACAGAACAGAACAGTCACGGCTCAGGGTGTACAGGGCGGTCTCAATAGAACAGAACAGTCACGGCTCAGGGTGTACAGGGCGGTCTCAACAGAAAGGGAAACAGTCACGGCTCAGGGTGTACAGGGCGGTCTCAACAGAGAGGGAAACAGTCACGGACCAGGGTGTACAGGGCGGTCTCAACATCGAGGGAAACAGTCACGGATCAGGGTGTACAGGGCGGTCTCAACAGAGAGGGAAACAGTCACGGTGCACGGTGTACAGGGCGGTCTCAACATCGAGGGAAACAGTCACGGCTCAGGGTGTACAGGGCGGTCTCAATAGAACAGAACAGTCACGGATCAGGGTGTACAGGGCGGTCTCAATAGAACAGAACAGTCACGGCTCAGGGTGTACAGGGCGGTCTCAATAGAACAGAACAGTCACGGCTCAGGGTCTACAGGGCGGTCTCAACAGAGAGGGAAACAGTCACGGCTCAGGGTGTACAGGGCGGTCTCAACAGAAAGGGAAACAGTCACGGCTCAGGGTGTACAGGGCGGTCTCAACAGAGAGGGAAACAGTCACGGCTCAGGGTGTACAGGGCGGTCTCAATAGAACAAAACAGTCACGGCTCAGGGTGTACAGGGCGGTCTCAACAGAGAGGGAAACAGTCACGGCTCAGGGTGTACAGGGCGGTCTCAACAGAAAGGGAAACAGTCACGGCTCAGGGTGCACAGGGCGGTCTCAACAGAGAGGGAAACAGTCACGGCTCAGGGTGAACAGGGCGGTCTCAACAGAGAGGGAAACAGTCACGGCTCAGGGTGTACAGGGCGGTCTCAACAGAGAGGGAAACAGTCACGGCTCAGGGTGCACAGGGCGGTCTCAACAGAAAGGGAAACAGTCACGGCTCAGGGTGTACAGGGCGGTCTCAACATCGAGGGAAACAGTCACGGCTCAGGGTGTACAGGGCGGTCTCAACAGAAAGGGAAACAGTCACGGCTCAGGGTGTACAGGGCGGTCTCAACAGAAAGGGAAACAGTCACGGCTCAGGGTGTACAGGGCGGTCTCAACAGAAAGGGAAACAGTCACGGCTCAGGGTGTACAGGGCGGTCTCAACAGAGAGGGAAACAGTCACGGCTCAGGGTGTACAGGGCGGTCTCAACAGAGAGGGAAACAGTCACGGCTCAGGGTGCACAGGGCGGTCTCAACAGAAAGGGAAACAGTCACGGCTCAGGGTGTACAGGGCGGTCTCAACAGAGAGGGAAACAGTCACGGCTCAGGGTGTACAGGGCGGTCTCAACAGAAAGGGAAACAGTCACGGCTCAGGGTGTACAGGGCGGTCTCAACAGAAAGGGAAACAGTCACGGCTCAGGGTGTACAGGGCGGTCTCAACAGAAAGGGAAACAGTCACGGCTCAGGGTGTACAGGGCGGTCTCAACAGAGAGGGAAACAGTCACGGATCAGGGTGTACAGGGCGGTCTCAACAGAGAGGGAAACAGTCACGGCTCAGGGTGCACAGGGCGGTCTCAACATAAAGGGAAACAGTCACGGCTCAGGGTGTACAGGGCGGTCTCAACAGAGAGGGAAACAGTCACGGCTCAGGGTGTACAGGGCGGTCTCAACAGAAAGGGAAACAGTCACGGCTCAGGGTGTACAGGGCGGTCTCAATAGAACAGAACAGTCACGGCTCAGGGTCTACAGGGCGGTCTCAACAGAGAGGGAAACAGTCACGGCTCAGGGTGTACAGGGCGGTCTCAACAGAACAGAACAGTCACGGCTCAGGGTGTACAGGGCGGTCTCAATAGAACAGAACAGTCACGGCTCAGGGTGTACAGGGCGGTCTCAATAGAACAGAACAGTCACGGCTCAGGGTGTACAGGGCGGTCTCAACAGAGAGGGAAACAGTCACGGCTCAGGGTGTACAGGGCGGTCTCAACAGAACAGAACAGTCACGGCTCAGGGTGTACAGGGCGGTCTCAACAGAAAGGGAAACAGTCACGGCTCAGGGTGAACAGGGCGGTCTCAATAGAACAGAACAGTCACGGCTCAGGGTGTACAGGGCGGTCTCAACAGAAAGGGAAACAGTCACGGCTCAGGGTGAACAGGGCGGTCTCAATAGAACAGAACAGTCACGGCTCAGGGTGTACAGGGCGGTCTCAACAGAGAGGGAAACAGTCACGGCTCAGGGTGTACAGGGCGGTCTCAACAGAGAGGGAAACAGTCACGGCTCAGGGTGTACAGGGCGGTCTCAACAGAGAGGGAAACAGTCACGGCTCAGGGTGTACAGGGCGGTCTCAACAGAGAGGGAAACAGTCACGGCTCAGGGTGTACAGGGCGGTCTCGATACAAACAGAACAGTCACGACTCAGGGTGTACAGGGCGGTCTCAATACAAACAGAACAGTCACGGCTCAGGGTGTCCAGGGCGGTCTCAATACAAACAGAACAGTCACGGCTCAGGGTGTACAGGGCGGTCTCAATACAAACAGAACAGTCACGGCTCAGGGTGTCCAGGGCGGTCTCAATAGAAAGGGAATTCGGTCTAAACCGAACTATAGAGGCATCAACATAGTATTTTGTACTGTTTGCTAGCCCAGGGGAAACCCCCTACTCTTTGCGAAGAAAGACATTGGATTTTTATCCTTCGACCACACAGCCATGGCCACAGCGGGGCTCAAACCACCGATCCGCGTGCCGTTAGGCTCTCAGGTGGCCAGAGCACTCAATGCCAGAGCTCTAACCCGCTGAGCTACCAGGCCGGCCCCTCACTTACTGACGAAGTAGATGGCGTAGGTCTGCATGTCCTCCAGTATACTGTCGATGTACCGGTCCGTGGAATCGTCCAGCACGGTCGTCAGGTTTAACGCATCCAAGACTGGGTACAGCATGTGGGTGTCTCTGAGAGAACAACACGCAATTACATAGCAGCGGCAATTAGGGACCTTCCATTATGAGGCAGACCTATGCACTAGGGATAAGTTGAAAGATCATTCTTACCACGGAAAGAATCATCACTGGCTTAATAATATTAATAACTTCTCCAAAGATAAGACTTTAATTGCGATTTGGAAATTATTTGCCTTGTGACGCAAGAGCTTAAACATGAATATCTTTTGTTTGTCTACATCATCTTCATGTACCCCTATATCTGTCAACACAGCTCCACCGATGACCGGTTCAGCTAATAATAATAATGATAACCAAACACAAATTACAGCCCGCCCACTGGTTGGTACATTGCAGTGGTATAGCACCGGGGTGATTGATTGCCCACCCACATGGGTTAACGGCACATATACAAAACCGCGTTTACTTTGTGATGTCCAGGAAGTTCTCCTTGAGGTAGTCTGCTGTGATGGTGCTACAGTTCATGATGACTTTCAAGTCCTCACATTTGCCGACGATGAGGGGGATCAGCGGGTCAAGCTGCTTGCCCAGCCATGAGTCGTTGATGAAGGAATCGGTCATGGACCCGAAGACCACGATCATGAGGGGCATGGCGGTGCCATGGCAACAGGCCATGATGAGGCCCAGCACCATCAGTGCCCGGTCCTTACCGGTCGCGAAGCGGAACTGGCGGAGAGGCGAAAAGATAGAGGGGTTAGGATATAGATCAGGGGAGGAGAAAACACAGGGCTTACAATATACGTCTACATCAGGGGAGGAGAGAAAACAGGGCGTACACCATCTGTCTACAACAGGGAAGGAGATAGGGCTTAAAACATCTGCTTTCATCAGGGGAGGAGAGGGGGGTTACGACATATCTGCCACATATGCAGGTGCCAGGATATCTGATGCGGCAACTTCAGAACCGTAATGGAAATTACGGTAACCAAAAACATGGCGTCGTGTCACACAATCCGTCTTTAACACGGGAACACGGTTGTCCGCTGGGCGAGTAGGATCGAGGAATACATACATACACGTGTCGGGGTGGGGGGGGGGACATTCTTACCGTCTCCCCGATGCCGACCATTTCCGGCTTTGCCTTTTCCTCTTTCTTCTTCTTGCCCTCCTCGGCCACGTGGTCGCCCACGGGGACCACATTGGCTGACTCCACGGCGCCGTTGGCACCCATCTCGTGGTTCTTGCCCTCCACGTAGGCGGGGTTGGAGAAGTTTTGTGAGCCGTTCTCCCGCGCGGGGTGTCCTCCTGGCTCCACGGCCCCCGACATCGTCACACTGGGGTCGTGAGGCTCTGAAAGTAACAAAGGGGGTTAGATGGTGATTACTGGGCTGATGGTGGGGGGGGCGGGAAGCCACAACGGAGGCGGTGATACTGATTACTGGGCTGATGGGGGGGGGGGGGGCAGGAAGCCCCAACGGAGGCGGTGATACTGATTACTGGGCTGATGGGGGGGGGGGGCGGGAAGCCACAACGGAGGCGGTGATACTGATTACTGGGCTGATGGAGGGGGGGCAGGAAGCCCCAACGGAGGCGGTGATACTGATTACTGGGCTGATGGGGGGGGGGCAGGAAGCCACAACAGAGGCGGTGACAATGATTACTGGGCTGATGGGGGGGGGGGGGCAGGAAGCCACAACGGAGGCGGTGATACTGATTACTGGGCTGATGGGGGGGGGGGGCAGGAAGCCCCAACGGAGGCGGTGACACTGATCACTGGGCTGATGGGGGGGGGGGGCAGGAAGCCACAACGGAGGCGGTGATACTGATTACTGGGCTGATGGGGGGGGGGCAGGAAGCCACAACGGAGGCGGTGATACTGATTACGGGGCTGATGGGGGGGGGCAGGAAGCCCCAACGGAGGCGGTGACACTGATCACTGGGCTGATGGGGGGGGGGGGCGGGAAGCCACAACGGAGGCGGTGATACTGATTACTGGGCTGTTGGGGGCGGGGGGGGGGCAGGAAGCCACAACGGAGGCGGTGATACTGATCACTGGGCTGATGGGGGCGGGGGGGGGCAGGAAGCCACAACGGAGGCGGTGATACTGATCACTGGGCTGTTGGGGGCGGGGGGGGGCAGGAAGCCACAACGGAGGCGGTGATACTGATCACTGGGCTGATGGGGGCGGGGGGGCAGGAAGCCCCAACGGAGGCGGTGACACTGATCACTGGGCTGTTGGGGGCGGGGGGGGGCAGGAAGCCACAACGGAGGCGGTGATACTGATCACTGGGCTGTTGGGGGCGGGGGGGGGCAGGAAGCCACAACGGAGGCGGTGATACTGATCACTGGGCTGATGGGGGGGGGGGCAGGAAGCCCCAACGGAGGCGGTGATACTGATCACTGGGCTGATGGGGGGGGGGGGGGCAGGAAGCCACAACGGAGGCGGTGATACTGATCACTGGGCTGTTGGGGGCGGGGGGGGGCAGGAAGCCACAACGGAGGCGGTGATACTGATCACTGGGCTGATGGGGGGGGGGGGCAGGAAGCCCCAACGGAGGCGGTGATACTGATTACTGGGCTGTTGGGGGCGGGGGGGGGCAGGAAGCCACAACGGAGGCGGTGATACTGATTACTGGGCTGTTGGGGGCGGGGGGGGGGGGGCAGGAAGCCACAACGGAGGCGGTGACATTGATCACTGGGCACACAGGCGACAGGTGAGCAGGCAGCCACAACAACATTAGTAATTGATATAAAACAAGTCATCAAGCGCAATGATGGTTGCCAACGAGTTCTTTCAAGGGTTTCGGTATTGATTTGGGTCCAAGAGTGGCATTGATAGATGGCCAGAGGGTGGTGTGAGGCGGAACCACGAAGACATTGGACCGGACACGTCACATAAGGAGACGTGAACCTGCGACAGAGCAGGTGATGACTTCCCCGCCACTTCTCAAAGTCAAATCCGAATACTTTGAAGACTAGCCATACAAGCTCCACCCCTACACAGCGAACCCACATAATATATGGGCGACGATTGACAATAACAAATGTGCCTTATGACAAGTATATGTAATAGTAAAACACAACATATAATCAAGCATAGATACTAATTGTACGTATAAAGTCGTATACCTGGACGCTCCACGGCTGTCATTCCGTCTCCCCCTCCGCCGTGTTCCATATCTCAAGAATATATAATGATGGCTGTCTTAGTGATCCACAGCCACCACCATAACCCATGGGAACAGCCACTGTCACAGAGGTTGTGGCTTGCCCCGTGGCTAGCACACAGACTGGAGGCACACCTCCCCGCCTTGCCCTATAGATGGCGCCCTATGTGACAGGCTGACGGGGCACAGTCGCTGCCATGTTCATAATTAGACCCATATATACGGCGGCATGAAGTGTCTCCTAGCAACCCACGCCCGTCGCGCCGCACACCGCGCACCGTGTGACGTCACAACGCAGCTGATAACTGCGATACGCAAAGGTACGTACGCCCCCAACCCCGCCCCCACACCTCTCCCCGCCAGAGGGAACAGATACTCGTGGCTAAGTAATTACCATGGTAACAGGGACAGTCGTACGATAGAGGTGCGTCATCCAGCCTGACTACAGAGTAGCAGCCTGGAAAGGCGTCAGTGGAATCACCATAGGTCAACAAGCTGGGCTTAGATTGAGGCTCAGGGAATACCCCCCTTGGTTAAGGCTCAGGGAATACCCCCTTGGCTGAGGCTCAGGGAATACCCCCTTGGCTGAGGCTCAGGGAATACCCCCTTGGCTGAGGCTCAGGGAATACCCCCTTGGTTAAGGCTTGGGGAATACCCCCTTGGCTGAGGCTCAGGGAATACCCCCTTGGTTAAGGCTTGGGGAATACCCCCTTGGCTGAGGCTCAGGGAATACCCCCTTGCCTGAGGCTCAGGGAATACCCCCTTGGTTAAGGCTTGGGGAATACCCCCTTGGCTGAGGCTCAGGGAATACCCCTTTGGCTGAGGCTCAGGGAATACTCCCTTGGTTAAGGCTTGGGGAATACCCCCTTGGCTGAGGCTCAGAGAATACCCCCTTGGCTGAGGCTCAGGGAATACCCCCTTGGTTAAGGCTTGGGGAATACCCCCTTGGCTGAGGCTCAGGGAATACCCCCTTGGTTAAGGCTTGGGGAATACCCCCTTGGCTGAGGCTCAGGGAATACCCCCTTGGCTGAGGCTCAAGGAATACACCCTTGGTTAAGGCTTGGGGAATACCCCCTTGGCTGAGGCTCAGGGAATACCCCCTTGCCTGAGGCTCAGGGAATACCCCCTTGGTTAAGGCTTGGGGAATACCCCCTTGGCTGAGGCTCAGGGAATACCCCCTTGGCTGAGGCTCAGGGAATACCCCCTTGGTTAAGGCTTGGGGAATACCCCCTTGGCTGAGGCTCAGGGAAAACCCCCTTGGTTAAGGCTTGGGGAATACCCCCTTGGCTGAGGCTCAGGGAATACCCCCTTGGCTGAGGCTGATGGGGGGAGGGCTACGGTAAGCGGCAGGATGCTGATGGGGGGAGGGCTACGGTAAGCGGCAGGATGCTGATGGGGGGAGGGCTACGGTAAGCGGCAGGATGCTGATGGGGGGAGGGCTACGGTAAGCGGCAGGATGCTGATGGGGGAAGGGCTACGGTAAGCGGCAGGATGCTGATAGGGGGAGGACTACAGTAAGCGGCAGGATGCTGATGGGGGGAGGGCTACGGTAAGCGGCAGGATGCTGATGGGGGGAGGGCTACGGTAAGCGGCAGGATGCTGATGGGGGGAGGGCTACGGTAAGCGGCAGGATGCTGATGGGGGGAGGGCTACGGTAAGCGCCAGGATGCTGATGGGGGGAGGGCTACGGTAAGCGGCAGGATGCTGATGGGGGGAGGGCTACGGTAAGCGGCAAGATGCTGATGGGGGGAGGGCTACGGTAAGCGGCAGGATGCTGATGAGGGGAGGGCTACGGTAAGCAGCAGGATGCTGATGGGGGGAGGGCTACGGTAAGCGGCAGGATGCTGATGGGGGGAGGGCTACGGTAAGCGGCAGGATGCTGATGGGGGGAGGGCTACGGTAAGCGGCAGGATGCTGATGGGGGGAGGGCTACGGTAAGCGGCAGGATGCTGATGGGGGGAGGGCTACGGTAAGCGGCAGGATGCTGATGGGGGGAGGGCTACGGTAAGCGGCAGGATGCTGATGGGGGGAGGGCTACGGTAAGCGGCAGGATGCTGATGGGGGGAGGGCTACGGTAAGCGGCAGGATGCTGATGGGGGGAGGGCTACGGTAAGCGGCAGGATGCTGATGGGGGGAGGGCTACGGTAAGCGGCAGGATGCTGATGGGGAGAGGGCTACGGTAAGCGGCAGGATGCTGATGGGGGGAGGGCTACGGTAAGCGGCAGGATGCTGATGGGGGGAGGGCTACGGTAAGCGGCAGGATGCTGATGGGGGGAGGGCTACAGTAAGCGCCAGTATGCTGATGGGGGGAGGGCTACGGTAAGCGCCAGGATGCTGATGGGGGGAGGGTTACGGTAAGCGGCAGGATGCTGATGGGGGGAGGGCTACGGTAAGCGGCAGGATGCTGATGGGGGGGGGGGGGCTACGGTAAGCGCCAGGATGCTGATGGGGGGAGGGCTACAGTAAGCGCCAGTATGCTGATGGGGGGAGGGCTACGGTAAGCGCCAGGATGCTGATGGGGGGAGGGCTACGGTAAGCGGCAGGATGCTGATGGGGGGAGGGCTACGGTAAGCGGCAGGTTGCTGATGGGGGGGGGGCTACGGTAAGCGGCAGGATGCTGATGGGGGGAGGGCTACGGTAAGCGCCAGGATGCTGATGGGGGGGGGGGGTTACGGTAAGCGCCAGGATGCTGATGGGGGGAGGGCTACGGTAAGCGGCAGGACGCTGATGGGGGGAGGGCTAAGGTAAGCGCCAGGATGCTGATGGGGGGGGGGGCTACGGTAAGCGCCAGCATGCTGATGGGGCGGGGGGGGGGCTACGGTAAGCGCCAGGATGCTGATGGGGGGGGGGGCTACGGTAAGCGGCAGGACGCTGATGGGGTGAGGGCTACGGTAAGAGGCAGGATGCTGATGGGGGGAGGGCTGCGGTAAGCGCCAGGATACTGATGGGATGAGGGCTACGGTAAGCGGCAGGATGCTGATGGGGGGAGGGCTACGGTAAGCACCAGGATGCTGATGGAGGGGGGGGGGGGCTACGGTAAGCGCCAGGGTGCTGATGGGGGGAGGGCTACGGTAAGCGGCAGGATGCTGATGGGGGGAGGGCTACGGTAAGCGGCAGGATGCTGATGGGGGGAGGGTTACGGTAAGCGCCAGGATGCTGATGGAGGGAGGGCTACGGTAAGCGGCAGGATGCTGATGGGGGAAGGGCTACGGTAAGCGGCAGGATGCTGATGGGGGGAGGGCTACGGTAAGCGGCAGGATGCTGATAGGGGGAGGGCTACGGTAAGCGGCAGGATGCTGATGGGGGGAGGGCTACGGTAAGCGGCAGGATGCTGATGGAGTGGGGGGGGGGGGAGGGCTACGGTAAGCGGCAGGATGTTGAGGGGGGAGGGCTACGGTAAGCGACAGGATGTTGAGGGGGGAGGGCTACAGAAAGCGGCAGGATGCTGATGGGGGGGGGGCTACGGTAAGCGGCAGGATGATGATGGGGGGAGGGCTACGGTAAGCGGCAGGATGCTGATGGGGGGAGGGCTACGGTAAGCGGCAGGATGCTGATGGGGGGAGGGCTACGGTAAGCGCCAGGATGCTGATGGGGGGAGGGCTACGGTAAGCGGCAGGATGCTGATGGGGGGAGGGCTACGGTAAGCGCCAGGATGCTGATGGGGGGAGAGCTACGGTAAGCGGCAGGATGGTGATGGGGGGAGGGCTACGGTAAGCGGCAGGATGCTGATGGGGGAGGGCTACGGTAAGCGGCAGGATGCTGATGGGGGGAGGACTACAGTAAGCGGCAGGATGCTGATGGGGGGAGGGCTACGGTAAGCGGCAGGATGGTGATGGGGGGAGGGTTACGGTAAGCGGCAGGATGCTGATGGGGGGAGGGCTACGGTAAGCGGCAGGATGGTGATGGGAGGAGGGCTACGGTAAGCGGCAGGATGCTGATGAGGGGAGGACTACAGTAAGCGGCAGGATGCTGATGGGGGGAGGGCTACGGTAAGCGGCAGGATGCCGATGGGGGGAGGGCTACGGTAAGCGGCCGGGTTGCTGATGGGGGGAGGGCTACGGTAAACGGCAGGATGCTGATGGGGGGAGGGGTACGGTAAGCGGCAGGATGCTGATGGAGGGGGGGAGGGTTACGGTAAGCCGCAGGATGCTGATGGGGGGAGGGCTACGGTAAGCGGCAGGATGTTGAGGGGGGAGGGCTACGGTAAGCGGCAGGATGCTGATGGGGGGAGGGGTACGGTAAGCGGCAGGATGTTGAGGGAGGAGGGCTACGGTAAGCGGCAGGATGTTGAGGGGGGAGGGCTACGGTAAACGGCAGGATGCTGATGGGGGGAGGGCTACGGTAAGCGGCAGGATGCTGATGGGGGGAGGGCTACGGTAAACGGCAGGATGCTGATGGGGGGAGGGCTACGGTAAGCGGCAGGATGTTGAGGGGGGAGGGCTACGGTAAGCGGCAGGGTGCTGATGGGGGGGGGGCTACGGTAAGCGCCAGGATGCTAATGGGGGGAGGGCAACGGTAAGCGCCAGGATGCTGATGGTGGGGGGGGGGTTACGGTAAGCGGCAGGATGCTAATGGGGGTAAGGCTACGGTAAGCGCCAGGATGCTGATGGGGGGAGGGTTACGGTAAGCGGCAGGATGCTGATGGAGGGAGGGTTACGGTAAGCGGCAGGATCCTGATGGGGGGAGGACTAAGGTAAGCGGCAGGATGCTGATGGGGGGAGGGCTACGGTAAGCGCCAGGATGCTGATGGGGGGGGGGGGTTACGGTAAGCGGCAGGATGCTGATGGGGGGAGGGTTACGGTAAGCGGCAGGATGCTGATGGGGGGAGGGTTACGGTAAGCGGCAGGATGCTGATGGGGGGAGAGCTACGGTAAGCGGCAGGATGCTGATGGGGGGAGGGCTACGGTAAGCGGCAGGATGCTGATGGGGGGAGGGCTACGGTAAGCGGCACGATGCTGATGGGGGGAGGGCTACGGTAAGCGGCCGGATGTTAAGGGGGGGAGGGCTACGGTAAGCGGCAGAATGCTGATGGGGCGGGGGGGGGGGGCTACGGTAAGCGGCAGGATGCTGATGGGGGGAGGGCTACGGTAAGTGGCAGGATGCTGATGGGGGGAGGGCTACGGTAAGCGGCAGGATGCTGATGGGGGGAGGGCTACGGTAAGCGGCAGGATGCTGATGGGGGAAGGGCTACGGTAAGCGGCAGGATGTTGAGGGGGGAGGGCTACGGTAAACGGCAGGATGCTGATGGCGGGAGGGCTACGGTAAGCGGCAGGATGTTGAGGGAGGAGGGCTACGGTAAGCGGCAGGATGCTGATGGGGGGAGGGCTACGGTAAGCGGCAGGATGTTGAGGGGAGAGGGCTACGGTAAGCGCCAGGAAGCTGATGGGGAGGGGGGGGGCTACGGTAAGCGGCAGGATGTTGAGGGGGGAGGGCTACGGTAAGCGGCCGGATGCTGATGGGGGGAGGGGTACGGTAAGCGGCAGGATGCTGGTGGGGGGAGGGCTACGGTAAGCGGCAAGATGCTGATGGGGGGGGGGGCTACGGTAAGCGGCAGGATGTTGAGGGGGGAGGGTTACGGTAAGCGGCAGGATGCTGATGGCGGGAGGGCTACGGTAAGCGGCAGGATGCTGATGGGGGGAGGGTTACGGTAAGCGGCAGGATCCTGATGGGGAGAGGGCTAAGGTAAGCGCCAGGATGCTGATGGGGGGGGGGGGTTACGGTAAGCGGCAGAATGCTGATGGGGGGAGGGTTACGGTAAGCGGCAGGATGCTGATGGAGGGAGGGTTACGGTAAGCGGCAGGATGCTGATGGGGGGAGGGCTACGGTAAGCGGCAGGATGCTGATGGGGGCAGGGCTACGGTAAGCGGCAGGATGCTGATGGGGGGAGGGCTACGGTAAGCGGCACGATGCTGATGGGGGGAGGGCTACGGTAAGCGGCAGGATGCTGATGGGGGGAGGGCTACGGTAAGCGGCAGGATGCTGATGGGGGGAGGGCTACGGTAAGCGGCAGGATGTTGAGGGGGGAGGGCTACGATAAACGGCGGGATGCTGATGGGGGGAAGGGGGGGGGGCTACGGTAAGCGGCAGGATGTTGAAGGGGGAGAGCTATGGTAAGCGGCAGGATGCTGATGGGGGGAGGGGTACGGTAAGCGGCAGGATGCTGGTGGGGGGAGGGCTACGGTAAGCGGCAGGATGCTGATGGGGGGGGGCGGCTACGGTAAGCGGCAGGATGTTGAGGGGGGAGGGCTACGGTAAGCGGCAGGATGCTGATGGGGGGATGGCTACGGTAAGCGGCAGGATGCTGATGGGGGGAGGGCTACGGTAAGCGGCAGGATGCTGATGGGGGGGGGGGGAGTGCTACGGTAAACGGCAGGGTGCTGATGGGGGGGGGGCTACGGTAAGCGCCAGGGTGCTGACGGGGGGAGGGCTACGGTAAGCGGCAGGATGCTGATGGGGGGAGGGCTACGGTAAGCGGCAGGTTGCTGATGGGGGGGGGGGGGGCTACGGTAAGCGCCAGGATGCTAACGGGGGGAGGGCTACGGTAAGCGCCAGGATGCTGATGGGGGGGGGGGGGTTAAGGTAATCGGCAGGATGCTAATGGGGGTAAGGCTACGGTAAGCGGCAGATGCTGATGGGGGGAGGGCTAAGGTAAGCGGCAGGATGCTGATGGGGGGAGGGCTACGGTAAGCGCCAGGATGCTGATGGGGGGGGGGGGGGTTACGGTAAGCGGCAGGATGCTGATGGGGGGAGGGTTACGGTAAGCGGCAGGATGCTGATGGGGGGAGGGTTACGGTAAGCGGCAGGATGCTGATGAGGGGAGGGCTACGGTAAGCGCCAGGATGCTGATGGGGGGGGGGGGGGGTTACGGTAAGCGGCAGGATGCTGATGGGGGGAGGGTTACGGTAAGCGGCAGGATGCTGATGGGGGGAGGGCTACGGTAAGCGGCAGGATGCTGATGGGGGGAGTGCTACGGTAAACGGCAGGATGCTGATGGGGGGAGGGCTACGGTAAGCGGCAGGATGCTGATGGGGGGAGGGCTACGATAAGCGCCAGGATGCTGATGGGGGGAGGGCTACGGTAAGCGGCAGGATGCTGATGGGGGGAGGGCTACGGTAAGCGGCAGGATGCTGATGGGGGGAGGGCTACGGTAAGCGGCAGGATGCTGATGGGGGGAGGGCTACGGTAAGCGGCAGGATGCTGATGGGGGGAGGGCTACGGTAAGCGGCAGGATGCTGATGGGGGGAGGGCTACGGTAAGCGCCAGGATGCTGATGGGGGAGGGCTACGGTAAGCGGCAGGATGCTGATGGGGAGAGGGCTACGGTAAGCGGCAGGATGCTGATGGGGAGAAGGCTACGGTAAGCGGCAGGATGCTGATGGGGGGAGTGCTACGGTAAGCGCCAGGATGCTGATGGGGGGAGGGCTACGGTAAGCGCCAGGATGCTGATGGGGGGAGGGCTACAGTAAGCGGCAGGATGATGATGGGGGGGGGCTACGGTAAGCGCCAGGATGCGGATGGGGGGAGGACTACGGTAAGCGGCAGGATGCTGATGGGGGGCGGGGGGGGGGGAGAGGGCTACGGTAAGCGCCAGGATGCTGATGGCGGGGGGGGGGGCTACGGTAAGCGGCAGGATGCTGATGGGGGGAGGGTTAAGGTAAGCGGCACGATGCTGATGGGGGGAGGGCTACGGTAAGCGCCAGGATGCTGATGGGGGGAGGGCTACGGTAAGCGCCAGGATGCTGATGGGGGGAGGGCTACGGTAAGCGGCAGGATGCTGATGGGGGGAGGGCTAAGGTAAGCGGCAGGATGCTGATGGGGGGAGGGCTACGGTAAGCGCCAGGATGCTGATGGGGGAGGGCTACGGTAAGCGGCAGGATGCTGATGGGGAGAGGTCTACGGTAAGCGGCAGGATGCTGATGGGGAGAAGGCTACGGTAAGCGGCAGGATGCTGATGGGGGGAGTGCTACGGTAAGCGCCAGGATGCTGATGGGGGGAGGGCTACGGTAAGCGCCAGGATGCTGATGGGGGCAGGGCTACAGTAAGCGGCAGGATGATGATGGGGGGGGGGGGCTACGGTAAGCGGCAGGATGCTGATGGGGGGAGGGCTACGGTAAGCGGCAGGATGCTGATGGGGGGAGGGCTACGGTAAGCGGCAGGATGCTGATGGGGGGAGGGCTACGTTGAGCGCCAGGATGCTGATGGGGGGAGGGCTACGGTAAGCGCCAGGATGCTGATGGGGGGAGGGCTACGGTAAGCGGCAGGATACTGATTGGGGGGGGGGGCTACGATAAGCGGTAGGATGCTGATGGGGGGCAGGGGGGGGGGGGAGAGGGCTACGGTACGATGAGTTTTTAGGCCATCCATGGGAGTACACCGCTCGCTACCCTCACTCCACCCCAATAGGGATCCGCGCAGTGTAAACAAAATGTAGAAACTCTTACGTCCATGTTAGCCTTATACAGGCGCTGGCCTGGGGTAGGCGACTCGAGTGCACCGACACACCGTGTGGTCAGGTGTATGTATGTGAGTGTGTGTCATTACTCAACACATTACACAAGGTTGAGGGCTCTCACCAGGGAGGCCACCCCGGTGCCTTATAAAAATGCCTCACATGGCCACTTCAAAGTCATAAAATTCAAGTCAAGCCATGTGTCCTGGCTCCACATACGGCCGTACAGTCCTACTGCGTCGTCTCCCAAAGCATTGACCTTTGCGCTAACATTGTACCATACATGTGGTCTACTTGTACCATACATGTGGTACACTTGTACCATGCATGTGGTATACTTGTACCATACATGTGGTATACTTGTGCCATACATGTGGTATACTTGTGCCATACATGTGGTACACTTGTACCATACATGTGGTATACTTGTACCATACATGTGGTATACTTGTACCATACATGTGGTATACTTGTACCATACATGTGGTATGCTTGTACCATACATGTGGTACACTTGTACCATGCATGTGGTATACTTGTACCATACATGTGGTATACTTGTGCCATACATGTGGTACACTTGTACCATACATGTGGTATACTTGTACCATACATGTGGTATACTTGTACCATACATGTGGTATACTTGCACCATACATGTGGTGTACTTGTGCCATACATGTGGTATAATTGTACCATACATGTGGTCTACTTGTACCATACATGTGGTACACTTGTACGATACATGTGGTACACGTATAAAATACATGTGGTACACTTGTACCATACATGTGGTATAATTGTACCATACATGTGGTCTACTTGTCCCATACATGTGGTACACGTGTACCATACATGTGGTACACTTGTACCATACATGTGGTACACGTGTACCATACATGTGGTACACTTGTCCCATACATGTGGTCTACTTGTACCATACATGTGGTACACGTGTACCATACATGTGGTCTACTCGTACCATACATGTGGTCTACTTGTACCATACATGTGGTATACTTGTACCATACATGTGGTACACTTGTACCATACATGTGGTCTACTTGTACCATACATGTGGTCTACTCGTACCATACATGTAATACACTTGTACCATACATGTGGTACACTCGTACCATACATGTGGTACACTTGTACTATACATGTGGTCTACTTGTACCATACATGTGGTACACTTGTACCATACATGTGGTACACTTGTACCATACATGTGGTACACTTGTACCATACATGTGGTGCACTTGTGCCATACATGTGGTACACGTGTACCATACATGTGGTCTACTTGTACCATACATGTGGTCTACTCGTACCATACATGTGGTACACTTGTACCATACATGTGGTACACTCGTACCATACATGTGGTACACTTGTACCTTACATGTGGTACACGTGTACCATACATGTGGTACACTTGTACCATACATGTGGTATACTTGTACCATACATGTGGTATACTTGTACCATACATGTGGTCTACTTGTACCATACATGTGGTCTACTTGTACCATACATGTGGTCTACTTGTACCATACATGTGGTCTACTTGTACCATACATGTGGTCTACTTGTACCATACATGTGGTCTACTTGTACCATACATGTGGTCTACTTGTACCATACATGTGGTCTACTTGTACCATACATGTGGTCTACTTGTACCATACATGTGGTCTACTTGTACCATACATGTGGTACACTTGTACCATACATGCGGTATACTTGTACCATACATGTGGTCTACTTGTACCATACATGCGGTATACTTGTACCATACATGTGGTCTACTTGTACCATACATGTGGTCTACTTGTACCATACATGTGGTATACTTGTACCATACATGTGGTCTACTTGTACCATACATGTGGTCTACTTGTACCATACATGTGGTCTACTTGTACCATACATGTGGTATACTTGTACCATACATGTGGTCTACTTGTACCATACATGTGGTACACGTGTACCATACATGTGGTACACTTGTGCCATACATGTGGTACACTTGTACCATACATGTGGTATACTTATACCATACATGTGGTATACTTGTACCATACATGTGCTGTACTTGTACTATACATGTGGTCTACTTGTACCATACATGTGGTCTACTTGTACCATACATGTGGTGTACTTGTACCATAATGTGGTGTACTTGTACCATACATGTGGTCTACTGGTACCATACATGCGGTATACTTGCACCATACATGTGGTATACTTGTACCATACATGTGGTCTACTTGTACCATACATGTGGTCTACTTGTACCATACATGTGGTATACTTGTACCATACATGTGGTGTACTTGTACCATACATGTGGTATACTTATACCATACATGTGGTACACTTGTACCATACATGTGGTACACTTGTGCCATACATGTGGTATACTTGTACCATACATGTGGTACACTTGTACCATACATGTGGTATAATTGTACCATACATGTGGTCTACTTGTACCATACATGTGGTACACGTGTACCATACATGTGGTACACTTGTACCATACATGTGGTACACGTGTACCATACATGTGGTACACTTGTCCCATACATGTGGTCTACTTGTACCATACATGTGGTACACGTGTACCATACATGTGGTCTACTCGTACCATACATGTGGTCTACTTGTACCATACATGTGGTATACTTGTACCATACATGTGGTACACTTGTACCATACATGTGGTCTACTTGTACCATACATGTGGTCTACTCGTACCATACATGTAATACACTTGTACCATACATGTGGTACACTCGTACCATACATGTGGTACACTTGTACTATACATGTGGTCTACTTGTACCATACATGTGGTACACTTGTACCATACATGTGGTACACTTGTACCATACATGTGGTACACTTGTACCATACATGTGGTGCACTTGTACCATACATGTGGTACACGTGTACCATACATGTGGTCTACTTGTACCATACATGTGGTCTACTCGTACCATACATGTGGTACACTTGTACCATACATGTGGTACACTCGTACCATACATGTGGTACACTTGTACCTTACATGTGGTACACGTGTACCATACATGTGGTACACTTGTACCATACATGTGGTATACTTGTACCATACATGTGGTATACTTGTACCATACATGTGGTCTACTTGTACCATACATGTGGTCTACTTGTACCATACATGTGGTCTACTTGTACCATACATGTGGTCTACTTGTACCATACATGTGGTCTACTTGTACCATACATGTGGTCTACTTGTACCATACATGTGGTCTACTTGTACCATACATGTGGTCTACTTGTACCATACATGTGGTCTACTTGTACCATACATGTGGTACACTTGTACCATACATGCGGTATACTTGTACCATACATGTGGTCTACTTGTACCATACATGCGGTATACTTGTACCATACATGTGGTCTACTTGTACCATACATGTGGTCTACTTGTACCATACATGTGGTATACTTGTACCATACATGTGGTCTACTTGTACCATACATGTGGTCTACTTGTACCATACATGTGGTCTACTTGTACCATACATGTGGTATACTTGTACCATACATGTGGTCTACTTGTACCATACATGTGGTACACGTGTACCATACATGTGGTACACTTGTGCCATACATGTGGTACACTTGTACCAGACATGTGGTATACTTATACCATACATGTGGTATACTTGTACCATACATGTGCTGTACTTGTACTATACATGTGGTCTACTTGTACCATACATGTGGTCTACTTGTACCATACATGTGGTGTACTTGTACCATAATGTGGTGTACTTGTACCATACATGTGGTCTACTGGTACCATACATGCGGTATACTTGCACCATACATGTGGTATACTTGTACCATACATGTGGTCTACTTGTACCATACATGTGGTCTACTTGTACCATACATGTGGTATACTTGTACCATACATGTGGTGTACTTGTACCATACATGTGGTATACTTATACCATACATGTGGTACACTTGTACCATACATGTGGTATACTTGTACCATACATGTGGTGTACTTGTACCATACATGTGGTATACTTATACCATACATGTGGTACACTTGTACCATACATGTGGTATACTTGTACCATACATGTGGTATACTTGTACCATACATGTGGTATACTTGTACCATACATGTGGTGTACTTGTACCATACATGTGGTATACTTGTACCATGCATGTGGTATACTTGTACCATACATGTGGTATACTTGTACCATACATGTGGTATACTTGTACCATACATGTGGTGTACTTGTACCATACATGTGGTGTACTTGTACCATAATGTGGTATACTTGTACCATACATGTGGTGTACTTGTACCATAATGTGGTATACTTGTACCATACATATGGTATACTTGTACCATACATGTGGGACACTTGTACTATACATGTGGTACACTTGTACCATACAATATAGTTTCAAAAACTAGTAGATAGGCCTAAGAGAGCTTGCAGTAACGGGGTTAAAAATTTATCTCAATGGAAGAGAACTGTCTGTACATGTACAGTGTGTACATATAGTTTATAATAATACATCTTCGAACAGATCTCGAATAGCATGTGCAATCCCGCTTCTGTACTAGGTCCACTTCTCTTTCTTTTATACATTGATGACTAAACGAATGCGAAGAAAAACTTTCTGAAATCTTATCTGCAAAAGATTCTAAATTCGGAATATCCGGTTGTTTTATTGACACAACTATTGGGCCAAAGCGCTATGCTGTTATCTAACATTCTACCGCTGCGTCCACATACACGTATGTAACAGTACACCACTGACCTTACTCCCACGCGATATACTCTGTCCACAGCTCCAATAAACCACTCTTAGACGTACAGCGCTCTAGATCAGTAAACGATCGATTCCCATTCACAGTTCTCAGTTGCCGTCCTGGACGGTGCGCGGGAAGTAGACCCGACCAGAAGCTGTTCGGATGCCTGGGCCAGTTAGTATAGGGCCCCGGTCAGAACGTGGGTACGGCGGCGACGCAGCCTGAGATACACACAGGCAGATAACCACGGGCATGGACCAGCGTGCCGGTAGCAGCAAGCTCTCGTTCTGGCAAGGTCAATACGAGCAAGAGCCGTTCTTGTACTCCTCAAGTGCCTGCTGATATCTGAAGCAGCACTGAAGCCCACACGGCTCCGGCTGCAGACTAAGTAACCCACTCATGCTCTGCACTGCACACCACCCGCAGATATGGGGATGAGTCAGAGAGGGAGCCAGGAAAGGGTTTTGTCTAGCCGGACAGGGGTGCTGGTCGGGGCTCTCTCCACCACTCCTGCCATCGCGTCATGGCCAAATATAAATGTGTACATCATGGGTAGCGGTCTGCAGTCTGAGCCAACCGCTTGAGGACACTCAATGACCTATTGCAACATCTCTGGGACTCGTTGGGAGTTTCGTCATGCAAACATGCGTTATTCGAGCGACATGCAGGCGTCCCATGCAGAAATGCCCCCCATGCGGCTGGCTGTATATTCAGGACGCTTTGACCAATTTTGGTCATATCACGTCAATGGGAGAAGGAAGAGAGAGTGGAGCCATGTCCCCAGGGATAACCCCCTATTCTTTGCGAAGAAGGACATGGGATATTTATCCTCCGACCACACAGATATGGCTATAGCAAGGCGCGAACCACCGATCCACGTGCCGTTTGGCCAGAGCACTCAAGGCGAGCGCTCTAACCCACTGAGCCACCGGGCCGGGCCATGCAGAGATGCCCCCCTCTGTATCTATCATAATGGCACCGTACCAACACATGGAGCGAAGAGGGTCTCAATATCACGCATTTTACATAAGGTGGGCACCTCCTAGCCCTGGTACATGCCTCTCTGACCACGCCCGTAAACGGAGCTAGGGTGAGAGCCATGCCGCTGACACGGCCAAAAACAAGAAATCGGCAGAAATCGCGGACCGGTGGCTCAAGTTGAAGTTCATAACAGTATAAATATACAGTGCCTACCCGACAATGTGCGCCACGACGTTCCTAAAGCTTTTTGGACTTTCGTCGCACTTTCATTTCTTTGCTTGGTAATGTATTTTCTTGTAATCCAGACAATTTATTTCACCTCTCGCTTCGTTTTGAATGCTCCGCGCGCCGGAAGTAAACAATCTTAACGTGAGCACTCGCTGCCAGGCGGCGTTTGTTTACTTCCGGCGAGCGGCGGAGCATTTAAAACGAAGCGAGAGGTGAAATAAATTGTCTGGATTACAAGAAAATACATTACCAAGCAAAGAAATGAAAGTGCGACGAAAGTCCAAAAAGCTTTAGGAACGTCGTGGCGCACATTGTCGGGTAGGCACTGTATATTTATTCTGTTATGAACTTCAACTTGAGCCACCGGTCCGCGATTTCTGCCGATTTCTTGTTTTCGGCCGTGTCAGCGGCATGGCTCTCACCCTAGCTCCGTTTACGGGCGTGGTAAGAGAGGCATGTACCAGGGCTAGGCACCTCCGTACGAGGGGAGGGATCATTTCCGCATGCGACACAGGCCTACAGATTTAGCCCCGCTTGTCAGTGAACATGAACGAAAGAACCTTCCTAAAAACAATGACAACATCACACTCCGCCACTGATGAGCAGGGATAGTTCATCGCACCGGCGTCGAGCGGGAAGTATTCTTATAAATAAATTCAAGTGTCGCTTGTCATTTATTTCTAAGCAAGGCCACGCGGTCCGTGCGGCCCTGACCTCCTCGGTGGGTGCGGCCCTGACCTCATCGGGTCACGCCTGGCTGCCCTGGGCCACGTGGAGGTCTGACTGACTGGCGTGATGAGCCAGCCACCAACACCCGGTCAGAAATCAGGCGTCCTATTTTGGACAGTGACTCAGCGGGTCGCTTAACCGACCTTCAACTTATTATGACCTTCACATGTATTGCACCATTCGCGCTGGGTGCAGCTTGCAACTATGGTGATCCGACCTTGGTCTGTCGGGCGCCCGCGGACGGTCGGCACAGAAAAACAACGTCCATGCTGAATCAGTGAATGACACAAATCAATATGGGAATGCTATACCTTATATCCGGGACATGTAAGCCCGCATCGTTACTATAGGAGTTATTCAATGGTATCGTGATGATCAACAGTCCATATTTCACCCCCACTCCCCTTCCTCCTTCAATGTTATTGTTCACGAAATGGATTATTATAGTAAATGGTAGGAGTCATACGTGAGCTATGCAGAAACAATGGTTTGCCCCAACATGGAAAACGACCCCATCAACAGTCGAGATGTTGATGAAATATGAAGGTACACATTTCATCATCACCTTCACCCTTTCGCCGTGTGACGTGACGTCGGACGCCTAGGCCTACAATCCTGTCACCCTGGTCTTGGCCCTACCCGCCGGTACCTAATCACCCCCTGTGACGTCACATTGGTCCACCCCGCCGGTATAACATCACCCTGTGACGCCACATTGGTCCACCCCGCCGGTATAACATCACCCTGTGACGCCACATTGGTCCACCCCGCCGGTATAACATCACCGTGACGCCACATTGGTCTACCCCGCCGGTATAACATCACCCTGTGACGCCACATTGGTCCACCCCGCCGGTATAACATCACCCTGTGACGCCACATTGGTCTACCCCGCCGGTACCTAATCACCCCCTGTGACGCCACATTGGTCCACCCCGCCGGTATAACATCACCCTGTGACGCCACATTGGTCCACCCCGCCGGTATAACATCACACCCTGTGACGCCACATTGGTCTACCCCGCCGGTATAACATCACCCTGTGACGCCACATTGGTCCACCCCGCCGGTATAACATCACCCTGTGACGCCACATTGGTCTACCCCGCCGGTACCTAATCACCCCCTGTGACGCCACATTGGTCCACCCCGCCGGTATAACATCACCCTGTGACGCCACATTGGTCTACCCCGCCGGTATAACATCACCCTGTGACGTCACATTGGTCTACCCCGCCGGTATAACATCACCCCCTGTGACGCCACATTGGTCCACCCCGCCGGTATAACATCACCCTGTGACGCCACATTGGTCTACCCCGCCGGTATAACATCACCCTGTGACGCTAAATTGGTCTACCCCGCCGGTATAACATCACCCTGTGACGCCACATTGGTCTATCCCGCCGGTATAACATCACCCTGTGACGCCACATTGGTCTACCCCGCCGGTATAACATCACCCTGTGACGCCACATTGGTCCACCCCGCCGGTATAACATCACCCTGTGACGCCACATTGGTCCACCCCGCCGGTATAACATCACCCTGTGACGCTAAATTGGTCTACCCCGCCGGTATAACATCACCCTGTGACGCCACATTGGTCTATCCCGCCGGTATAACATCACCCTGTGACGCCACATTGGTCTACCCCGCCGGTATAACATCACCCTGTGACGCCACATTGGTCCACCCCGCCGGTATAACATCACCCTGTGACGCCACATTGGTCTACCCCGCCGGTATAACATCACCCTGTGACGCCACATTGGTCCACCCCGCCGGTATAACATCACCCTGTGACGCCACATTGGTCTACCCCGCCGGTATAACATCACACCCTGTGACGCCACATTGGTCTATCCCGCCGGTATAACATCACCCTGTGACGCCACATTGGTCTACCCCGCCGGTATAACATCACCCTGTGACGCCACATTGGTCCACCCCGCCGGTATAACATCACCCTGTGACGCCACATTGGTCCACCCCGCCGGTATAACATCACCCTGTGACGCCACATTGGTCTACCCCGCCGGTATAACATCACCCTGTGACGCCACATTGGTCTATCCCGCCGGTATAACATCACCCTGTGACGCCACATTGGTCTACCCCGCCGGTATAACATCACCCTGTGACGCCACATTGGTCTACCCCGCCGGTATAACATCACCCTGTGACGTCACATTGGTCTACCCCGCCGGTATAACATCACCCTGTGACGCCACATTGGTCCACCCCGCCGGTATAACATCACCCTGTGACGCCACATTGGTCTACCCCGCCGGTACCTAATCACCCCCTGTGACGCCACATTGGTCCACCCCGCCGGTATAACATCACCCCCTGTGACGCCACATTGGTCCACCCCGCCGGTATAACATCACCCTGTGACGCCACATTGGTCCACCCCGCCGGTATAATATCACCCTGTGACGCCACATTGGTCTACCCCGCCGGTATAACATCACCCTGTGACGCCACATTGGTCTACCCCGCCGGTATAACATCACCCTGTGACGCCACATTGGTCTACCCCGCCGGTATAACATCACCCCCTGTGACGTCACATTGGTCCACCCCGCCGGTATAACATCACACCCTGTGACGCCACATTGGTCTACCCCGCCGGTATAACATCACCCTGTGACATCACATTGGTCCACCCCGCCGGTACCTAATCACCCCCTGTGACGTCACATTGGTCTACCCCGCCGGTATAACATCACACCCTGTGACGCCACATTGGTCTACCCCGCCGGTATAACATCACCCTGTGACGCCACATTGGTCTACCCCGCCGGTATAACATCACCCTGTGACGCCACATTGGTCTACCCCGCCGGTACCTAATCACACCCTGTGACGCCACATTGGTCCACCCCGCCGGTATAACATCACCCTGTGACGCCATATTGGTCTACCCCGCCGGTATAACATCACCCTGTGACGCCACATTGGTCTACCCCGCCGGTATAACATCACCCTGTGACGCCACATTGGTCTACCCCGCCGGTATAACATCACCCTGTGACGTCACATTGGTCCACCCCGCCGGTATTACATCACCCTGTGACGCCACATTGGTCCACCCCGCCGGTATAACATCACCCTGTGACGCCACATTGGTCCACCCCGCCGGTATAACATCACCCTGTGACGCCACATTGGTCTACCCCGCCGGTATAGCATCACCCTGTGACGCCACATTGGTCTACCCCGCCGGTATAACATCACCCTGTGACGTCACATTGGTCCACCCCGCCGGTATAACATCACCCTGTGACGCCACATTGGTCTACCCCGCCGGTATAACATCACCCTGTGACGCCACATTGGTCTACCCCGCCGGTATAACATCACACCCTGTGACGCCACATTGGTCCACCCCGCCGGTATAACATCACACCCTGTGACGCCACATTGGTCCACCCCGCCGGTATAACATCACACCCTGTGACGCCACATTGGTCCACCCCGCCGGTATAACATCACCCTGTGACGCCACATTGGTCTACCCCGCCGGTATAACATCACCCCCTGTGACGCCACATTGGTCCACCCCGCCGGTATAACATCACCCTGTGACGCCACATTGGTCTACCCCGCCGGTATAACATCACACCCTGTGACGCCACATTGGTCCACCCCGCCGGTATAACATCACACCCTGTGACGCCACATTGGTCCACCCCGCCGGTATAACATCACCCTGTGACGCCACATTGGTCTACCCCGCCGGTATAACATCACCCTGTGACGCCACATTGGTCTACCTCGCCGGTACCTAATCACCCCCTGTGACGCCACATTGGTCTACCCCGCCGGTATAACATCACCCTGTGACGCCACATTGGTCTACCCCGCCGGTATAACATCACCCTGTGACGCCACATTGGTCCACCCCGCCGGTATAACATCACCCTGTGACGCCACATTGGTCTACCCCGCCGGTACCTAATCACCCCCTGTGACGTCACATTGGTCTACCCCGCCGGTATAACATCACACCCTGTGACGCCACATTGGTCCACCCCGCCGGTATAACATCACCCTGTGACGCCACATTGGTCCACCCCGCCGGTATAACATCACACCCTGTGACGCCACATTGGTCCACCCCGCCGGTATAACATCACCCTGTGACGCCACATTGGTCTACCCCGCCGGTACTTAATCACCCCCTGTGACGCCACATTGGTCTACCCCGCCGGTATAACATCACACCCTGTGACGCCACATTGGTCCACCCCGCCGGTATAGCATCACCCTGTGACGCCACATTGGTCCACCCCGCCGGTATAACATCACCCTGTGACGCCACATTGGTCCACCCCGCCGGTATAACATCACCCTGTGACGCCACATTGGTCTACCCCGCCGGTACTTAATCACCCCCTGTGACGTCACATTGGTCTACCCCGCCGGTATAACATCACACCCTGTGACGCCACATTGGTCCACCCCGCCGGTATAGCATCACCCTGTGACGCCACATTGGTCTACCCCGCCGGTATAACATCACCCTGTGACGCCACATTGGTCTACCCCGCCGGTATAACATCACACCCTGTGACGCCACATTGGTCCACCCCGCCGGTATAACATCACACCCTGTGACGCCACATTGGTCCACCCCGCCGGTATAACATCACCCTGTGACGCCACATTGGTCTACCCCGCCGGTATAACATCACACCCTGTGACGCCACATTGGTCCACCCCGCCGGTATAACATCACACCCTGTGACGCCACATTGGTCCACCCCGCCGGTATAACATCACCCTGTGACGCCACATTGGTCTACCCCGCCGGTATAACATCACCCTGTGACGCCACATTGGTCTTCCCCGCCGGTACCTAATCACCCCCTGTGACGTCACATTGGTCTACCACGCCAGTATAACATCTCCCCCTGTGACATCACATTGGTCCACCCCGCCGGTACCTAATCACCCCCTGTGACGTCACATTGGTCTACCCCGCCGGTATAACATCACACCCTGTGACGCCACATTGGTCCACCCCGCCGGTATAACATCACCCTGTGACGCCACATTGGTCTACCCCGCCGGTACCTAATCACCCCCTGTGACGTCACATTGGTCTACCCCGCCGGTATAACATCACCCTGTGACGCCACATTGGTCCACCCCGCCGGTATAACATCACCCTGTGACGCCACATTGGTCCACCCCGCCGGTATAACATCACCCTGTGACGCCACATTGGTCTACCCCGCCGGTATAACATCACCCTGTGACGCCACATTGGTCTACCCCGCCGGTATAACATCACCCTGTGACGCCACATTGGTCTACCCCGCCGGTATAACATCACACCCTGTGACGCCACATTGGTCTACCCCGCCGGTATAACATCACCCTGTGACGCCACATTGGTCTACCCCGCCGGTATAACATCACCCTGTGACGCCACATTGGTCTACCCCGCCGGTATAACATCACCCTGTGACGCCACATTGGTCTTCCCCGCCGGTACCTAATCACCCCCTGTGACGTCACATTGGTCTACCACGCCAGTATAACATCTCCCCCTGTGACATCACATTGGTCCACCCCGCCGGTACCTAATCACCCCCTGTGACGTCACATTGGTCTACCACGCCAGTATAACATCACCCCCTGTGACATCACATTGGTCCACCCCGCCGGTATAACATCCCCCCCTGTGACGTCACATTTGTCTACCCCGCCGGTATAACATCACCCTGTGACGTCACGTTGGTCCACCCCGCCGGTATAACATCACCCTGTGACGTCACATTTGTCTACCCCACCGGTAAAACATCACCCTGTGACGTCACATTGGTCCACCCCGCCGCTACCCCATCACCTTAACTGTGACCGTACCGCGCTAACATGTCAGGCGTTTTATGCAGACAACTGACACTTTTAGAACTTACTAATCAGCAGTCAGCAGCCTCGGCACAAAATACTATACTGGAGGTTACATAACCTTGGCCAGATCTTATCATGTATAATAGATTGGGCTTACGATTTCGCTTCGTAAAGGACAATTGTTTGTAGAACGCTTTAACCTGTGCAGATTATATCACGACAATGGGAAGGGTCTAGGTAGAAAGAAACCATATCTCCAGGGGTAACCCATCTACTCCTTATCAAGAGAGACATGGGATCTTTATCTTGCACATAGACATTGTCACATTTGGCGCTCGAACCACGCACCGCTGCCTACTAGATCACGGGCGACCCCTCGCATTGTAAGAGGGTTTTCCTTAGTTGTTATCAGCAACATGACCACGTGCATTGTGTAGAATTGTCCGCTGCCAGTGAAAGGGTGAGTGACACATGACCATGTGACCTTGCCCGGTAACCTTCACCTTTTGCCCAGTCACAGCATTTCATGTAGGACGACGCTTCATGGAAGAAATCTTGAACTAAATGTATACATGTGTGTGCCAGACGGGTGAAATCAATGAGGGTCGATGGCAAGGAAAGTGTCCCCGGGGCCGGTCAGTCCTCCCGAAATAAAGCGACCAGGGTGCAGGTCCCCCGGGGGGGGGGGGGGGTGGTGGTAGGCTCAGTCACACCTGTGCCAGGTGGCAGTGAGTGTGAGTCATATCTAAATTGGTAGACAGCGTCAAACGCACGTTTCAAACGTACGAAAGAGAGAGTGAGAGAGAAGGGTGTGTCAACGGCGCCATGCTGAGAATAAATACACTACTGTGGAAGGCTAAAAGAGAATAAGTGAGATCAGTTTTTTTAACATATACATCTATATAGTTTCTACGTGTTTACCCAACTTCAGTGTCTCGTCCTACAATTGCCACACTGAATGTTTCGTGCCACATCAGTGGCGGATCCAGAGAGGCACAGGGACGCACGTACCCTTTCGCTAAAAAATAGGCCAAAAAAAGGCACATGCCCCCCCCCCCCAACTTTCTCTGAAGAAGGGGGGGGGGTACATGGGGCACAGTCACTGGATAATATCTCCAGAGCACTGCCGCCCTCCCCCCCCCCCCCCGTCGCAAGTTGTTCACTGGATCGGTGCCTGTGTTAAATAAATGGTGCCCCCCCCCCCATTTTTTGTAAGTTCTCGGATCAACCATCGAACCCTTCTCATACATAGACGTGTTGAGCGCTACGAGCAGTGACATTGCGACCGGTGGGGGGTGCGGGGGAGAGGGGGCAATGCGGGTGACTGGACGCCAGCTTTGTCGTGCGTTGCCGCCATCTGCTCTTGCCCCCCATTGTACGCTATTTTTTGTACCCTTCCCATACAGACATTACAAGGCTGTACGACATCATCCGACCTTGAACTACAGTGCGCTCCGGCCTGGCATGGGATATCGATTTGATACACGCGCTGGTTCGATATAGGCCTGCACATAGCCATAAAGACGTTTATTGGCAAGGCCTGGGGGGGGGGGGGTGGGTCTCGGCTAAACCGGTCGTGAATTCAGCGCACTGCGAATATTTAACGCAGTTTCCATGGGTGTTAATGATCTCTTTTCTCTATATATAACAGGGTGTCAACACATTAAAATGTACATGATCAGACCCTTGTGATGTACGAGGACGGTCTTCAAACAGATCTCACCCTGCAGGGTGAAGTTAAAACTACAGCCAGGTGTAAACACTGGTTACCACGGTTAAAGCGCGGCCACGCCGCACGTACGCCACCCCGCCTTGTATGTGAAACCTAGCTCGACTCATCAATGAAATCTCTCATGCCTCATTTTAGGACATCATAGCCCTAGTTTTGTGGCCCTGGCTCTGCCATGTCCTACAATTGCCCGTTCTACACCCATAGAGTTACAACCCTTTTGACCTGCAGTAACAAAACCTATTACATTATATCAGGATCCGAGAATGTTAGCCAGTATCCGTTCACCCAACCTCCTGTAAGGTCACGGCATGGTCCATGTTTCACTATGTGCGTTATGTACATAATGTGTCACCAGGCAGACGTGTCTTTCTTACCTTCCTGGCTATAGGTGTGATATCCACTGGCGGACTGGGCGTGCCACTGGTTAATGGTATAACCCAGGAAGACCGATCACGTCGCGGGCTTTCTTATCGGGAATACAGGTCCAATACAAGTCGAGCCCTTTCGAGGAGCCTCCTGAGCCGGTTGTGTCACCTGAGGGGTAGAGGAGGCTTGGATGAGCCTAGCGCGGATGGGCGAGCCAGGGCCATGCAGGCACAGGTATGGAACAATGATGGTGGGTGGCGGTGGTGGTGACCCGCCGTATGCAATGCAGCAGCAGCCGTGTGTAGCGTGTAGCGGTGCCCACAGCCAGCCACACAGCCAGCCAGCCACAGCCACACAGCCTCAGCCTCGCACTGAGAAGCGATGGGTACGGTGGGGGAGCCACAACCACACTTGGTAGCTGGGTAACTGCGCGGCGGCAGGGTCGGGGCGAGGGGGGAGAGCGGGCTGAGGGGTGGCGGGAACCCGAGGTGGAGGTTTGGGTTGGGGATTGGGGGGGGGGGGGGGGGTGGCGCCTAGGCAGCGGGGCTTGTACTTGCGTAATTCTCGGCCTTCTCCACAGCTGAGACAGATACCCCATTCAAACAAGACCCTCACATGTTAGGTACGCCAGCACGAACCAGAAGTCATTTAAAAACCACCCGGTCAGAGATATTGCGTCGGACCTGCCTGATTCTAAGTTACACGTGTGTGCGAATCTCGATGTAGATCTAACAAGCTTTTCGTGGCATTCCACATTTCAATTTTTTTTTTTTTTATGGCTGATCTGACATAAATGAAATTCTTATCAAGTGCCTTGCCTTTCACTGGGAATAAACCAAGCAAACACCACTGAGAAGTGCGCAGACGGTGTCACAAAGTAGAACGGCAGTGAGCCACCGGTACGTACTGAAGCATGGCATGCCGCCAAAGAAACTTCACGAAGTAACTTACACCACAGAAGGCAGGTGGTAACAAATTTGAAAAAGCAAGTTATGTGGAAATATATTCCGAAATTAGCCCGAGTATCAGTATATGTCAAGCCATCATCCCAAATTAGGTCAAAGTAAGCATCCCCTTTGGGAACCAGTGCAAGAACAACACGTGACTCTGTTGTAGGCGTTACGATAGATCTACTTAAAAGGAATTCGACACTTTGCTCCAGCGAAGCTCCATTGCACTGCGTTGTGCAAGAGGGCAGTGTGTGACCTTGAGCGATGACAGCTACCTCCACCACACGTCAGGTGGCGCTTCCTAATATGGAAGTAGCGACGCTCACTAGACTTGCTAGAGCGCGGCCCCTGCCGAGAGTTGCCGAGTCATCCTGGTCAATCGATAGCAGTTAGCCAGCGGCCGCCCCACGTCCCCCACGCTGTCGTCACTCACGTAGGCATTGCAAGCCTCCGTCTAACCCACACGATGCAATAACAGCACATGCCCGTGACGCCAGATGATAGGGATATGTAAATAGTATATATATAAATAAACGACGGGTTTTAGCGCGATCGCCGGTGGAAAAAACAGGCGGGGATACAAACACGCGAATAGTTGGGGAAGGCACGGGAAGCAATGTTAAATAAAGGACAAGGTACTGATGGGAGCGGGGCAGGTAATGCAGGAGACTGGAGGACAAATGTGATAAAAGTCTGATAAATTGGCTAACGCACGAGAGTGGGGTAGACAGAATAAGGCACGAGTGGGGTAGATAGAATAAGGCACAAGTGTGGGGTAGGTAGACTAAGACACTGGAGTGGGGTAGATAGACTAAGGCACGAGAGTGGAGTAGATAGGCTGAGGCACGAGAATGGGGTAAACAGGCTAAGGCACGAGTGTGGGGTATATAGACTTGTTCTAATCCTCCCTTCCCCATTCAGTTCCTTGTTCTAATCCTCCCTTTCCCAGTCAGTCAGTTCCTTGTTCTAATCCTCCCTTTCTCAGTCAGTCAGTTCCTTGTTCTAATCCTCTCTTCCCCAGTCAGTTCCTTCCTCGAATCCTCCCTTTCCCAGTCAGTTCCTTGTTCTAATCCTCCCTTTCCCAGTCAGTTCCTTGTTCTAATCCTCTTTTTGTCAGTCAGTTCCTTGTTCTAATCCTCCCTTTCCCAGTCAGTTCCTTGTTCTAATCCTCCCTTTCCCAGTCAGTTCCTTGTTCTAATCCTCCCTTTCTCAGTCAGTTCCTTGTTCTAATCCTCCCTTTCCCAGTCAGTCAGTTCCTTGTTCTAATCCTCCCTTTCCCAGTCAGTCAGTTCCTTGTTCTAATCCTCTCTTCCCCAGTCAGTTCCTTCCTCGAATCCTCCCTTTCCCAGTCAGTTCCTTGTTCTAATCCTCCCTTTCCCAGTCAGTTCCTTGTTCTAATCCTCTTTTTGTCAGTCAGTTCCTTGTTCTAATCCTCCCTTTCCCAGTCAGTTCCTTGTTCTAATCCTCCCTTTCTCAGTCAGTTCCTTGTTCTAATCCTCCCTTTCTCAGTCAGTTCCTTGTTCCAATCCTCTTTTTGTCAGTCAGTTCCTTGTTCTAATCCTCCCTTTCCCAGTCAGTTCCTTCCTCTAATCCTCCCTTTCCCAGTCAGTTCCTTATTCTAATCCTCCCTTTCCCAGTCAGTTCCTTGTTCTATACCTCCCTTTCCCAGTCAGTCAATTCCTTGTTCTAATGCCCCCTTTCCCACCTAGGACCACAATAGGACAACAGAGACATAATTAGAACTATAGTAATTTAAGGGACAAATATTTTTGTTGTCACATGAAAACAAATTCACACAAATTGAAACCCTGTTCATTAGCCCTGTTAAGCAAAACAACTTTACACCTCAATCCCTGCATGGTCACTAAACAATGTTGAGGTCTTAAAGTCTTGGCTTACAAAGAAAATGTGAGTATGTAAGCAAAAAAAAAAAAAAAAGAAAAAAATTCTGTGTTGACACTGTACATGGCTCAATACTGATGCTTGCACATATTTAGCTTCTTCAGGACAAGTGATTTCGCCTATATGTTGGACAAGTAAATACTTTCCTGTACAAGTTTTGTAACTTTTAGTTGCTTTGGCTGGTTTGTAAAAATGACAAGGTAAATACTATTGTATTTAGATATAATGGTGTCCATTCTGATATTGAGTTGCTGCACACTATTAGCAGGGGGCTTACTCGATAGCTCAGTGGCTTAGAGTGCTAGCCTGAGTGCTCTGGCCACTTTAGAGCCTAAAGGCACATGGAATACATGAACAACCAACCACTGTTAGCAGTATATACTACGGCGGCTAGTAATTAGGCCAGTGATCATACAAATACCAGTCATGTTGCACCAAAAATTGGCCAAAATAATCTATTTATACTTAATTAGAATCTCACCAAATAGATATCACAGCAGCTATCACATAACGATTAATAAAGGCATCTGTTAGATTAACGCTTAGACCCAAATTGATATATATTGAAGTGTATTTTAGTAGGTATGCAATCACCAGGGTATTAGCCAGAGCCCTGCCTGCCGGATAGGCAGGCAGTTCAATTTCGGCGGGTAGATTTTCAGTTTGGCAGGCACTCAGGTACTGTTTACCTGCCCAAAAAAGCCTTTTGGTCAGGAGGTTAGAAGAAAAAATCAGAGGTTTACAATTTTATATGAACACTTTTTTTTACAGGCCAAAAGTTTGGCTAGCCCAAAAAAAATTCTGGCTGATACCCTGCTGGGTATATATATTAGTTAGCTCATAATTTATGGTGATGTTAACCTTATATATAAGTCTTAATATATATTCACAATACCTGCCCTAGCCAGCTATATATATAACTATTACATGGCTGCTAGCCCTGTATTGGCTGTAACATGGCCCACCAGCCACAGGGCGATCGGAGGGCTATGTTACAGGGCTACACGGTTGCTTGAAGGCTTCCTGTAAATGATTATATATGTCTGCCCTGCCTGACTGGCTGATAAGAAGGGCATGTATCATGCACATTCACACAAAGGGAGAACTTAGCTTAAAAGGCCTACCTCCGCTACACTAGTATAGGCCTTTTAATTAAGGTAAAGGTTACCAGAGCTGGCCTAAAGCTAAAGCTGCAAGGCTGTGAGTGATGAAGTGGCCTGTCGTAAAGCCAAAGGTAAGGGTAGCCTGAATGTTCAGACGGTACAGTCTTGACACTTGTTCCTGTTATAGCCTGATAGTAAGCATCAGACTGTCAAACTGTAACGTCTGAACATTCAGGCTAAGGTAAGGCCAAGGGGAGAACACAAGTTAAGCTTATAACATATGTGCTCAAGAAAGCCAAGGCATTTAGGCAACAGTTCATATATTAATTAGGTCTTATGAGCTTAGCCTATATGTAGACCTAGGGGTATAGGCCTACTACTAGTACTAGTACTATAATAGCCGTAGAGGTCTACCGCGGGAACGGAACTTTTTATTTTATTTTTATTGCCCCGACATGCCCGATGGCGAATCAGCGAATGGGCAAGTGCTGAGATGGGCTTCGCCTAATAACGTAAGAAGCGAGGTCATCCCTATTTTTGCCCATACCATGTGACTTTATACGCCTTTTACATACCGTGCATTAAAGTCAATATTCAAAACAAAAAAAAAGCAACCCGCACTTCTCCGGCCGACATGTTGTTGCTATACAGTTGGTCATTCGCCGTAAAGGGGGCGCTTACGTCGCTTTCAACTGGAGCGGGGGCCAGTAGTCACGGATGTCATAATGAACCCGTACAAGACATGATGTTTAACCCCAGCTCCAGTTATTTTTGGCCACAGAACTGGAGCAACCCCAGCCTCCTTCACATTACTACTTGCCACGCGCGGTAGATTTGATTTGTTTGTGCCAGGTCGAGGAAGAATTTTGATGACTTTACACAATGAAAGGTAACTCGATCCAAGCTTGGCTCCAAACGTAAATCAGATACGAATTATACTGCAATGTATTTTGCGGGGTACAGGGATCAAATGTTAAGGTTACTAATGGGGCAAAATGACCCACCCTGCTTGGGGCAATACACAGGCGCCGCAGATCGACTGACACAAGCCGGGGGTGGGGGGGGGGGGGTGCAATATGACCCAGTGGGCCGTTGTACCCACATCCAATTTAATATGTACGCACTAACATAACTGTGCGCTCCAAGGTGCTTAAAGTGCGTGAAAACCCAAAGTAAATTCAGTCGCCAATGCTAGTATCCTGAACAATAATCCAAATACAAACGTTTCGCGGCCATATGGGTCACTGAGAATAATAATTGCCTTTCCCCATGGACAGTTTGAAATCGCCCTCCCTGTGCTATTTTTCCACTTTGCCAAAAACGGACCTGTGTTATCTCTCGGCGCGGCCCTCCGTGGACCCCTCCAAGGACCTACCCCATTATACGGGGATTATGGGTCACGAACTGACCTGGAAAGTTTTTGGTTCCCGCCATGGCTCGGGCTCGAACCACCGACCTCTCGCTTTGCAGGAAGTTCGGAGCGAAACGCGATGCGCCAAAGGATAATCCCGTGGCGCAAGTTGTTTTTGGTCTATTTATGTCGCACTGGATCGGTACCGAGATACTACAGACCGACCGCGTGATGGCGATAGCTCAGTGGGCTGGAGCGCTCGCATTGAGTGCTCTGGTCACCTGAGAGCCTAACGGCGCGTGAATCCATGGTTCGAGCCCTGCTGTAGCCATGCCTGTGTGGTCGCAGGGTGAAGATCCCAGGTCTTTCTTCGTAAAGAGTAGGGGGTTACCCCGGGAGACATGGCTCCACTCTGCCTTCCTTCTCCCATAGGGCTATAAAGTCTCGTTCGCTTAGACTTCCGGTTTACTCATTTTGGAGACAAACAAACGAAGCACGTGTTCGGAACGAGTTTAGAATCTCTGCGCACACTGGTATCCTGACTATCTGTGACGTAGGTGTGACGTGTATGTTACGCAAAGAGAGAGACTGGGAACCAGACTACCTGCGCAAAAGCCAGGCGCCGAGGGGTGGGTCTATTGCAGAAGGCCTTGAGATATGATTAAGAATATTTAAGAAATATAGCTTCGCAAAACAGATAGACCACATATTTTTTATTCGTTTGCGCCATCACAATGACGAATATTTGTTACGACGGGACAATACGACTGAGAAACTAACGTTTTTTTGCATTTCCTACGAAAACGAGGTATTATGACGTCGCACGGATTTTCCCCGGTGACAACGTTGGCGCAACGCTTCAAACAGAAAACTTACAAAAATGAAGAAACTTGGTCTTTTCGTGATCCCAAAGAGATACGAAAACAACCAACTGGTCTTATTTTATCTTTACCATGTGGTTTAATGACGCATCCGTGTGCTGTTACTCCATGCACTGCACATTTTGACAGCGGAATGGTTAAGTCGATCACTTTCTCTCGCCAATTTTGTTACCGCGGAGGCACGCGAAACTCTGTGACGTCACTCGCTGTTTGGTGAACTTGCGAAAGCCCGGGTGCAGGGCTAAATTTAGAACGTTATTTTTAGCTTTCGAGTGTTTTGAAGACGGATTTTTCCTTGTACATTCCCAAAGTTCTGCGCTTCATCGCCTCTATATATTTTAACGTATATCTCCTATAGCCATGTTTAGTGAAATGGTACTCATAGTCTTTAGAATAAACCTGGAAAGAAATTGCCTGATAGCTGCCTATACTTCAACATGGAGCACGTGTGTTTGTTTTTCCCCAAAACTGAAGTCTCGCGGCCCGATCGCGAGAACTGTATAGCCCTACTGACGCGATATGACCAAACGTGGTTAAAGCGTCCTGAATAACCAACCAACCAACCAACCAACGACCGCGTGATGGTGAGTTATGACGTCACAAGTAGGAGTCGTCAAACGTTGTCCGGCGCGTAGCATTTGCATGCGAATGCATGCGGCTTGTACGTGACTGCGTGATACCAGTTATTTCACCTGGTCAACTCTAACAAGGGTAATCAATATTGCGAAGTAAGATTTTGCAACACTGACAAGCCTGATCAAGTATTCACAGGCTTCACGTGAAAAAAGATCTGCAAGGCAATGGATAAATTCGTTCAGATGTGGCGGAAAGACTCGTACTCGTAGTCTGTATGGCCAGCGCTGGCGCTCAATTAGACCGTGGTGGGTTTGAAATAGTCCTGGAATAAAAAAAATAAAAAAAAAATAGATTACTACTTTCGTTTAGTTGGCCAAGGTTGCTCTTCTGCTGTACTCGAATTAAACTCAGCCTCTTTTTAGACATTCTCAACCGGAGTAAATTTATGCCACAAATGCGGTCCGATAATTTGATAATTTTTTAATAACTCGCTACGTGACGCCATGATGCACAGGCACTTCGCGTCAAATTTGACTCCTACTTGTGACGTCATAGCGCACTCGGCTAACTTCGGTGCGTGGTCGGGAGTCCGTCATGGCTCACACAAACATTAATATTGCGACCCTATGTCGGCGAGCATTTGTTAATACACCTATCCCATCCGAACTTTGTAGCTAATGCCTAGCCATTCACGAAAATGACCTCCTCTGAGTTTTCACGCACTTTAAACTTGAAGAAGGCAGCTAGAATATATGCATTGCGTCGAGAGCGAGATGGATTTATCTCAGCACAAGTCTCCAAAATTTCGGAAATGCGTGCTGAGATCTGTGCTTCTCGCACTCTCACTCTCACTCTAAGCACAAAAGTCCTGCCTGAGCCATGTAGGCGAAGTCAGGCTAAACCCATCTCGCTAACGATGACGATAACACTCACGACTGCATGTAAATATTTGGTCAAAATCATAACAAAGGCGCTCAATAGCACCAAAGATTGTCTAGACAATCTTTGATAGCACCTGTAACTAAGTGTTGCGCGACGTGTTTCCCGGGAGATATGACGTTGTCAAAGTGGTTACTGCGGAGGTAACAAACAAAAATAATGTTTTAGACAAAATGGTATTTTTTCCTTAACATGAACCCTTTGTTTCGTAAATTGTAGCTATTATGCAGCACCAGAACACATTGACATCGTGTCGATGCAGCATGCAGCACCTCGGCACCTTGACATCGAGTCGCACGCAGCATGCAGCACCTCGGCACCTTGACATCGTGTCGCACGCAGCATGCAGCACCAGGACACATTAACATCGTGTCGCACGCACCATGCAGCACCAGGACACCTTGACATCGTGTCGATGCAGCGTGCAGCACCTCGGCACCTTGACATCGTGTCGATGCAGCGTGCAGCACCTCGGCACCTTGACATCGTGTCGCACGCAGCATGCAGCACCTCGGCACCTTGACATCGTGTCGCACGCAGCATGCAGCACCAGGACACATTGACATCGTGTCGCACGCAGCATGCAGCACCCGGACACATTGGCATCGAGTCGCATGCAGCACCAGGACACATTAACATCGTGTCGCACGCAGCATGCAGCACCAGGACACAGTGACATCGTGTCGCACGCAGCATGCAGCACCAGAACACCTTGACATCGTGTCGATGCAGCGTGCAGCACCTCGGCACCTTGACATCGTGTCGATGCAGCATGCAGCACCTCGGCACCTTGACATCGTGTCGCATGCAGCACCAGAACACATTGACATCGTGTCGCATGCAGCACCAGGACACATTGACATCGTGTCGATGTGGCATGCAGCACCTCGGCACCTAGATATCGTGTCGCACGCAGCATGCAGCACCAGGACACATTGACATCGTGTCGATGTCGCATGCAGCACCAGGACACATTGACATCGTGTCGCATGCAGCACCAGGACACATTGACATCGTGTCGCATGCAGCACCAGGACACATTGACATCGTGTCGCATGCAGCACCAGGACACATTGACATCGTGTCGCATGCAGCACCAGGACACATTGACATCGTGTCGATGTAGCATGCAGCACCTCGGCACATTGACATCGTGTCGCATGCAGCACCAGAACACATTGACATCGTGTCGATGTAGCATGCAGCACCTCGGCACATTGACATCGTGTCGCATGCAGCACCAGAACACATTGACATCGTGTCGATGCAGCATGCAGCACCTCGGCACCTTGATATCGTGTCGCACGCAGCATGCAGCACCAGGACACATTGACATCGTGTCGCATGCAGCGTGCAGCACCTCGGCACCTTGACATCATGTCAATGCAGTATGCAGCACCTCGGCACCTTGACATCGTGTCGCACGCAGCATGCAGCACCAGGACACATTGACATCGTGTCGCACGCAGCATGCAGCACCCGGACACATTGGCATCGAGTCGCATGCAACACCAGGACACCTTGACATCGTGTCGATGCAGCGTGCAGCACCTCGGCACCTTGACATCGTGTTGATGCAGCGTGCAGCACCTCGGCACCTTGACATCGTGTCGCACGCAGCATGCAGCACCAGGACACAGTGACATCGTGTCGCACGCAGCATGCAGCACCAGGACACAGTGACATGCAGCATGCAGCACCAGGACACATTGGCGCAAGTGCCCCCAGGCAAGCCCGCTTCTCTAGGGGCACAACGGTAACAATGTTAAAATCCTTCGACGTTAGTAGGGAATCGACTGTAGCTTTTATTATAATGCGGGCGCGTACAATAACAGTGCTTACGTATTCTATATACCTTGTTCTATCTTCTGACATCAAGAAAGTGTGTCAACACTAGATTGTTCCAGTCATATTTTCGCGAACAAATGTTGGTGCATGCGACTTTTCCCTACCAACCGCCATGTGTATGCAGCGCCACCTGGCGAATCCCGCCACCATTTGAACCATATGTAGCCTGGGTCCGAAACTTTGTAACAGTCAATGACCTGTGAAAGAGGGCGCTGCTGTTGTCCTTAAGTTCAAAGTAAGCGACTGACAAGGCCCTCTAGCGGAGAGTCATATGCTAACGGAGAGGAGGAACCAACTCACATTCACAGGTACCGGCATCCGCCAAAAACAAATATGGCGGATGGCTGGTCGGGAACAGTTGTGTGCTCCAACACTTCTTCGCGAAAATATAATCGAAACAACCTAGTATCGACACACTTTTTTGATGTCAGATGATAGACCAAGGTATATAGAATACGTAAATACTATGATTGTTCGAGGAAACATTATAATAAAAGCTACAGTCGATTCCCTACTAACGTCGAAGGATTTTAACATTGTTACCGTTGTGCCCCTAGAGAAGCGGGCTTGCCTGGGGGCACTTGCGCCAACAGGACACAGTGACACCATGCAGCATGCAGCACCAGGACACAGTGACATGCAGCATGCAGCACCAGGACACAGTGACATCGTGTCGCGTGCAGTACCAGCACACAGTGACATCGTGTCGCGTGCAGTACCAGGACACATTTATTTCATGGTGTCTTCTGCCATTGTCCAATGACGGACCCCCCCACCCCCCAGCCCCCTTTGGGAGACTGTTAAATGTTTTAGGTTTGTACGATAGATGCATTGTTTAAAGTCTTGGTCGTGGTCACACTCCAATCCAGCTCCACCCCGAGCCAGATTGGCGTCAGTGGACTGATCAAGGGAACGGGCGGGCTGGTGTTGACTGAGGAATGGACGGGAGTCGAGTCCTCTGGGTAACATACGATTTCAATTTGACTAGGAACAAATATGACGCAATATGCAGGGTTTAGGTAGAACATACTTACACGGGATGCATGTAAACAGTGTGAATCGAGTTTTAAAAATTGTGTGACGTCACGGGTCAGCACTATTTTAGCTGTAAAAATTGTCGTATGATTATTCAGGACTTTGTCGCCAAGCCTGTCACGATACGGAAATTCGTAAACTCGATTTGTCGCTGTCATATTGCACAATGGCGCAGACGTGCCATCACTTCTTCGAGGAATGAATGCCCTCATTAAAGCTCACTGACTCTGATGCTGTCTGTTACAGACTACCACGACTTCGGGAGTGGGGGGGGGACCCCGGGGGAGGCATTGTTATATATTATACCCTCGGATATTTAAAAACTTGCGACCGGGGGAGCTCTGAAAATGTGCGTTCATAGAGCGGGTTGCCGCGAAAAAAAAACATTCCGAGCGGATTTCGACGGTGCAAAAAGGGGGGTGGGGGCTTTATCGGGGAACACCCAGCAATGTAATACGTACAACACCCGGGGGCACTTTTGCACAAACATGGTTGGTTGGGGGGTGTCCCTGAGCCACCGTGATGCCTGAGAGAGCGGACATTTGTGATGAAAAACATACCCTATATAGAGCGGACATGAAAAAGATTCTGAACTGATATTTTAAAACTTACGCAGGGGATGGGGAGGGGGGGGGGGGAATATATATATTTTTTTACTTAAACATCATTTATTTAACGAGGTTGCCCTGAAAGGGGTTGCCATCTGGCAGGGTCACCTCAACAAACATAATAAATAAATCAACATAAAACGTAAATTTAAGTAAATAAAATGAAAGATGATAATTTGTGATATTGAGTGACATGATCGTACAACAACATCGTACACTAATAATAATACTATGATAATTGCCAGACACTGAAAATATGCATCCATAGAGCGGGTTTGCAGGGGAAAAACATAAATCAAGCGGGTCTGCATAGACCGGCGACATATATAGCAATCAGTGGAACAAACATACCCCTTCCTCGTCGATTTTGGAGGTGAAATGGGGGAGGGCGGCTTTTCCCTCGTAACCCATCCAAACACAGCATTTTTACCCCCCTCCCCCGGTCCAAAAGCCCACCAGCGTGCAAAACAAGTTATAATGCACTCACTGGACTTTAAAAAAATATCATATATAATTTAAATCCCCCCTCGGGGGATGGTTAATTTTGTAGACCCCCTGGCGCAATTTTTTTCAGAGCTCCCCCCCCCCCTTGGTCGCAAGTTTCCCGTGGACCCTCTCCCCTGGGGGGCACTACATTAGTATGGTGGGGGAGGTGTGTGCCGCCTATGCCATAGAGGGCATATGGAAAGCGAGAGAAAATTGCGAGATTTTGTGGTCATTCGAAGAGAGATATTTTTGGTTAAACAGCCCATGCAAAATAAACCCTAATAGTCATGGCAAAGTACATGGAGGTTAATTTTTTGAAAATGTTCGATATGGAATACATAGCTCCGATATGGATCCAGTCAAACAGGACCATGCGACTAGGGCCAGATCAAGCGGTCTCGCTTCTGCATGTATTCTCAATCAGAGCGTACGAGAACGAGGCCACCAGGTTACATGTTCTCCCAGGATAAAACCATTTTACTCTGTTAAGGTAAGCCACCCATAATAGCAAGGTAAGAGAACTCTGCATTTGTGATTATTTTATGAAAGTTTACCCAATTACACACCTTCCGGTGAATTTTTAGGATACTTTACCGTCCCGTTAAAAAAATATTCTCCATTTTCCAAGTATACCCCCATTTCATAAAATGACTCAAACTTGACACCTACCACGAATATGTAATTTTGCTACAATTCAGCTCAATATTAAGTCATTATCATCAGTAATAGCTCTTTAGAAAGCTTAAACCTAGTGCAATACAGGAATGATATTCAACAATGTAAATAGAAGCCACAAAAAATAACAGAATGGCAATAATAAAGTGCAGTTACACAGGACTCGCTGTCGTGCATTCCCCAAATAAACCATTCGACGCGATCGCGTCTCGTGCTTTATTTTGGCGAATGCACTCCAGCTCGTTCTTTACCTAGTACATAGAAAATACCTGTTCTGGCTGGAAAATAGCTAAGACGACTCCCACTGTAGCAAGTGTTAAAGAATACCCATTTGTACTTAGGAATTCATTTTCAAATTAGAAACAGCAAGTTTTCCCGAGGTATTTTTGTTTTATGAATGATATACATTCACGCTGTACGATAGATCTGCTATATAACTTTGGTAATGATTTCAAAATTGTTACTCCCCCAAATGTTTATTGTAGCTTGAACTGTCGACGACGTGTGGTGCCGAAGTGGACACGCCAGAGAAGCAGTGCATAACATTGATGCTAAGAAGTTGACCCAGGGAGGATAGGTTTGCATTACGCAAACAGAGGGCGCCACCGGTGGATCCTCTTGTCGACGTTGTTATTCAGTGGTCAGCACTTGAGCTCAAGGCAGTACACACTTGCGGGGTGTGGGTGTGGGTGGGGCGGGGGTAGGGGGGCATCGGCTTTGTGCGTATCTCGACACTTTTGAGATGCTTCAATAATAATGATCATAATCTAGGTTGATTTACTTCATTTGCAATCTCTTGGTAGCAGGTGACTGTTCCTGGTTCGTCTCAAATTGCTGGTTACATATATGGGTGTTGTGTGTTTCGCGATTGTTAATAAGTGTTTCGTCGCAGTTTTCAATAACGAAAAAGTGTTCAATTTGTTTACAGATGGAATAGCAATTTACCCACCTGATGTTTTGTACCGGAGTTTTTACCAAAATAAATGATTTAAATGCATAAATGACTCCCCACATTATGCGTGAAGCGTACTAGTTCTTCAAACCAGAAACTCCGTTTACGCGTCAGGAGCCTCGAACAACGTCTTTTCACTAACGTGTCCAGGTATATGTAATATATCTCCCCACTAATAGATCTTCTAATTTGATGGCCAAATATATTGGTTGATATCCTGAAGCTCTCTTTGGACCCAAGAACTCTACTTTAATATGTCATCTCGTCCCATACTGTTTTGCGGGTGCTGCCTGTGACGGCACCCTCCCTCCGGGATTGAGTAACGTGAGGGTGGGTGTGGGGGGGGGGGGGGGTGTTTGGAGGGGGACATTGTATTATCAGTGTGCACACAGCATTAGGTGAAGTATGTGCATACACAATATTGATTCACCAAACCGATACCCCATGCTACTTTCAAAAAGGTATATTTTTACTGCGGCAACGCCTCAATTATGTAAAGTCGATCTAACCCTGTCAGAGATTACCTCCATATAAAACAGTGACCTTCTGGCTGCGGGAGACTCCCAGCTCCAGGTTCTGATCTTGAACAGGTAAGCATTTCTTCTGACGTTGCTGCTGCGCAGGTAAGTCATTTGTGTATTATAGTCCCTTATGAGGAAATACAACTGATAACATGTTTAACACGGTAAACGCACAAAATAAATACTCACAAAGCCTTACTGGGCTCACAAGTTACTGTGAAAATTAATGGTAATATTTTTGTACTGCCGCCTATCTCGGCGTGTAAAAGAAACGAAAAAGCAAAGAAAACTACAACAAAAATAAAAAAACGAGAAAAATAGAAACAAGGGAAAATAGAATGACAAGAATGAAATTATACAAAATAGCAGAACATGACTTGGCGTGACTTGATTTAACTGAGAGGGAAATACAAATGACCACTGTAGAACACAACCAATAATGAGGCCAATATTATTATGTGACCTGCGTCCAGCTGAGTATAAATATCACAAACAAAAGGAATGTGTATAGGCAATGCTTGCTTTCCAATTGCGTATTGCGTAATGCAAATGTTGAACTGAAATATGTGTACGTATTTGTCCACTGTTTTGCAGACCGTATATTTACTGATCCGTCGCCACACGCCTAACCATAATTGCCATTAATTTATTACTCCTGTGGACAGACACCACAATGAGACATGCAAAACATTAAATTAGTATTCGTGGAGAAAAGCTGTAGGAAAATGCACATCTTTGTTATGTTGCATGCTCATTATTTGTGCATGGGTCACCTAGTTAACAACATCACGTTCGTCGAACGTAAGGCGAACGTTTTCCCAGAGAACCTTCTGAAGACGTTATCTGGGACATTTTCTCCTGACGCTATGCGAATCAAATAACCTTATGACTAACGTTCTAATAACGTTATCGCTAATGTTCTCACAACGTTCAAGAAACGTTCCGGTAACATTTTCTCACAACCCTAAAATTGGGCAACCTTGCTATAACGGGTTTGGAAGGTTACATAATAATCATAAATTTTCTTAAAGCAGCCTACATGCGCCACCTTAGATGTTTTACATTTTAGAATCAAGACTAAACGTATCTCAAAAATTATGATGCGTATTAAGTTTATATCGCGTTGAGTCTGTAAACAACAATTTCAACATCAAACTGCGCGGACTAGTTTATCGCGTGGACGTTCTAGCGAGCCTCGGTCGACATCACACAGAATACCTGAACAGCGAACGGTCAGCGAACAGGCACGCAGGGATATAAAGCCGGCCACCAACTTCTGCAACGGTGAATTAATGTGCTTCTCAGGATAGCCGACAGGCTTTCAGGATTTAAATTCAAGACAGAATATACTTATTTGACATGGAGAAGCGATTGGTAATATACAAATTATAGAACATATTGCGTGTCAAAAACGTTTGACATGGAGAAGCGATTGGTAATATGCAAATTACAGAACATATTGCGTGTCAAAAACGTTTTTAGAAGGTTATACAATAAGAACAATGAATGTTTTAGATCTAAAACTTGTAAGCATCAGACACCTGTAGACACAATATTGTCACTAGTTACTGTTGAAATATTACCTACAATCTCGACATTTGATTAACTATTTAACTGCCTAGGTGTTACTGTGCAAACGACGTCTGATGAAGTCATCAAACGACGTGTGATGGCCAAGTCATGAAACGGCGTGTGATGGCCAAGTCATGAAACGACGTCTGATGGCCAAGTCATCAAACGACGTCTGATGGCCAAGTCATGAAACGACGTGTGGTGGCCAAGTCATCAAACGACGTCTGATGGCCAAGTCATCAAACGGCGTCTGATGGCCAAGTCATCAAACGACGAGCGATGGCCAAGTCATCGATGTCTGATGGCCAATTCATCAAACGACGCCTGATGGCCAAGTCATCAAACGACGTGTGATGGCCAAGTCACCAAACGACGTGTGATGGCCAAGTCATCAAACGACGTCTGATGGCCAAGTCATGAAACGACGTGTGATGGCCAAGTCATCAAACGACGTCTGATGGCCAAGTCATGAAACGACGTGTGATGGCCAAGTCATGAAACGACGTCTGATGGCCAAGTCATGAAACGACGTGTGATGGCCAAGTCATGAAACGACGTCTGATGGCCAAGTCATCAAACGACGTCTGATGGCCAAGTCATCAAACGAAGTCTGATGGCCAAGTCATCAAACGACGTGTGATGGCCAAATCATCAAACGACGTCTGATGGCCAAGTCATCAAACGACGTCTGATGGCCAAGTTATCAAACGACGTGTGATGGCCAAGTCATGAAACGACGTGCGATGGCCAAGTCATCAAACGACGTCTGATGGCCAAGTCATCAAACGACGTCTGATGGCCAAGTCATCAAACGACGTGTGATGGCCAAGTCATCAAACGACGTGTGATGGCCAAGTCATCAAACGACGTGTGATGGCCAAGTCATCAAACGACGTCTGATGGCCAAGTCATCAAACGACGTGTGACGGCCAAGTCATCAAACGACGTGCGATGGCCAAGTCATGAAACGACGTGCGATGGCCAAGTCATGAAACGACGTGTGATGGCCAAGTCATCAAACGACGTCTGATGGCCAAGTCATCAAACGACGTGTGACGGCCAAGTCATGAAACGACGTGTGACGGCCAAGTCATGAAACGACGTGTGACGGCCAAGTCATGAAACGACGTGCGATGGCCAAGTCATCAAACGACGTCTGATGGCCAAGTCATGAAACGACGTGTGATGGCCAAGTCATGAAACGACGTCTGATGGCCAAGTCATGAAACGACGTGTGATGGCCAAGTCATGAAACGACGTCTGATGGCCAAGTCATCAAACGACGTGTGATGGCCAAGTCATCAAACGACGTGTGATGGCCAAGTCATCAAACGACGTCTGATGGCCAAGTCATCAAACGACGTGTGACGGCCAAGTCATCAAACGACGTGCGATGGCCAAGTCATGAAACGACGTGCGATGGCCAAGTCATGAAACGACGTGTGATGGCCAAGTCATCAAAGGACGTCTGATGGCCAAGTCATCAAACGACGTGTGACGGCCAAGTCATGAAACGACGTGTGACGGCCAAGTCATAAAACGACGTGTGACGGCCAAGTCATGAAACGACGTGTGATGGCCAAGTGATCAAACGACGTGTGATGGCCAAGTCATCAAACGACGTCTGATGGTCAAGTCATCAAACGACGTCTGATGGCCAAGTCATCAAACGACGTCTGATGGTCAAGTCATCAAACGACGTGTGATGGCCAAGTCATCAAACGACGTGTGATGGCCAAGTCATGAAACGACGTCTGATGGCCAAGTCATGAAACGACGTGCGATGGCCAAGTCATCAAACGACGTCTGATGGCCAAGTCATCAAACGACGTCTGATGGCCAAGTCATCAAACGACGTGTGACGGCCAAGTCATGAAACGACGTGTGACGGCCAAGTCATGAAACGACGTGTGACGGCCAAGTCATGAAACGACGTGTGATGGCCAAGTGATCAAACGACGTGTGATGGCCAAGTCATCAAACGACGTCTGATGGTCAAGTCATCAAACGACGTCTGATGGCCAAGTCATCAAACGACGTCTGATGGTCAAGTCATCAAACGACGTCTGATGGCCAAGTCATCAAACGACGTGTGATGGCCAAGTCATGAAACGACGTCTGATGGCCAAGTCATGAAACGACGTGCGATGGCCAAGTCATCAAACGACGTCTGATGGCCAAGTCATCAAACGACGTCTGATGGCCAAGTCATCAAACGACGTGTGATGGCCAAGTCATCAAACGACGTCTGATGGCCAAGTCATCAAACGACGTGTGATGGCCAAGTCATCAAACGACGTCTGATGGCCAAGTCATCAAACGACGTGTGACGGCCAAGTCATCAAACGACGTGCGATGGCCAAGTCATGAAACGACGTGCGATGGCCAAGTCATGAAACGACGTGTGATGGCCAAGTCATCAAACGACGTCTGATGGCCAAGTCATCAAACGACGTGTGACGGCCAAGTCATGAAACGACGTGTGACGGCCAAGTCATGAAACGACGTGTGACGGCCAAGTCATGAAACGACGTGCGATGGCCAAGTCATCAAAATCCTCTACGTTTTTTTTTTATCACATTGGTTCCTGCGTTGTGTTGGATAGGGTGGGCCGTATTTGTTTGCAGTATGGACAAACAACACCAAATACGTGACCAGCAAGCATCCGTGCGGAATATGGGTGGAAGGTGGGGCTCTACAGCTACCGTGAGCCACCAACTGGTGCCCTGCCCAAGTGTTGACTTGTCTCTGTGTCTCCATAACCCTTCAAGGCAGACCCACCTCGATCTGCACTTGTTGACACCTTTCCCAGGCATTCCGCACGACACCCACGGGTAGGGCCCGCGTGGGCGTGTGGGTGGGTGTGTGGGGGGCGTGTGGGTGGGTGGGTGGGAGGGTCTACAGCTACCGAATGCCATGAGCTAGTGCCATATGCCTAAGTGTTGACTGGTCCTTGAGCCTCCATAATCTGCACTCCCACCGACGCCGCCTGAAGAGATGAAACCATGGTTTCGGCGTCCCATTCAGTCTGTATAATAAACTCAATTTAAGCCCCATTATATGAGTTTTGTAATAGATAAGACGTTTTGAACTGTTTAGAACTGACGTGAAAAATCCTCACATCCTTATTGTCGTATATAATATTACCCATCTACCAAAAGATGTGATATTTTATGGAGATGTGAAGTAACATGAAATATATGTACGACAACGATATATGAATAACCCTTTGTCCCTAACTGTCTTAGATAGATGCAATTAATGATGCCCTTAGATTTAAATATATTACATGCAAGTTGACGAAGCTTATAAATTTTATTTGCGTTCATTAAGTCAATAAATAGTCTGAATCTTGAGTTCATCCGGTGTATTCTAGGAACATAAATATCGTGTAACGTCCTAAGAAAAAGACAAGACAACAACAAAATGGTACTCATCGTCAATAACGGGATACCATGCCTTCTTAATCATATGCGCGGGACACCTAACTTCGGCCAATGCAGATCTATATTTGCAGTCTTCCACAATATTTGTTAAAAACGAGACATTGTCAGCAGTGTCCTGTTTGCTTGGGCCGATAATACTTTCGTGGCTTGTTACCAACGTAAAAACGAGACATTGTCAGCAGTGTCCTGTTTGCTTGGGCCGATAATACTTTCGTGGCTTGTTACCAACGTAAAAACGATACATTGTCAGCAGTATCCTGTTTGCTTGGGCCGATAATACTTTCGTGGCTTGTCACCAACGTAAAAACGATGAAAACATGATACCTAAATATTTGCAGCTTGGGATTATCTCTAATTGCTAACCATCGTACTGTCATCTCTCGTTTTGTTTAACTCGAACACCTCTTCTAAAAATAACGACCTTCGTTTTGGCTAAATGTACCGCTACCAATTAGCCCTTTAGGTCGTGTCATTGCAACTTGTCGTAAATCGATCTAAGGACCTTCAAACAGTTACCGTTAACGCCACTCAAGACAAGTCGATATATCAGCATGTCACGAGGCACAGAATTGGCAAAGTCAACGAACACAACATAAAATCTTCCTCTTTGTTTGCATACATGCTTTTGATCCATGATAATGAAGATATTATCGACTACTATTTCAGTACCTTATCTATCGTTACATCCCCATTAAGCCTTGTTGGTATTCATACCACTGGACTCGCGACAGGTCACAAAGGTTGGCGCGGATTTGCCTGTTAGTGTCTTTATACACTACCAAAACTGCGAGGGATCATTTACCGTATCTAGAGTTTGTGTCTCAGGCTGGTTTAATTGGTACTCCACTTTCCACTTGCTACATGCAAATCGTATTAAAGTCGTTACGTTTTCTTCGATATGCTTCTAAATCATATTGCGCATTAGTTCTCCTAAACAGATCAAGAGCTTGATATTTAGTACATTTGGCACTCGCACACTTGCTATTTCACCAGGCCGCCCATCAAAGTGTTTGTGCCAAATTATTCTTTGGTTCAAATTTAACTTCGTTATTTGAAGATAAACAAAAAAGAATGTGTTTCAATAACAAGTTACGGCCTTCATTCCATGTAATCAACGAACACGTCTCCAAAACTGAGGTCCAACCTGTTTATATCTGGGAACATTACATCTGAGCACTATTTGGAAATTACGATGTCACAAGCTTGACATGTGAACCCTAATGCCCTCTACTGTTTGCGTATAATTGTAACTCTAGAAATATAGAAGGGCCAGTTAAGGAGTTACACTTGTTTTGACATGACACAAACTGTTTAGTCTTCCCCATGAAGTCTTTGACAACAAGGAGCAGGTTCATAAAATGAAACAAATGATAACTTCGCTAAATATGGTGGGAAATGTTAGAGTAATGACTAGCCCATATAGAAGGCAAAAATGATACAATATGTCATCGACGGATAATAGGTGAGAATAATGCGTCCATGTTAGAGCAAACCATTGTTTCTGGCTACATCACGAAAAGCTCAAGCCTATACCATTCGCTACAATACTTTTATTCGTGGGCTCGGGCGCGGAAGATGAACGGGTAGGTTGTTTGTATTTTTGTAGTCGACACTGTACGTAACACGGTCTGCGGCTTGCAATATCCTGAGACATGGTTGAATGGCGCTCAGCCTGCCTGCTGCTGTGTGCGCTGGTCTACCGAGGGGACGGGGCGGCCGTCCTGCACAGGATACGCCGAGATACCAACCTCAGTAAGTGATTATCATTGTTACGGCGAGATACCAACCTCAGTAAGTGATTATCATTGTTACGTCGAGATACCAACCTCAGTAAGTGATTACCATTGTTACGGCGAGATATCAACTTCAGTAAGTGATTAACATTGTTACGTCGAGATACCAACCTCAGTAAGTGATTATCATTGTTACGGCGAGATACCAACCTCAGTAAGTGATTACCATTGTTACGGCCAAATACCATCCTCAGTAAGTGATTACCATTGTTACGCCGAGATACCAACCTCAGTAAGTGATTATCATTGTTACGGCGAGATACTAACCTCAGTAAGTGATTATCATTGTTACGTCGAGATACCAACCTCAGTAAGTGATTACCATTGTTACGGCGAGATACCATCCTCAGTAAGTGATTACCATTGTTACGGCGAGATATCAACTTCAGTAAGTGATTACCATTGTTACGGCGAGATACCAACCTCAGTAAGTGATTACCATTGTTACGGCGAGATACCAACTTGAGTAAGTGATTACCATTGTTACGTCGAGATACCAACCTCAGTAAGCGATTACCATTGTTACGGCGAGATATCAACTTCAGTAAGTGATTACCATTGTTACGGCGAGATATCAACCTCAGTAAGTGATTACCATTGTTACGGCGAGATATAAACCTCAGTAACTGATTACCATTGTTACGGCGAGATATCAACCTCAGTAAGTGATTACCATTGTTACGGCGAGATACCAACTTGAGTATGTGATTACCATTGTTACGTCGAGATACCAACCTCAGTAAGTGATTACCATTGTTACGGCGAGATACCAACTTGAGTAAGTGATTACCATTGTTACGTCGAGATACCAACCTCAGTAAGTGATTACCATTGTTACGGCGAGATATCAACCTCAGTAAGTGATTACCATTGTTACGGCGAGATATCAACCTCAGTAAGTGATTATCATTGTTACGGCGAGATACCAACTTGAGTATGTGATTACCATTGTTACGTCGAGATACCAACCTCAGTAAGTGATTATCATTGTTACGTCGAGATACCAACCTCAGTAAGTGATTACCATTGTTACGGCGAGATACCAACTTGAGTAAGTGATTACCATTGTTACGTCGAGATACCAACCTCAGTAAGTGATTACCATTGTTACGGCGAGATATCAACCTCAGTAAGTGATTACCATTGTTACGGCGAGATATCAACCTCAGTAAGTGATTACTATTGTTACGCCGAGATACCAACTTGAGTAAGTGATTACCATTGTTACGTCGAGATACCAACCTCAGTAAGTGATTACCATTGTTACGGCGAGATACCAACCTCAGTAAGTGATTACCATTGTTACGGCGAGATATCAACCTCAGTAAGTGATTACCATTGTTACGTCGAGATACCAACCTCAGTAAGTGATTACCATTGTTACGGCGAGATATCAACCTCAGTAAGTGATTACCATTGTTACGGCGAGATATCAACCTCAGTAAGTGATTACCATTGTTACGGCGAGATACCAACTTGAGTAAGTGATTACCATTGTTACGTCGAGATACCAACCTCAGTAAGTGATTACCATTGTTACGGCGAGATATCAACCTCAGTAAGTGATTACCATTGTTACGTCGAGATACCAACCTCAGTAAGTGATTACCATTGTTACGGCGAGATATCAACCTCAGTAAGTGATTACCATTGTTACGGCGAGATATCAACCTCAGTAAGTGATTACTATTGTTACGCCGAGATACCAACTTGAGTAAGTGATTACCATTGTTACGTCGAGATACCAACCTCAGTAAGTGATTACCATTGTTATGGCGAGCAACCTCAGTAAGTGATTACAATTGTTACGCCGAGATACCAACCTCAGGAAGTGATTACCATTGTTACGTTGAGATACCAATCTCAGTAAGTGATCACCATTGTTACGGCGAGATACCATACTCAGTAAGTGGTTACAATTGTTACGGCGAGATACCAACCTCAGTAAATGATTACCATTGTTACGCCGAGATACCACGTTAGTAAGTGATTATCATTGTTACGGGGAGATACCAACCTCAGTAAGTGATTACCATTGTTACGGGGAGATACCAACCTCAGTTGTGACCCTGCGGCCTGTGTAGTGCCTGAGACCGCGGTCCGCTCTCATAACATAACGGTACCCGGATCTCCTGTCACGTGACCTGTCTTCTTGCATCCCTTCAGTCTGTGGAGGGACTGAGACCGTTGTCCGCTCTCCTAATATCACGGTTCCGGTATCCGACTGCGGCGATGTGATTGGCCAGCCTCCGGACATGACCCACGTGGTCTTCAGACAGGAATGCGAGCGCTGGCTGGGACTGACGCAACTTCCGGAAGCTGTGGAGAACGCTTACATCTCGTACTGCTCCGAGAACGGCGACGGCACTGCCACCTACCAGGCCGACTTGTGCTGTGCAGGTCAGCTCCCATCCGCACCACGAGCCCACCCCACAAACGTGGAAGGGGGGCGGGCAAGGGGTATTTCCGTTCCTCGGGAATTGGTATTTTATTTCACCGTGAATGGGGGGGAACAAGGACAATAATTCTTCGTGAACTGGGAATGGGTATTAGCCGACCGTCGTGATCAAGGATTTTCATTCATCTTGAACTGGGAATTTTTATATTAAATGAGCGTGCTTCGGGAAAAGTTTACATAATGTATCCGCCCTTGTATGCAGGGAAATTTTCCTCTGAATTCTTCGCGACCTGGGAATAAAAAATATTATTCACCGTGATCTGGAAACACGGCCCCCTCCCCCCCCCCCCCCCCTTGCCCCACTGCCCCCTCACTAGAATCGTGTGGCCATTACTGTCATTTATTTTTTAACCTATTTTCCTTTGAAACGTTTACATATTAAAGCCAATATGTCAGTTTAATTACACCAGTCGAGTTGGAAACGCGGTCAAATAAGGACATAACTCCAGCTCCTCCTCTCTCTCTCTCTTCCTCTTTGGCTCACTCTAGGTCTACCGTCATCCACACAGCGATGCTTCACCTGCACTGGCGCCGCCTACGACTACCAGTGTAACTACGAGAGCGGCACCATGGAGGACTGCAGCCCGGGTCAGGTACCGTCAAGTACCTTATTATAATAGTGACATTACCGTCAACATTCCTTGTAAGGAGATCCTTATAGTGACATTACCGTCAACATCACCGCCAGCATCTCTTATAGAGAGACCCTTGGACTAACATTACTTGCAATACTGTCAGCATAATACTGGATGAGGTCATAGACGTAGATTTCACTCGGCACAGACCTGACATACTCTAATGTATTATTACCGTCAGCGCTGGCGCCGCGCGTCGTTCCCACACCGCTACCCTGAAAGGTGGACACCTTCAACATCGATTATATCACAGTCATTGTTAAGACAAGGCTTCCATGGAGGTTAAGCGATCGACAATTACCCTAGACCCAACACTTTGCATTCGTTTGATATAGGTGTGTCAAACGACCGTGAGTTACCATGGCAACTACCCTGACACTGAGATGCGTATCGCCAAGTCGTGTGAGGAGGAGACGCTGTGTCAGGCGTCGGCTGATGGCAACGACGCCAGCTGTCAGTCCTGGATCGCCAGTCCGAGCTGCACATCCTGCTGCCAGGGCAGCTTCTGCAATCTACTGACCACCATTCCCAAGATTAAAGGTACCGCAGTGTGCCTCTTCCCGGTCTTGTCAAAGTGAGCCTAACGGCAGTTGGATCGGTGGTTCGCAGGATAAAGAGCCCATGCCCTTCTTCGCAAAGAGTAGGGGGTTAACACCAGGGACATGGCCCCACTCTCTCTTCTTTCTCCCATTGACCCGATATGACCAAAAGTGGATAAAACGTCCTGAATATAAAACCAACTAATCTTGTCAAAGTGAAATAACTAATAATATAACGCAACACGCTGTTTTCTGTTTGGTGTTTTCATTTTCCCTATTTTTATTTGCCCGTTTATGTTATGATGGACGTTAATTGATGTGGTTAAAAAGTTGTTTTCGGTGTTTAGGTGCGGCCGACTCGCCCTGCGTGTCCAGCCCGTGCGCCCGGGGAAGCACGTGCACCGTTGTCACGGATACGGAGTTCTCCTGCCTCTGTCCGCCCGGCTACATTGGGGAGACCTGTGACATCCTAGGTCAGTCCATGCATGCGCGGAGCCATTTTACGGTGGGAACAGTTGCTAAACCACTGGTTTCCACATAGGGGCGGACTCAAGATGAGATGAGAGGGGCTACTTTGAGTTGGGTTTAAAAACTTCCGAACACGAGGGGGGGGGGGGGGGGGGGAGGGGAGCGGGGACTAGCTCACTTGAAAATCTTGCTACCGGGGAAGGTATAATGACACATTGACACATTGCAAAGATGTTCAGGGCGTATCCATGTCCTGGCAAACATGCCACAATTTTCGCCTGTATATATAGCCTTTCATATGTGTCAGCTAGTGCTTTTAGCAGAATATATCACGCGCAATTTCTCAGTATCAGCACCAGGTCTGACACCATAATTATTATAAGATATGTAATCAATGCACGTAATAAAATAAAAAGGGTAATAGCAATCTAAATAGATATTAATGAATTATTTAGCCCGAGCCGCTAAGATGTCACGCCCAAGTTCTTGGTGTTAGTACCAGGTCTATACACTTTTTGGCACCAATGGCCCATGTCTATCTGGTTCCGGTGGTTCATGATGGTCGTATAATTTTTGGTTTCCAGGACAACATAAATACGTCATCACATAGTTTTGGAACTTTGATAGTGCCGGCATTTTGATTGATGTTACTATAGTAACTGGAGGGCTGGGGGGCCGGTCCGCGTCAGCCTGAAGCAGGCGGAAACTAGGCAGCTCCGTTCAACAGTTACTTCTATCCGATAACGAAATTGGCCCCAAATCAAACATTGATTAATTCTAGTCTACGAGGCCAGTGATGTCCTGTTTAAATAACCCGAGTGAGTTTTGCGCCGTGCAGAGAGCAACGAGTGTGAGAATGGCGGGGTGTACAAGGAGACAGAAGAAGACCCCTTCTTCACCTGCGACTGTCCCCCTGGGTATGGCGGTGACACCTGCACGGAAGGCAAGTCCACAGCGCCATCCCCGGACCAACAACAACAAACAACACACCCAGAAAGAATTAAGCCCTTTGAGGGACTTTTTAATTTCTATTTTTTTTATTAATTTCAATTTTTGCTTTTTAAAAATTAATTTTAATTTGTAATTATTTTTTTCTTCAATTTTTCATTGCAAAAAATAGCTTTATTCTCCTTTTTTTAATTCATTTTCATTCTAACTTTGAATAAGTCATCTTGGGGTGTAATTGGATTATGGCATGCACTAGCAGCCAGAGTGGAAGATTAGTTATGATTATAATGTAAGATTTGTTGAATAAGAAAAGGGAGATGTCTATGTCAAAATGGTAAAAGCTACTCATTCGGGGTTCCCGTTGTTTTGGTAGCACATCCCAGTTTTGGGGATATTCGTCACTGTTAATTGGACGTCGAAGTTAAACTGTTACGTCTGTCAATAAGTGTGTCATATATGATGGTTACAGTGATCCTGGAGTGCGCCTGTCAATAAGTGTGTGTGATGTATGGTGGCTACAGTGATCCTGGAGTGCGCCTGTCAATAAGTGTGTGATCTATGGTAGTTAGATTGATCATAGAATACGTATGTCAATAATTGTGTGTGATGTATGGTGGTTCCAGTAATCCTAGAGTGCGCCTGTCAATAAGTGTGTGTGATGTATGGTGATTACAGTGCTCCTGGAGTGCGCCTGTCAATAAGTATGTGTAATGTATGGTAGTTACAGCGATCCTGGAGCACGCCTGTCAATAAGTGTGTGTGTGATGTATGGTGGTTAAAGTGATCCTATAATGTGCCTGTCAATAAGTGTGTGATGTATTGTGGTTACAGTGATCCTAGAGTGCGCTGCGGGGACACTGTTCTGCGAAAACAGCGGGATGTGCATGGATTACGGAGCGCTTGGCCTGCGCTGTGTATGTCCGGAAGGCTTTGTCGGACACCAGTGTGAACGAGGTATTACACCCGCCGTACAACGTCTTTAAATTCCGCCCTAGATCCCCCCTACATCTGCCTTTGATGTGCCTTAACTCCGTTCTAGATCAGCCCTACAACCGCCCTAGATCTGCCTTAAGTCCGTTCTAGATCAGCCCTAGATCCGCCGTACATCTGCCTTAGTTCCGCCCTACAACCGCCTTAGATCCGCCCTAGATCCGTTCTAGATCAGCCCTAGATCAGCCCTGGATCCGCCCTAGATCCGCCTTAAATCCGTTCTAGATCCGCCCCAGATACCTTCTGAATCCGCCTTTTAAGCGCCCTAGATCCTCCTTAGTTCAGCCCTGGATCCGCCCTAGATCCGTTCCAGATCCGCTCTAGATCCGCTCTATATCCGCCCTAGATCCGCCCTAGATCCGCTCTAGATCCGCCATTGATCCGCCCTAGATTCTCATTACGGTCCCGCCATCTTATATTATAGTATAAAATAACTGTTTCCAATGACGTAATAATTGTATTAGCTATGTACATAACACCATAATTATATTTGCTATCACATAATAATTGTAAGAGCTTTATACATCACATAATAATTGTTATAGCTTTATACATAACATCATAATTGTAACAGCTTTACACAACATCATAATAGCTTTATACATAATTATCTGACATATGATTAGTAATCATATTAATAATATGACATATTAATAATATGACATATTAATAATATGACATATTAATAATATGACATATTGATAATGTGACATATTAATGTTATAAATATCACATAAGAATAATAGCTATATACACCACATCTGGCTGTGTCTGCAGTGGTGGCCACCTGCCCGGGATCCAGCGTCCTGATGCCCATCGAAGTCACCGGTAACATCAAGAACGACTGCACCAACCATGACATCTACACGACGGACAACGAGAAGCTGCTGACCCAGGCCACCAACCTGAAGAAGTGTCGCTCCTTCATGACGCCTGACGACAAGCCGGCGTTTGTGGACTCCGTGGACGGGTCGGTCAGCCGTCTGGCCGCCATCTTCCTGACCACGTGTACACAGGGACAGAGCAAACTGGCTCACTACACACGCGGACTGTGCTGCCCATGTGAGTATGTGTGAACATCAGGCGAGGGCTGTGCTGTCAATGTCAGTATGTGTGAACATCAGGCGAGGGCTGTGCTGTCAATGTCAGTATGTGTGAACATCAGGCGAGGGCTGTTCTGTCAATGTCAGTATGTGTGAACATCAGGCGAGGGCTGTGCTGTCAATGTCAGTGTGTGTGAACATCAGGCGAGGGCTGTGCTGTCAATGTCAGTGTGTGTGAACATCAGGCGAGGGCTGTGCTGTCAATGTCAGTATGTGTGAACATCAGGCGAGGGCTGTCCTGTCAATGTCAGTGTGTGTGAACATCAGGCGAGGGCTGTTCTGTCAATGTCAGTATGTGTGAACATCAGGCGAGGGCTGTGCTGCCCTTGTGACCACTTTGTATCATAAATACATCCACTTTCAGCTTGCTACAGCATCCCTGCCAGAATGGAGCCTGGTGTAACCTCATTGTACCATAAATACATCCATTTTCAGCTTGCTACAGCATCCCTGCCAGAATGGAGGCTGGTGTAACCTCATTGTACCATAAATACATCCACTTTCAGCTTGCTACAGCATCCCCTGCCAGAATGGAGGCGGGTGTAACCTCATTGTACCATAAATACATCCACTTTCAGCTTGCTACAGCATCCCTGCCAGAATGGAGGATGGTGTAACCTCATTGTACCATAAATACATCCACTTTCAGCTTGCTACAGCGTCCCCTGCCAGAATGGAGGCTGGTGTAACCTCATTGTACCATAAATACATCCACTTTCAGCTTGCTACAGCGTCCCTGCCAGAATGGAGGCTGGTGTAACCTCATTGTACCATAAATACATCCACTTTCAGCTTGCAACGGCGTCCCTGCCAGAATGGAGGCTGGTGTAACCTCATTGTACCATAAATACATCCACTTTCAGCTTGCTACAGCGTCCACTGCCAGAATGGAGGCTGGTGTAACCTCATTGTACCATAAATACATCAACTTTCAGCTTGCTACAGCGTCCCCTGCCAGAATGGAGGCTGGTGTAACCTCATTGTACCATAAATACATCCACTTTCAGCTTGCTACAGCGTCCCCTGCCAGAATGGAGGCTGGTGTAACCTCATTGTACCATAACTACATCCACTTTCAGCTTGCTACAGCGTCCCCTGCCAGAATGGAGGCTGGTGTAACCTCATTGTACCATAAATACATCCACTTTCAGCTTGCTACAGCGTCCCCTGCCAGAATGGAGGCTGGTGTAACCTCATTGTACCATAAATACATCCACTTTCAGCTTGCTACAGCGTCCCCTGCCAGAATGGAGGCTGGTGTGTCCAGAAGAACGACGGGGACCACGTCTGCAAGTGCCGCTTCGGCTTCGAGGGCAAAAACTGCGAAAATAGTGAGCTGTGTGACCATTTCACATATTTATATATATATCGTTCTGACCTGTCAAAATCGTTAACTTTGGATAATCACAAATTCGGTTAACTGAAACTTATTTAATTGCTGACAAACGGAAGTTGCAATAAAAGTGGAGTGCACTGTATTACTATTGCGTCAGCTTGAAGAGTAGTACACTTTATCATTTAGATAAGTTGTCAGTGGGTATTAATTATGCTTCATCCAGATACATCACATTATTGTTTGACCACCATCACCTACCCCCATCCTCCTCCCTCCCGGCAGAGATCTCCATGTGTATCGTGGCTGGCGACCCTCACTACTATACATTCGACCAACACCTCATCAGCCACCAAGGTGTCTGCAAGTACGAGCTGGCCTCGCCCACTGACCCAGCCCTTCCCCAGTTCAAGGTCACTGGACGGAACTACCACAAAGGTCAAGGGGACGATGTCTCGTACCCGCGATACTTTGACGTTAGTCTCGCGCCACACGTCGTCAGGCTCAGCGTGGATGGAACATTCGTAAGTTTCGTCACCGCTATTTAACTAGATGAACAACCATGATTTTTTAAGAAGAATCGCGATCAAACACCATTTACATATAGCTGGCCGTACCATCGAACAAGTGTCATCCCATAAGCACCTGAGTATCCCCTTTATGTCTATTATGTCATGGACAAGACACGTCCAAATTATTACTACTAAAGCTTCCGTTAGATTGAATATGCTAATAGAGTAGTGAAGTATAATAAATTAAGTGGTCTCGTAAGAGTTTAGAACTATGTTATTTGTCATATGTGCGGCCACTCTTAGTAAAATGGTAGTGTTGTATTTGCACACTGTGATGCCAAGAGCAGCCAGGAGATCGAAAACGTTCAAAACGAGGCCATCCGCGTATTCACTGGTGCAAAGAGCCGATCATCTACAGTCGGGTTATTAAACGAAAGCGATCTGCCCTCACTTACAGACCGCCGCCAGTTTCAGATTGCTGTTAAATATTCCCAGTGCGTCCTAGGCGCAACCCCATCCTATTTAATATCTAGACTACCATCAAGGTTGGGTTCCAACAGAATGACGCGAGGCAACAATGCCAATCAATTCCGCACCATCCATTCTACAAACATTAGCTACTATCTAGTTTCTTCCCCGCAGGTACACGAATGTGGAACTCTGTCGCGTGCACTGCGTAGTTGTCAATCTGATCGACGTATTGCTCTCTGAATATTATACGTCAAAACAAGAAAAGCTACTTCTATATGGGTTCAACAAAATTGCAAGTGACATCAGCGCAAATGCGACTGGGTTTTAGAAAACTTAAACACACATCTGTACGATAAACTATGCAACGAAAGCCCCCACTGTTCATGTGGTGCTGTTAGTAAGACTGTTATGCATTTTTTTTCTCGACTGTCCTAATTATAACCACGAAAGAGAATATTTAATCGGCAGTCTTATTAGGATAACTCATGACCTCAATCGAACAGATATTTTACATTTATTTCTCTATGGCCACGAGTGTCCAACTGAAAATTATATTATTATTCACGCCATATCTACATTTGTTTTATCTACTCATCGTATCAGATACCAATAATTTGTCTGGAGTAAGCCTTTAAGTTTATCCCTTTCCCTCTTCCGGTCTCTTTTCATGTACCGTTATATGTGATCAAACTTGCCTCGCCATTGCACTATAGCATATTTTGTTTCACATTGTAACACTTTGCCTTTCATTTTTTTGAGGAAGCCCCATGTTCCTAGCGTATGCTATTCGGGGTATATATAAACTAAATATGTTTAAACCAACAACCATAATTTTATTGGAAAATGTGCGTAAGGTTATCTATATGTAATATTTAATGCACAAAGTCACATCAAGGGGTGCCCCCGTCAAGCTTACTCACACCAGTCCGATAGAGCCATACTGGAAGAGGATACTAAATCTTCCTCTTCCTCGATAGAAAGGATCAAGGCGTCCGTCGCTCATTTGGATTTTACTGCGAAAACGGGCGCGCACGATTTATGTAGAAATGACCAATAGCTCTGCGGCCGGGGGAAGAGTTCACTGATACGAGCCGTTGGCTTGCTTACTCGCGAAAAAAAGGGGTTACTCCCGGAGACATGGCTCATAGCTCTCTAGATCTATACCTGGACCCTTCCTACTGTCGCGATATGACCGCCCGCCCCTGAGGTTAAAGCGTCCTATTTAACCATCCCGCCCCTGGGGAGTGGTGGATGGTGAGCGGGTGTACGCGGATACCATATTACCAGACTTCACTCTCACCCAATATGTCCCCCCCCCCCATCCCGCCTCCGAGGTTAAAGCGTCCTATTTAACCATCCCGCCCCTGGGGAGTGGTGGATGGTGAGCGGGTGTACGCGGATACCATATTACCAGACTTCACTCTCACCCGATATGACCCCCCCCCCATACCCCCATCCCGCCTCCGAGGTTAAAGGGTCCTACTTAAACCACGCGTCCCTGAGGTTAAAGCGTCCTATTTAATCCACGCGTCCCTGAGGTTAAAGGGTCCAATTTAAACCTCGCGTCCCTGAGGTTAAAGCGTCCTATTTACATCCACGCGTCCCTGAGGTTAAAGCGTCCTATTTACATCCAGGCGTCCCTGAGGTTAAAGCGTCCAATTTAAACCTCGCGTCCCTGGGATTAAAGCATCCTACTTAAAAAACGCGTCCCTGAGATTAAAACGTCCTATTTAAACCACGCGTCCCTAAGTTTAAAGCGTCCTATTTAAACCACACGTCCCTGAGGTTAAAGCGTCCTATTTAAACCTCGCGTCCCTGGGGTTAAAGCATCCTACTTAAAAAACGCGTCCCTGAGATTAAAACGTCCTATTTAAACCACGCGTCCCTGAGTTTAAAGCGTCCTATTTAAACCACACGTCCCTGAGGTTAAAGCGTCCTATTTAAACTACGCGTCCCTGAGGTTAAAGCCTGCTGATTAAACCACCCACCCCTGTACAGGTGGATGGTGAGCGGGTGTACGCCGACACCATCTTCCCAGACTTCACCCTCACCCGCAACGGGCGCTTCATGCGGCTGGAGACTACCTTCGGCCTGGCGGTGGAGTTCGACGGCCGCTGGACGGCGGTCATCAAGGTGCCGCCCGTCTACGGCAGCAAGATGCAGGGTCTCTGTGGCGACAACGACGGCAACCCTGACAACGACCTGGTAACTAAGGACGGCGTGGACGTCGCCGAAGACTTGATGAAGTTCTCCAAGATTGGCATCAGCTGGCAGGTGGAGGACCCGGAGGACTTAGGGTAAGTATCCAAGGGTTATGGTTAGGTCTAGGGTTAGGACATCCCAATACCTTACCCCTCACGCCAGTGGCTCACCCCGGACACCCCACTACCCTACCTCTATACCAGTGGTTCAACCCGGCACCCCACCACCCTACCCCTGTACCAGTGGTTCAACCCGGCACCCCACCACCCTACCTCTATACCAGTGGTTCAACCCGGCACCCCACCACCCTACCCTTATACCAGAGGTTTACCCCGAACACTCCACCACCCTACACTTACACCAGTGGTTCACCCCGGCACCCCACCACCCTACCCCAACGCGACGCCCCACCACCCTACCCCTACCCCAGTAGTTCACCCCGGACCCCACAACCCCCGGACACCCCACCCCGGACACCCCACCACCCTACCCCTACACTAGTGGCTCCCCCCAACACCCCACCACCCTACCCCTACACTAGTGGCTCCCCCCAACACCCCACCATCCTACCCCTACACTAGTGGCTCCCCCCAACACCCCATCACCCTACCCCTACAAAAGTGGCTCCCCCAACACCCCACCACCCTACCCTTACACTAGTGGCTCCCCCCAACACCCCACCACCCTACCCCTACACTAGTGGCTCCCCCCAACACCCCACCATCCTACCCCTACACTAGTGGCTCCCCCCAACACCCCATCACCCTACCCCTACAAAAGTGGCTCCCCCAACACCCCACCCTTACACTAGTGGCTCCCCCCAACACCCCACCATCCTACCCCTACACTAGTGGCTCCCCCCACCACCCCACCACCCTACCCCTACACTAGTGGCTCCCTCCAACACCCCACCACCCTACCCCTACACTAGTGGCTCCCCCTAACACCCCACCACCCTACCCTACACTAGTGGCTCCCCCCAACACCCCACCACCCAACCCCTACACTAGTGGCTCCCCCCAACACCCCACCACCCTACCCTACACTAGTGGCTCCCCCCAACACCCCACCATCCTACCCCTACACTAGTGGCTCCCCCCCAACACCCCACCACCCTACCCCTACAAAAGTGGCTCCCCCAACACCCCACCACCCTACCCCTACACTAGTGGCTCCCCCAACACCCCACCACCCTACCCCTACACTAGTGGCTCCCCCCAACACCCCACCATCCTACCCCTACACTAGTGGCTCCCCCCAACACCCCACCACCCTACCCCTACACTAGTGGCTCCCCCCAACACCCCACTACCCTACCCCTACACTAGTGGCTCCCCCCAACACCCCACCATCCTACCCCTACACTAGTGGCTCCCCCCAACACCCCACCACCCTACCCCTACAAAAGTGGCTCCCCCAACACCCCACTACCCTACCCCTACACTAGTGGCTCCCCCCAACACCCCACTACCCTACCCCTACACTAGTGGCTCCCCCCAACACCCCACCATCCTACCCCTACACTAGTGGCTCCCCCCAACACCCCACCACCCTACCCCTACACTAGTGGCTCCCCCCAACACCCCACCACCCTACCCCTACACCAATGCCTCACCCCGCATACCTTTTCTCCCGGATCAGGTGCTCCGAGTCTGCCGTTCCGGACCGCGCTAGCTGCCCGGAGCCGCTCCTGTCTGAGGTGTCCGGACCCACCCAGTGCGGCCTGATGGTGGAGGCCGAGGGGCCCTTCAAGCAGTGCATCAAGGACCCGGAGATGCAGGAGATGGCCTACTTCTCGGCCTGCACCCACGACGTGTGCGCCAACGCGGCGGAGGCCGACAGGCGGGCTGAGGCTCTGTGCAGCTCCTACGAGGTCATGGCCGTCAGGTGCGCTTTCCTGGGTCACGTGGTGCAGTGGAGGGAACAGCTCAACTGCCGTGAGTTGGTTTTGTGTTTTCCACATGTATATACAAAAATGTGTGTGAATTTATGTGTATTCATGTAGATTCTCTGTACATGTCTGTATATTTCCGTTCATTGATTACACTTAAATAGATTTCTAATCTGTACATGTATGCCAACTGTAAATAGATAAGTAATCGTATTTCAGAGTCAAAAACGTCAGCGTGGTCCAAATGTTCATGTCATAATACACAGGAAAGCCCCACTTTCCCACGCGAGAAGCACCAGTTTGGCCAAAATAAGTGGCTTCATGAAAAGTGTGTTATTATACACTAAGGACCTAAATATATCATTTGCATTCAAAACGTTTAAAGTTCCTATTTCAACAAAAGACAAATTTGGCGGGAAAGATTTCAGATGCATTTAAACACCGTCAGGCCGTATGACGCCCGGCACGGCGGACTGATAGTAGGGTTGTGCGATAAATCTGCCAGAAAGGGGGCTATTGTTTTGGGCCTTTTGGTGAACCCCATTGTAGACACGTTTGAAGAGAGAAGATTTTCGATCGTAAGAACGTATTGTAAGATCAATCGTAATTTTTAGTTAAAACGGCCTCGCATGTTCGCTTGTTGACATTTTGTTAACTTTTTGCACCGTAGCCCTCCAATGTCCAACTCGGGGACAATCCTGCTGTATGAGTGACTTTAATGACTGGCCGCCACTCTTGGTGCCCCGTAGCCCTCCAATGCCCGACTCGGGGACAATCTTGCTGTATGGGTGACTTTAATGACTGGCCGCCTCTCTTGTTGCCCCATAGCCCTCCAATGACCAACTCGGGGACAATCCTGCTGTATGAGTGACTTAAATGACTGGCCGCCCCTCTTGTTGCCCCTAGCCCTCCAATGTCCAACTCGAAGACAATCCTGCTGTATGGGTGACTTTAATGACTGGCCGCCACTCTTGTTGACCCGTAGCCCTCTAATGTCCAACTCGGGGACAATCTTGCTGTAATGGTGACTTTAATGGCTGGCCGCCACTCTTGTTGCCCCGTAGCCCTCCAATGTCCAACTCGAAGACAATCCTGCTGTATGGGTGACTTTAATGACTGGCCGCCACTCTTGTTGCCCCGTAGCCCTCCAATATCCAACTCGGGGACAATCTTGCTGTATGGGTGACTTTAATGACTGGCCGCGCCTCTTGTAGACCCGTAGCCCTCCAATATCCAACTCGGGGACAATCTTGCTGTATGGGTGACTTTAATGACTGGCCGCCTCTCTTGTTGCCCCATAGCCCTCCAATGTCCAACTCGAAGACAATCCTGCTGTATGAGTGACTTTAATGACTGGCCGCCTCTCTTGTTGCCCCGTAGCCCTCCAATGTCCAACTCAGGGACAATCTTGCTGTATGGGTGACTTTAATGACTGGCCGCCTCTCTTGTTGCCCCGTAGCCCTCCAATGTCCAACTCGAAGACAATCCTGCTGTATGGGTGACTTTAATGACTGGCCGCCCCTCTTGTTGCCCCATAGCCCTCCAATGTCCAACTCGGGGACAATCCTGCTGTATGAGTGACTTAAATGACTGGCCGCCACTCTTGGTGCCCCGTAGCCCTCCAATGCCCGACTCGGGGACAATCTTGCTGTATGGGTGACTTTAATGACTGGCCGCCTCTCTTGTTGCCCCATAGCCCTCCAATGTCCAACTCGGGGACAATCCTGCTGTATGAGTGACTTAAATGACTGGCCGCCCCTCTTGTTGCCCCTAGCCCTCCAATGTCCAACTCGAAGACAATCCTGCTGTATGGGTGACTTTAATGACTGGCCGCCACTCTTGTTGACCCGTAGCCCTCCAATGTCCAACTCGGGGACAATCTTGCTGTAATGGTGACTTTAATGACTGGCCGCCACTCTTGTTGCCCCGTAGCCCTCCAATGTCCAACTCGAAGACAATCCTGCTGTATGGGTGACTTTAATGACTGGCCGCCCCTCTTGTAGACCCGTAGCCCTCCAATATCCAACTCGGGGACAATCTTGCTGTATGGGTGACTTTAATGACTGGCCGCCTCTCTTGTTGCCCCATAGCCCTCCAATGTCCAACTCGAAGACAATCCTGCTGTATGAGTGACTTTAATGACTGGCCGCCTCTCTTGTTGCCCCGTAGCCCTCCAATGTCCAACTCAGGGACAATCTTGCTGTATGGGTGACTTTAATGACTGGCCGCCTCTCTTGTTGCCCCGGAGCCCTCCAATGTCCAACTCGAAGACAATCCTGCTGTATGGGTGACTTTAATGACTGGCCGCCCCTCTTGTTGCCCCGTAGCTCTCCAATGCCCGACTCGGGGACAATCTTGCTGTATGGGTGACTTTAATGACTGGCCGCCCCTTTTGTTGCCCCGTAGCCCTCCAATGCCCGACTCGGGGACAATCTTGATGTATGGGTGACTTTAATGACTGGCCGCCCCTCTTGTTGCCCCGTAGCCCTCCAATGCCCGACTCGGGGACAATCTTGCTGTATGGGTGACTTTAATGACTGGCCGCCCCTCTTGTTGCCCCGTAGCCCTCCAATGCCCGACTCGGAGACAATCTTGCTGTATGGGTGACTTTAATGACTGGCCGCCCCTCTTGTTGCCCCGTAACCCTCCAATGCCCGACTCGGGGACAATCCTGCTGTATGGGTGACTTTAATGACTGGCCGCCACTCTTGTTGCCCCGTAGCCCTCCAATGTCCAACTCAGGGACAATCTTGCTGTATGAGTGACTTTAATGACTGGCCGCCTCTCTTGTTGCCCCCAGCATTCCAATGTCAAACTCGAAGACAATCCTGCTGTATGATTGACTTTAATGACTGGCCGCCACTCTTGGTGCCCCGTAGCCCTCCAATGTCCAACTCGGGGACAATCCTGCTGTATGAGTGACTTTAATGACTGGCCGCCACTCTTGTTGCCCCGTAGCCCTCCAATGTCCAACTCGGGGACAATCTTGCTGTATGAGTGACTTTAATGACTGGCCGCCCTCTTGTTGCCCCGTAACCCTCCAATGTCCAACTCGAAGACAATCCTGCTGTATCGGTGACTTTAATGACTGGCCGCCACTCTTGGTGCCCCGTAGCCCTCCAATGTCCAACTCTGGGACAATCTTGCTGTATGAGTGACTTTCATGACTGGCCGCCCCTCTTGTTGCCCCGTAGTCCTCCAATGTCCAACTCGAAGACAATCCTGCTGTATGGGTGACTTTAATGACTGGCCGCCACTCTTGTTGCCCCGTAGCCCTCCAATGTCCAACTCAGGGACAATCTTGCTGTATGAGTGACTTTAATGACTGGCCGCCTCTCTTGTTGCCCCGTAGTCCTCCAATGTCCAATTCGGAGATAATCCTGCTGTATGAGTGACTTTAATGACTGGCCGCCACTCTTGTTGCCCCGTAGCCCTCCAATGTCCAACTCAGGGACAATCTTGCTGTATGAGTGACTTTAATGACTGGCCGCCTCTCTTGTTGCCCCGAAGTCCTCCAATGTCCAATTCGGGGACAATCCTGCTGCATGAGTGACTTTAATGACTGGTCGCCTCTCTTGTTGCCCCTAGCCCTCCAATGTCCAACTCGGAGACAATCCTGCTGTATGAGTGACTTTAATGACTGGCCGCCTCTCTTGTTGCCCCGTAGCCCTCCAATGTCCAACTCGAAGACAATCCTGCTGTATGGGTGACTTTAATGACAGGCCGCCCCTCTTGTTGCCCCGTAACCCTCCAATGTCCAACTCGAAGACAATCCTGCTGTATGGGTGACTTCAATGACTGGCCGCCCCTCTTGTTGACCCGTAGCCCTCCAATGCCCGACTCGGGGACAATCCTGCTGTATGGGTGACTTTAATGACAGGCCGCCCCTCTTGTTGCCCCTAGCCCTCCAATGTCCAACTGGAAGACAATCTTGCTGTATGAGTGACTTTAATGACTGGCCGCCCCTTTTGTTGCCTCGTAGCCCTCCAATGTCCAACTCGGGGACAATCCTGCTGTATGGGTGACTTTAATGACTGGCCGCCACTCTTGTTGCCCCGTAGCCCTCCAATGTCCGACCGGAACGACGTACGAGGGCGACACGGCGGCGTGCTACGCCACGTGTGAGAACCCGGATGGTGCTGAGCAGTGCCACCTACCGAACACCGAGAGCTGCGTGTGTCCGGGGGAGAGTGTCCTGTTTGAGGGAGTCTGCGTGGAGGCGGCCGTCTGCGGGTGCACGACAGAGGAAGGCGCCACACACCAAGTAGGTCGCACATAGGTGTTCAGCCATTACAGGCTGTTCAGCCATTACAGGGTGTGCGCCCATTAGAGGGTGTTCAGCCATTACAGGGGGTATTCACCCATAACAGGGTGTTCACCCATTACAGGGTATTCAGTCATTACAGAGTGCTCGCCCATGACAGGGTGTGCACCCATTACAGGGTGTGCACCCATCACAGGGTGTGCCCCATCACAGGGTGTGCACCCATTACAGGGTGTGCACCCATTACAGGGTGTGCACTCATCACAGGGTGTGCCCCATTACAGGGTGTTCAGCCATTACAGGATGTTCAACCGTTACAAGGTGGTCAACCATGACATGCTCCATTATATGGTGTTCAGTTATTACAGTGTTCAGTCATTAAAGTGTGTCCAACTATTTAAGGGTGTTCAACTATTTAAGGGTGTTCAACCATTAAAGGGTGTTTAGCCATTAAAGGGTGTTCAACCATTAAAGGGTGTTTAGCCATTAAAGGGTGTTCAACCATTAAAGGGTGTTTAGCCATTAAAGGGTCTTCAACCATTAAAGGGTGTTTAGCCATTAAAGGGTGTTCAACCATTAAAGGGTGTTCCACCGTCGCAGAGTGATCGACCATTACTGGGTGTTCATTTGATTGTATGATTAATGTATGTTGCAGATTGGCGACCAATGGCTCTCCGCGGATTGCCTCACTCAGTCCGCGTGCCAGGCGTGCCAGACCTGCACGAGACCTGTGGGTCACTTGGCCGAAACTCCCTTCCAGTGTCTCACGTCTGAGACGTGTGTGTCCGCTGACGGTCTGGCGTACTGTGAAGGTAGGACTGCCCAGGCCAGGCCAGGGTCTCACCGGTCAGATGGGTTACTGTGAAGGTAGGTCTGCCCAGGCCAGGCCAGGGTCTCACCGGTCAGATGGGTTACTGTGAAGGTAGGGCTGCCCAGGCCAGCCCAGGGTCTCACCGGGTGGATGGGTTACTGTGAAGGTAGGTCTGACCAGGCCAGGCCAGGGTCTCACCGGGTGGATGGGTTACTGTGAAGGTAGGTCTGCCCAGGCCAGGCCAGGGTCTCGCCGGTCAGATGGGTTACTGTGAAGGTAGGGCTGCCCAGGCCAGCCCAGGGTCTCACCGGGTGGATGGGTTACTGTGAAGGTAGGTCTGACCAGGCCAGAGCAGGGTCTCACCGGGTGGATGGGTTACTGTGAAGGTAGGTCTGCCTAGGCCAGGCCAGGGTCTCGCCGGGTGGATGGGTTACTGTGAAGGTAGGGCTGCCTAGGCCAGGCCAGGGTCTCACCGGGTGGATGGGTTACTGTGAAGGTAGGTCTGACCAGACCAGGCCAGGGTCTCGCCGGATGGATGGATTACTGTGAATGTAGGGCTGGCCAGACCAGGCCAGGGTCTCACCGGGTGGATGGGTTACTCTGAAGGTAGGGCTGCCCAGATCAGGCCAGGGTCTCACCGGGTGGATGGGTTACTCTGAAGGTAGGGCTGACCAGACCGGGCCAGGTTCTCGCCGGGTGGATGGGTTACTGTGAAGGTAGGTCTGCCCAGGCCAGGCCAGGGTCTCACCGGGTGGATGGGTTACTGTGAAGGTAGGGCTGCCCAGGCCAGGGTCTCACCGGGTGGATGGGTTACTGTGAAGGTAGGGCTGCCTAGGCCAGACCAGGGTCTCACCGGGTGGATGGATTACTGTGAAGGTAGGTCCGACCAGACCAGGCCAGGGTCTCGCCGGGTGGATGGGTTACTCTGAAGGTAGGGCTGACCAGACCGGGCCAGGGTCTCGCCGGGTGGATGGGTTACTGTGAAGGTAGGTCTGCCCAGGCCAGGCCAGGGTCTCGCCGGGTGGATGGGTTACTGTGAAGGTAGGTCTGCCTATGCCAGGCCAGGGTCTCGCCGGGTGGATGGGTTACTGTGAAGGTAGGTCTGACCAGACCAGGCCAGGGTCTTGCCGGGTGGATGGGTTACTGCGAAGGATATCAACCCATGCCGGTAACGTTGCCTAAAGTTGTGGTCATGAGATGTAACAGACAAGCTGGGCGATGTTATGTTAGTGACATCCATATTATCCACCAAGCTAGGCCATGTTATGTTAGTGACATCCATATTATCCACCAAGCTGGGCGATGTTATGTTAATGACATCCATATTATCCACCAAGCTAGGCGATGTTATGTTAGTGACATCCATATTATCCACCAAGCTGGGCGATGTTATGTTAGTGACATCCATATTTTCCACCAAGCTGGGCGATGTTATGTTAGTGAGATCTGCATTATCTACCAAGCTGGGCGATGTTATGTTAGTGACATCCATATTATCCACCAAGCTGGGCGATGTTATGTTAGTGACATCCATATTATCCACCAAGCTGGGTGATGTTATGTTAGTGACATCCATATTATCCACCAAGCTGGGCGATGTTATGTTAGTGAGATCTGCATTATCTACCAAGCTGGGTGATGTTATGTTAGTGACATCCATATTATCCACCAAGCTAGGCGATGTTATGTTAGTGAGATCTGCATTATCTACCAAGCTGGGCGATGTTATGTTAGTGACATCCATATTTTCCACCAAGCTGGGCGATGTTATGTTAGTGAGATCTGCATTATCTACCATGCTGGGCGATGTTATGTTAGTGACATCCATATTATCCACCAAGCTGGGCGATGTTATGTTAGTGACATCCATATTATCCACCAAGCTGGGTGATGTTATGTTAGTGACATCCATATTATCCACCAAGCTGGGCGATGTTATGTTAGTGAGATCTGCATTATCTACCAAGCTGGGCGATGTTATGTTAGTGACATCCATATTATCCACCAAGCTAGGCGATGTTATGTTAATGAGATCTGCATTATCCACCAAGCTGGGCGATGTTATGTTAGTGAGATCCATATTATCCACCAAGCTGGGCGATGTTATGTTAGTGAAATCTGCATTATCCACCAAGCTGGGCGATGTTATGTTAGTGAGATCCATATTATCCACCAAGCTGGGCGATGTTATGTTAGTGACATCCATATTATCCACCAAGCTGGGTGATGTTATGTTAGTGACATCCATATTATCCACCAAGCTAGGCCATGTTATGTTAGTGACATCCATATTATCCACCAAGCTGGGCGATGTTATGTTAGTGACATCCATATTATCCACCAAGCTGGGCGATGTTATGTTAGTGACATCCATATTATCCACCAAACTGGGGGATGTTATGTTATTGACATCCATATTATCCACCAAGCTGGGAGATGTTATGTTTGTGACATCCATGTTATCCACCAAGCTAGGTGATGTTATGTTAGAGACATCTATATTATCCCCCAAGCTGGGCGATGTTGTGTTAGTGACATCCATATTATCCACCAAGCTGGGCAATGTTATGTTAGTGAGATCCATATTATCCACCAAACTGGGCAATGTTATGTTAGTGAGATCCATATTATCCACCAAGCTGGGCAATGTAATGTTAGTGAGATCATATTATCCCTCAAGCTGGGCGATGTTCTGTTAGTGACATCCACATTGTCCAACAAGATGGGCGATGTTATGTTAGTGACATCCATATTGTCCAACAAGCTGGGTGATGTCATGTTAGTGACATCCATATTGTCCACCAAGCTGGGTGATGTTATCTTAGTGACATCCATATTATCCACCAAGCTGGGCGATGTTGTGTTAGTGACATCCATATTATCTACCAAGCTGGGCAATGTTATGTTAGTGAGATCCATATTATCCACCAAACTGGGCAATGTTATGTTAGTGAGATCCATATTATCCACGAAGCTGGGCAATGTAATGTTAGTGAGATCATATTGTCCCTCAAGCTGGGCGATGTTCTGTTAGTGACATCCACATTGTCCAACAAGATGGGCGATGTTATGTTAGTGACATCCATATTGTCCAACAAGCTGGGTGATGTCATGTTAGTGACATCCATATTGTCCACCAAGCTGGGTGATGTTATCTTAGTGACATCCATATTATCCACCAAGCTGAGCGATGTTATGTTGGTGACATCCATATTGTCCAACAAGCTGGGCGATGTTATGTTAGTGACATCCATATTATCTACCAAGCTGGGTGATGTTATCTTAGTGACATCCATATTATCCACCAAGCTGAGCGATGTTAGTTATGTTAGTGACATCCATATTGTCCAACAATCTGGGCGATGTTAGTTATGTTAGTGACATCCATACTGTCCAACAAGCTGGGCGATGTTATGTTAGTGACATCCATATTGTCCAACAAGCTGGGTGATGTTATCTTAGTGACATCCAAATTATCCACCAAGCTGGGCGATGTTAGTTATGTTAGTAACATCCATATTATCCACCACGCTGGGCGATGTTAGTTATGTTAGTGACATCCATATTATCCACCAAGCTAGGCGATGTTATGTTAGTGACATCCATATTGTCCACCAAGCTGGGTGATGTTATCTTAGTGACATCCATATTATCCACCAAGCTGGGCGATGTTGTGTTAGTGACATCCATATTATCTACCAAGCTGGGCAATGTTATGTTAGTGAGATCCATATTATCCACCAAACTGGGCAATGTTATGTTAGTGAGATCCATATTATCCACCAAGCTGGGCAATGTAATGTTAGTGAGATCATATTGTCCCTCAAGCTGGGCGATGTTCTGTTAGTGACATCCACATTGTCCAACAAGATGGGCGATGTTATGTTAGTGACATCCATATTGTCCAACAAGCTGGGTGATGTCATGTTAGTGACATCCATATTGTCCACCAAGCTGGGTGATGTTATCTTAGTGACATCCATATTATCCACCAAGCTGAGCGATGTTATGTTGGTGACATCCATATTGTCCAACAAGCTGGGCGATGTTATGTTAGTGACATCCATATTATCTACCAAGCTGGGTGATGTTATCTTAGTGACATCCATATTATCCACCAAGCTGAGCGATGTTAGTTATGTTAGTGACATCCATATTGTCCAACAATCTGGGCGATGTTAGTTATGTTAGTGACATCCATACTGTCCAACAAGCTGGGCGATGTTATGTTAGTGACATCCATATTGTCCAACAAGCTGGGTGATGTTATCTTAGTGACATCCAAATTATCCACCAAGCTGGGCGATGTTAGTTATGTTAGTAACATCCATATTATCCACCACGCTGGGCGATGTTAGTTATGTTAGTGACATCCATATTATCCACCAAGCTAGGCGATGTTATGTTAGTGACATCCATATTCACCACCAAGCTGGGCGATGTTAGGCTAGTGACATCCATGTTATCCACCAAGCTGGGCGATGTTATGTTAGTGACATCCATATTATCCACCAAGCTGGGCGATGTTATGTTAGTGACATCCATATTATCAACCAAGCTGGGCGATGTTATGTTAGTGACATCCATGTTATCCACCAAGCTGGGCGATGTTAGGTTAGTGACATCCATATTATCCACCAAGCTGGGTGATGTTATGTTAGTGACATCCATATTATCCACCAAGCCGGGCGATGTTTTGTTAGTGACATCCATATATTATCCAACAAGCTGGGCGATGATATGTTAATGACATCCATATTATCAACCAAACTGGGTGATGTTATGTTAGTGACATCCATATTATCCACCAAGCTGCGCGATGTTATGTTAGTGACATCCATATTATCCATCAAGCTGGGCAATGTTATGTTAGTGACATCCATATTCACCACCAAGCTGGGCGATGTTAGGCTAGTGACATCCATATTATCCACCAAGCTGGGCGATGTTATGTTAGCGACATCCATATTATCCACCAAGCTAGGCGATGTTATGTTAGTGACATCCATATTATCAACCAAGCTGGGCGATGTTGTGTTAGTGACATCCATATTATTCATCAAGCTGGGCGAAGTTAGGTTAGTGACATCCATAATATCCACCAAGCTTGGAGATGTTATGTTTGTGACATCCATATTATCCACGAAGCTGGGCGATGTTATGTTAGTGACATCCATATTATCAACCAAGCTGGGCGATGTTATGTTAGTGACATCCATATTATCCACCAAGCTGGGCGAAGTTAGGTTAGTGACATCCATATTATCCACCAAGCTGGGCGATGTTATGTTAGTGACATCCATATTATCCACCAAGCTGGGCGATGTTATCTTATTGACATCCATATTATCAACCAAGCTGGGCGATGTTATGTTAGTGACATCCATATTATCCACCAAACTGGGCGATGTTATGTTAGTGACATCCATATTATCCACCAAGCTGGGTGATGTTATGTTAATGACATCCATATTATCCACCAAGCTGGCCGATGTTATGTTAGTGACATCCATGTTATCCACCAAGCTGGGCGATGTTATGTTAGTGACATCCATATATTATCCACCAAGCTGGGCGATGTTATCTTAGAGACATCCATGTTATCCACCAAGCTGGGTGATGTTATGTTAGTGACATCCATGTTATCCACCAAGCTGGGTGATGTTATGTTAATGACATCCATGTTATCCACCAAGCTGGGCGATGTTATGTTAGTGACATCCATGTTATCCACCAAGCTGGGCGATGTTATGTTAGTGACATCCATATATTATCCACCAAGCTGGGTGATGTTATGTTAATGACATCCATATCATCCACCAAGCTGGGCGATGTTATGTTAGTGACATCCATGTTATCCACCAAGCTGGGTGATGTTATGTTAATGACATCCATATTATCCACCAAGCTGGGCGATGTTATGTTAATGACATCCATGTTATCCACCAAGCTAGGTGATGTTATGTTAGTCACATCCATGTTATCCACCAAGCTGGGTGATGTTATGTTAATGACATCCATATTATCCACCAAGCTGGGCGATGTTATGTTAATGACATCCATATTATCCACCAAGCTAGGTGATGTTATGTTAGTGACATCCATGTTATCCACCAAGCTGGGCGATGTTATGTTAGTCACATCTATATTATCAACCAAGCAGGGCGATGTTATCTTATTGACATCCATATTATCCATCAAGCTGGGCGATGTTATGTTAGCGACATCCATGTTATCCACCAAGCTGGGTGATGTTATGTTAATGACATCCATATTATCCACCAAGCTGGGCGATGTTATGTTAATGACATCCATGTTATCCACCAAGCTGGGTGATGTTATGTTAATGACATCCATATTATCCACCAAGCTGGGCGATGTTATGTTAATGACATCCATATTATCCACCAAGCTAGGCGATGTTATGTTAGTGACATCCATATTATCCACCAAGCTGGGCGATGTTATGTTAGTAACATCCATATTATCCACCAAGCTGAGCGATGTTAGTTATGTTAGTGACATCCATATTATCCACGAAGCTGGGCGATGTTATGTTAGTGACATCCATATGATCCACCAAGCTGGGCGATGTTATGTTAGTGACATCCATGTTATCAACCAAGCTGGGCGATGTTATGTTAGTCACATCTATATTATCAACCAAGCAGGGCGATGTTATCTTATTGACATCCATATTATCCATCAAGCTGGGCGATGTTATGTTAGCGACATCCATATTATCCACCAAGCTGGGCGATGTTATGTTAATGACATCAATATTATCCACCAAGCTGGGTGATGTTATGTTAGTGACATCCATATTATCCACCAAGCTGGGCGATGTTATGTTAATGACATCAATATTATCCACCAAGCTGGGCGATGTTATGATAATGACATCCGTATTATTATTTGCGCAATATTACCTGTTGCAGAGACCGACGATTGTGCAGCTGACCCTTGTGAAAACGGCGGCACCTGCACTGACCTTGCGGGCCAGTTCTCGTGTGCCTGTCTCGACGGGTATGAGGGCGCCACCTGTTCTATAGGTTTGTTTCATGAAGATTAAAAGGTGTGGGGATGGGAATATAACTGAGCACTATTTTGCCAATGTCATATATACGTTGACCTGCTATACATGATTAGATTATGAGACGGATAGCTTCATCTGCGTGAAATGACGATGCGCGTTGCTATAACGACAGGCGTTATGTAAGCCTGTCAAGCGGATGTAATAATCTATTAATTTCGGTGATTTTCTTTGTAATAATAGGCTAAAGCACCCATCTGGAAGCCTTATTCCATGTATGCAATTGTACGTTCATGTGTTACACTGTTAAGAGCCACGAGATTTGTCAAATAGCCTTGCCACTTGTATGAAAAGCGTCCTGTATTTAGTTTAGCCAACTGCGCCTGCAAAGACATAAATGTAGTTTTCACAACGAGAAAACAACGCGTGTATTTCTGCGTCCTCCGCTCTCTGGAGGCGCCGCTCATCTAAATAGGTTTACGGTACATCGTACCGCTTTTCAGCCAACCAGCGACGTCATTCATTAAACGTTGAGTATGGAAAGTTCAATTGCGTATTAAGCATAACATTAGTTAGTTCCATAGATATCACGATGAGCAATGGCGAAAAGGTTTTGTGAGCCAAGCGAATGCGGTGAACGTTTTTGGCTAGGAGACGGACCCCTTTTTGCCACCTTTGATGATGTGAACAGACGAATAATTGACCATTCATCAAATAGGGGTTAAACTAAGTAAACATTTCGCAGCCGCAATACGAACGTTATTCCACGTCTCTCTATTGTTCGTTGTCGCTCGCATATAACTCAGACATGCCATTTACTGCTACATGCGATGTCAAGTTTGCCAGTGAGATGCGGCAGTATTTTACCACTAATGTCCGCCCCTCGGATGCCTCAATAGTATAGCCTGACAGGTTAGATACTTAGGTTTGAGTGTGTGAGATGAGACCTGAAATATGGACTATAATCACCAACAGTTAAAATCCAACAGTTAAATTAAGATGAAATATCTTAAAATAAACGTCAATTTTCCTGGAATCAAATCTTACTTTGAGGCGCATCATGTTTCTTCAGATGTTGACGATTGTTTGATGAGTCCCTGTGAGAACGGTGGAAGCTGCACTGACCTCGTTAACGGCTTCACGTGTGCTTGTCTGGAGGGTTACGAGGGGACCACCTGCACAACCGGTAAATAGAGACTTACTGTGGCGTTTTCTCTGTAACATAAGCAGTTCAAATGATTTATAGAGACAATAATGTGGCGCATTCTCTGTCCGATGAATGATCAAACTTGGTAAATAGAGACTTTAATGTGGCACACTTTCTGTCCAAAGTATTATGAAACCGGTAAATTTAGACCTTTATGTTTGAGCCTTCTCTGCCAGATAACCAGTTCAAATGATATGTAAGTACTTCAATGTGGCTGTAATTTTGTTAGATAACTCGTGAAACCCATACATTTAGACTATAAGGCGGTGCCATCTCCGTCAGATAAAATAGGTCAAATCGTATGTGAAGATTATAATAGACGATGCGTCGTGTGCATCGCAAATCTTGCGTAAATGGCCCGTGAATATTTTAATGTGGCGCTTTCTCCATCAGCTAACTGCTATACGTTAAGTCGAGTTTTGCTATGGTTACTTCAGATGTTGACGATTGTTTGATGAGTCCATGTGAGAACGGAGGAAGCTGCACTGACCTCGTTAACAGCTTCACGTGTGCTTGTCTGGAGGGATACGAGGGGGCCACTTGCACTACCGGTAAATAGGGACTTAATGTGGCGTTTTCGCTGTAACATAAATAGTTTCAAGGATTTATAGAGACAATAATGTGGAGCCTTCTCTGACCGATAAATGATCAAACTTGGTAAATAGAGACTTTAATGTGGCACATTTTTTGTCAAATGTATTACGAAACCGGTAGATTTAGACCTTTATGTTTGAGCCTTCTCTGCCAAATAGCCAGTTCAAATGGCATGTAAATACTTCAATCTGGCTCTAACTCTGTTAGATATCTCGTGAAACCCGTAAATTTAGATTATAAGGCGGTGCCATCTCCGTCAGATAGAATAGGTCAAATCGTATGTGAAGACTATAATACAAACTTTAATGTGGCGTCGTGTGCATCGCAAATCTTGCGTCAATGGCGCGTGAATATTTTAATGTGGCGCTTTCTCCATCCGCTAACTACTATACGTTAAGTCGAGTTTTTCCATGGTTACTTCAGATGTTGACGATTGTTTGATGAGTCCATGTGAGAACGGAGGAAGCTGCACTGACCTCGTTAACGGCTTCACGTGTGCTTGCCTGGAGGGATACGAGGGGGCTACTTGTACAAACGGTAAATATACACCTTAATGTGTGGCCTTCTCTGTCTGATATGTTATGTAACCCGTAAATAGACTTTAATGTGGCGTCGTCTGTGTCAAATAACTTGTGTAAATGGTGAATTCCTACCTTAATGTGGCGATATATGTCAGATCGTTAATTCGTAGCATGGTTAATTCAGATGTTGACGATTGTTTGATGAGTCCCTGTGAGAACGGCGGAAGCTGCACTGACCTCGTTAACGGCTTCACGTGTGCTTGCCTGGAGGGATACGAGGGGGCTACTTGTACAAACGGTAAATATACACCTTAATGTGTGGCCTTCTCTGTCCGATATGTAATGTAACCCGTAAATAGACTATAATGTGGCGTCGTCTGTGTCAAATAACTTGTGTAAATGGTGAATTCCTACCTTAATGTGGCGATATATGTCAGATCGTTAATTCGTAGCATGGTTAATTCAGATGTTGACGATTGTTTGATGAGTCCCTGTGAGAACGGCGGAAGCTGCACTGACCTCGTTAACGGCTTCACGTGTGTCTGTCTTGAAGGATACGAGGGGGCCACTTGCACAAATGGTAAACATAAACTATAATGTGGCACCTTCTCTGTCAAATAACTAGTTCAAATGATTAATGGAAACTTTAATGTGGTGCCTTCTTTATCCGATAACTGGTCAAATATGGTAAATAGAGACTTTAATGTGGCACCATTCTGTCAAATGTATTATGAAACAGTAAATTTAGGCCTATATGTCTGAGCATTCTCTGCCAAATAACCAGTTCAAATGATATGTTAATACCTTAATGTGGCTCCAACTCTGTTAGATATCTCGTGAAACCCGTAAATTTAGACTATAAGGCGGTGCCATCTCGCCCAGATAGAATAGGTCAAATCGTATGTGAAGACTATAATACAAACTTTAATGTGACGTCGTCTGCATCAGAAGTCTTGCGTAAATGGCGCTTGAATATTGTAATGTTGCGCCCCCTCCATCAGCGAACTACTATACGTTAACTGGGGTTTTGCCATGGTTGCTTCAGATGTTGACGATTGTTTGATGAGTCCCTGTGAGAACGGAGGAAGCTGCACTGACCTTGTTAACGGCTTCACTTGTGCCTGTCTGGAGGGATACGAGGGGGCTACTTGTACAAACGGTAAATACACACTCTCATGTGGGGCCTTATATATCGCTGTCAGATAATTTGGGTAACTCGTGAATACAAACTATAATGTGGCATCGTCTGTGTCAGATAAATTGTGTAAATGGTGAATACGTACTTTAATGTGGGGAGATATGTCAGATACCTATGATACGTTAACTCGGGTTTGGCCATGGTTCCTTCAGATGTGGACGATTGTTTGATGAGTCCCTGTGAGAATGGCGGAAGCTGCACTGACCTCGTTAACGGCTTCAGGTGTGCTTGTCTCGAGGGATACGAGGGGGCTACTTGTACAAACGGTAAATATACACTGTAATGTGGCACCTTCTCTGCCAAATAACTAGTTTAAATGGCATGTGAAAGCTTTAATGTGCCTCCAACTCTGCTAGATATCTTGTGAAAACCGTAAATTTAGACAAAATGCGGCTATACGTCTCTGTCAGATAACTTGTGTAACGTGTGAATAAAAAACTTTAATGTGGCGCGATCGGTGCGAAATAAGTAGTTTAAATTATATGTGAAAACTTTAATGTAATGCCTTCTCTGTCAGATAACTTGTGTAATCCGTCCATTCAGACTTTAATCTGGCGTCGTCCGTGCCAGATAACTCGCATAAATGATGCGTGAAGATTTTAATGTCTGACCGTCTGTGTCGGATAAATTGTGTAAACTTTAATGTGGCGAGATCTGTCAGATACCTATTATACATTCACTTGTGTTTTGCCATGGTTCCTTCAGATGTGGACGATTGTTTGATGAGTCCCTGTGACAACGGAGGAAGCTGCACTGACCTCGTTAACGGCTTCACGTGTGCTTGTCTGGAGGGATACGAGGGGGCCACTTGTACAAACGGTAAATATTCACTTTAATGTGTGGCCTTCTCCGTCTGATATGTTGTGTAACCCGTAAATAGACTTTAATGTGGCGTCGTCTGTGTCAGATAACTTGTGTAAATGGTGAAAACATACTTTAATGTGGCGAGATCTGTCAGACAATTGCTAAACGTTAACTCGTGCCATGTTTACTTCAGATGTTGACGATTGTTTGATGGGTCCATGTGAGAACGGAGGAAGCTGCACTGACCTCGTTAACGGCTTCACGTGTGCTTGTCTGGAGGGATACGAGGGGACCACTTGTACAAACAGTAAATACACACTCTAATGTGGGGCCTTAAATATCGCTGTCAGATAATTTGGGTAACTCGTGAATACAAACTATAATGTGGCATCGTCCGTGTCAGATAACTTGTGTAAATGGTGAGTACGTACTTTAATGTGGGGAGACCTGGCAGATACCTATGATACGTTAACTCGTGTTTTGCCATGGTTACTTCAGATGTTGACGATTGTTTGAGGAGTCCCTGTGAGAACGGCGGAAGCTGCACTGACTTCGTTAACGGCTTCACGTGTGCTTGTCTGGAGGGATACGAGGGGGCTACTTGTACAAACGGTAAATATACACTTTAATACGACGCCTTCTCTGTAAAATGACTAGTTCATATGATTAATAGACTTCAATGTGGCGCCTTCTCTGTCAAATAACTAATTCAAATGGTATGTAAAGATTGTAATGTGGCTCCAACTCTGTTAGATATCTTGTGAAATCGGTTACTTTAGACTTTAAGGCGGCGCCATCTGAGTCAGATAAAAATGGTATGTGAAGCCTATATTACAGACTTGAATGTGGGGTCGTCTGTATCAGATAACTTGTGTAAATGGCACTTGAATTTTTAATGTGGCGCCTTCACCACCAGCTAACTACTAAACGTTTACTTTGGTTGCTTCAGATGTTGACGATTGTTTGATGAGTCCCTGTGCGAACGGAGGAAGCTGCACTGACCTCGTTAACGGCTTCATGTGTGCCTGTCTGGACGGATACGAGGGGGCCACGTGCACAACCGGTAAAAATATATAATTTAATGTGGCGCCTTCTCTGTAAAATTACAAGTATGTGAAGACTGTATTGTTGCTCAGATTCTGTTAGATGTATTGTGAAACCCGTAAATGTAGACTTGATGGTGGCCCCATCGCTGTCTGATAATTGTGTAAGAAGGCGCCGAAGAAAGTCGCTTATCGGTCAGCCGCCATCTTTCCGAATGTTCCGTACTGTTTTGAACGGGGCACATCGGCATACCGAATGGATGCGCGCACCCGACCCGGTTGAAGGATGTGTCGGCTAGTAAAAAAAAAAGTAATGTGCGTATTCGGTCCACCTTGGAGATGTACCCGGGTTACCAAAGAAATGTGCCCAATGGTGCATGAAGACTTTTATGTGGCGTCGTCTGTGTCAGATAACTACTGCATGTTAACTCCTGTTTTGGCCTGTTTATTGACAGATGTTGACGACTGCGCCACGAGTCCCTGTCTGAATGGCGGTGTCTGCTCGGACCTGGTCGGCGGCTTCACCTGTGCCTGTCCTAACGAGTACGACGGGGCCACGTGTTCCATCCGTGAGTATCTGCCCTCTACATAAACATGGGCAAGGCCCTCGGGGGCATCTGTGATTGTACAGTGCCAGCAACGCTACACATGTAGTAATTAGTTTAATGTCACAAAACAAAACACTAATTACATGTAGGTTCATTAAGTACTTTTTGTAGACAAAAATATACAAGTGCAGAATTCGTATTCTAACAGAATGTCAGTTACGTATACATATATACAGACACACCTTTCTACCTCTGTCCTGTCACAAAGGGAAATTGCTACCTACATCGGTATGCGTGTAACGAATGAACCGTAATCGGCTTAACAGCCGTTTCTAAAAGTCAGTGTCCAACATAATCTAACCGCAATCTGCGCCGAAAGATTAAAATTAAATTAGCCTGTAGTGTCAACGCTTCGTTTCGGCCGACTGGTAAGGAGAAAAATTTAAGGCAACCGGCCCCCATCAATGTCGAGCAGCGCCATTTTGCCGAAGCAAGTGACGTATATTGTGAGCCTTCATGTGGCGCCGCGTTACGTTATAACTGCAAGTTATCTCGCGAATGGAACTCTTCACAGTGGAGGTACCCTTCGGGGGAAACTCTCAAAACGAGAGACCAGGGCCGTTCCAAGCCGCGCAATAGACCATGATGTTAGTGTTTCATGAAAAATAATATCCAAACATATAGATATGTCCCTTGCAACGATTGTCTCCGTAAATAACCCATGATTGCAGCTATAATCGCAGCTATTTATATTAGCGATGATCAGGCGCTCTGGTTTTGCTCACACCCGTAGGCGTCATTACCGGTTTGAATATAATTAGAGTATCGCCTCCTGATTAGTCAATCGCGGACACACCTCCAAAAAGGGATGCCGCCTGGTTAAGCGGCGAAATCGTGGCTTGCGGTCACTTCAGCTACAGACAGGACGGAAAATTCTATAATTTGGAGGATACACACTTGGGCATTATATGAATCGGCAAAGCAGCGTTAGAGGCCAGGCTGGGGGCTTCCTTTAACCTCTCTGCTTCCCACGGCGAAAAAGGCACCGCGGGTTAGATGTGGATAAAGAAGAAAGTGCTTAAGATATGTATTATGACGTACATGTGATGACGTACATGTGATGACGTACATGTGGTGACGTACATGTGGTGAAGTACATGTGGTGACGTACATGTGATGACGTACCTGTGATGACGTACATGTGATGACGTACATGTGGTGACGTACATGTGATGACGTACATGTGATGACGTACATGTGATGAAGTACATGTGATGACGTACATGTGATGACGTACATGTGATGAAGTACATGTGGTAACGTACATGTGATGATGTACATGTGGTGACGTACATGTGATGACGTACATGTGATGAAGTACATGTGGTGACGTACATGTGATGAAGTACATGTGGTAACGTACATGTGATGACGTACATGTGATGAAGTACATGTGGTAACGTACATGTGATGACGTACATGTGGTGACGTACATGTGATGACGTACATGTGATGAAGTACATGTGGTAACGTACATGTGATGACGTACATGTGATGATGTACCTGTGATGACGTACCTGTGATGAAGTACATGTGGTAACGTACATGTGGTGACGTACATGTGATGAAGTACATGTGGTAACGTACATGTGATGAAGTACATGTGGTAACGTACATGTGGTGACGTACATGTGGTGACGTACATGTGATGACGTACCTGTGATGACGTACATGTGGTGACGTACATGTGATGACGTACATGTGGTGACGTACATGTGATGACGTACATGTGATGAAGTACATGTGGTGACGTACATGTGGTGATGTACATGTGATGACGTACATGTGATGACGTACATGTGATGACGTACATGTGATGATGTACCTGTGATGACGTACCTGTGATTGTTTGCCCCTCAGTACGCAACCCGGCGGACCACTGCGGGGGCGCGCCGTGCGAGAACGGAGGCGCCTGCATCAGCCTAGACGAGGGCTTCTACTGCCTCTGTGAGGAGGGATATGCCGGGGATACGTGCAGCTTAGGTCAGTATGCGACACTTATTTTAGTACCAGCTATTCGGCTTCACTATTTACTGGGGACTCAGTATTTACGTCGGTAAAAGTATATACTAGCATCATATTATTTATTATTTATTTGTCCTTTATCTACTACTACATAGTTCTCTTCAGGATCGGATAATGGTAACGTTGATATCTCCATAACCTTCATAACGCTTATATAATTATAAGACTTGTATAAGTTGTGTTGCTTATTACACAGCCGTCCTGGGATGTGAGTCGGCTCAGTACGTCAACACCCTGGGTTACCTGCTCGACTCCGCCAACTGCCAGTGCTTCTACCGCTGTCTGCGGACGTCCATCGACCAGTACTACCGCTACCCGCAGGAGTGCTGTCCGGCAGGGCTGTACTGGAACCCCGCCGCCCTCACCTGCGACTTCCCTAGCAACGTGCAGACCTCGGGATGTGTGATGCCGGGGGCTCAGGCCAACAACCCTGACCCCACCACCACTCCGGCTGGTGAGGACGGTAAGGACCTCGAGATGTGTGGTAAGGGGGGGGGGGGCGCAGGCCACCAACCCTGACCCCACCACCACTCCGGCCAGTGAGGACGGTAAGGACCTCGAGATGTGTGATGGGGGTGGGGGGGGGGGGGGCATAGGCCACCAACTCTGACCCCGCCACCACACCGGCCAGTTGGTTGTTTGTTTCAGGACGAGTCTTGCTCACATTACGACACCCGTGGCTTCTATTTTTGCCGCGCGATTATAGCTCCAATTTGACTTGGCGTGTGTCGCGAAAAACGCTCTCGCCGTCGTCTTCTTCATATTGCGGGCCGGAGACCTCGCTTCATTGGCAAAGCCATGAATAGATATACAAAGGGTCTGAACCCGCGCACTCCTACCTTTTGATTGGCCGACGAGCGCGTCTGACGCTGTACTCCTGTGTTGTATACCAACAGGTGCATGTCCCTACCGCGAGGATACCCAGGACCCAGCCCATTTCCTGCAGCCAGGAGCTGACGGAATCTGGATCACATCATCATGCGGCCCCGGGACTGTCTGGAGCCAAGAGAGCTGCACATGCATCATGGCTGACTCAAATGTGCCGAAGGGTAACAACAGAAGCGACAACATCATTGTCCGATATGTCCCCATCCTACCATTCCCTGCTATGTCTCCACCCAACCATTACCTGATATGTCCCCACACTACGATTGCCTGATATAGCCCCACACGACGACTGCCTGATATGTCTCCACACTACGATCACCTGATATGTCTCCACCCTAGGATTGCCTGATATGTCCCCACCCTGCGATTGCCTGATATGTCCCCACAATACGATTGCCTGATATGTTTCCACCCTAATATTGCCTGATATGTTTCCACACTACGATTGTCTGATATGTCTCCACCCTAAGATTGCCTGATATGCCCCCACAATACGATTGCCTGATGTGTCTCCACCATAGGATTGCCTGATATGTCCCCACCCTACCATTACCTGATATGTCCCCACACTACGATTGCCTGATATGTCCCCGTCCTACCATTGCCTGGTAGGTCCCCACCCTACTATATTCTGATATGTCCCAAACCTTACGATTTCCTGATATATCTTCACCCTATGATTACCTGATATGTCTCCACTCTACAATTGTCTGATAGGTCTCCACCATACCATTGCCTGATATGCGCCCCCCCCCCCATGATCGCCTCAGATGTCCCCACCCTCCCATTCCCTGATATATCCCCACCCTATCATTGCCTGATATATCCCCAACCTACCATTCTCTGATATGTCCCAACCTTAATACTGCCTGACATGTCCCCTACCATTGCCTGATATGTCCCCACCCTACCATTGCCTGATATGTCCCCACCCTACCATTGCCTGATATGTCCCCACCCTACCATTGCCTGATGTGTCCTCACCCTACCATTGCCTGATATGTCCCCACCCTACCATTGCCTGATATATCCCCACCCTACCATTGCCTGATATGTCCCCGCCCGACCATTGCCTTATGTGTCCCCACCCTACCACTGCTTGATATGTCCCCACCCTACCATTGCCTGATATGTCCCCGCCCTACCATTGCCTGATGTGTCCCCACCCTACCATTGCTTGATATGTCCCCACCCTACCATTGCCTGATATGTCCCCACCCCACCATTGCCTGATATGTCCCCACCCTAGCCCTGAAACATGCCTCTCTGGTCACGCTCGGTAAACCGGAGCTCCGTTTACCTAGCGTGACCAGAGAGGCATGTTTCAGGGCTATCCCCACCCCACCGTTACCTGATTGTTGTTGTTCTCCACTCCCATTGGACGGCCTCTCTGTGGTGACTATTTCAGACACCTGCCCACAGGGCCTTGTCCTTCACTTCCCATTGGACGATAACTTCAATGACGTCAGCTGCAATGGGGCGGTGACGGACGTCGCCCAATCACCGTCCCTGAGCTGGGACGCCAGGAAATGGAAATCTGCTTACTTTGAACATGGCGACAGTCTCAGCGTCGGCTTCCTCAACAACTGGTGAGCTAGAACTGGTCAGCAATACTGCAGGGACTATGGTCTGTAATAGTCGATCCCCCCGACAGATCCCCGACAGAAAGCGTTCTGCTTATGTTATAATCCCCGCTCTGCCTCACTTAAAACTACGCCAACTTTAAAGCAATATATTCCGTAATTTTTTGTATTACCAACCTCTTCGATCTCCATATCAAATAAGTATATTATGTCTTGAATTTAAATCCTGAAAGCCGGTGGGTTATCCGGAGAGAAGCAATTTGGTCACTGGAGCAGAAGTTGGTGGCCGGCTTTATATCCCTGCTCGCCTGTTCGCCGTTCGCTGTTTAGTGTGTGATGTCGACCGCTGCTCGCTATCATCTCCGCGCGCGATATGAATAAACCGCGCACTTTTATGTTGAAATGTTTGTTTTACAGACTCAAAGAGATATAAAACATATGCATCATAAAAAATGTCAGATACTATTAGTCTTGATTCTAAAATGTAAAAAATCTAAGATGGCGCATGTAAGTATATTGCTTTAACCACGAGAATTATCCGTCATACACAAAGGTTAAGAAAAATATCAATTTTTTGGGAAAACTTGCCCAGATTAATGCTGTTTGCGCGAGTTAAGCGTGGTTCATGGCTTTCCTGCCAGGTTTGCTGGCCGCAGTGTGGCCGCCTGGACGGTCAGCGTCTGGTTCAAGCTGCCGGCCAACACCCAGGGTCACTCTACCCTCCTGACCAACGGCGACTGTAACGGACAGCCCAGCTTCTCCCTCTACCTGGCGGCCGGCAACGCCCTCTGGGGGAGCGTGCGCACGGTCAACGGTCCGGCGGCCACGTCAGTCGGCGGCACCAAGGTATGGCACCACCAACACCTGGCTGACTTGGTGACGCCAAGATATGGCACCACCAGCACCTGACGGACTTGGTGACGCCAAGATATGGCACCACCAGCACCTGACGGACTTGGTGACGCCAAGGTAGGGCACCACCAACACCTGACCGATTGGTTGACGCCAAGGTATGCCACCACCAACACCTGACCGACTGGTTGACGCCAAGGTATGGCACCACCAACACCTGACCGACTTGTTGACGCCAAGGTACGTCACCACCAACACCTGACTGACTTGGTGACGCAAAGGTATGCCACCACCAACACCTGAGCGAAATGGTCCTGCTCGTCCTCAATATAGATTGGGAGTGGTTGCGGTGCATCGGGGTTGTATCGTTACCTCTTACACTCTACGTTATCAGCACAGTACCATGCGGAATAACTTCCTGTATTCTTTGAGACGTTTTAGAGAACTGGTTGGGCTACGTAAAAGACGTCCTAAATGATCTTGCTCAGTGTGTGCAATGTACTTGCGCGGGTTTAGACGGTATGTGTTACATTCCAGGTGCTGGCCTACTCATGGAACAGTGCCGTTCTGGTGCACAGCGACGATCAGCTGTCCCTCTACATAAACGGCAAACGTGTCAGCGTGGTGACCACACCAGGTAGGGAACCACGTGGTGGAACTTTTCCTGACGTGTCTCAGAAGTCCAATGCAACGTGTTGTTGTTGTAATTATCGTCACGTGGTGAAACTATCTGACATGTCTCAGGACTCCAAGGCAACGTGTTGATGTTGTAATTATCGTCACGTGATGGAACTTATCTGACATGTCCCAGGACTCTTGGGCACCGTGTTATTGTTGTAATTATCTTTCCGTGGCGTCCACACCAGGTAGGGGACCACGTGGTGGAACTTATCTGACATGTCCCAGGACTCTTGGGCACCGTGTTATTGTTGTAATTATCTTTCCGTGGTGTCCACACCAGGTAGGGGACCACGTGGTGGAACTTATCTGACATGTCCCAGGACTCTTGGGCACCGTGTTATTGTTGTAATTATCCTTCCGTGGCGTCCACACCAGGTAGGGGACCACGTGGTGGAACTTATCTGACATGTTCCAGGACTCCAGGGCACCGTGTTGTTTAACTTTCTTCACACGGTGGAAATTATCTGACACGTCCCGCGTTTATCGTGTTGTGTTCCTCATTGGCGTTATTTCTTTACAGGGGGTGGTCTGGCGAACACTAACTGCCCGCTAACCATCGGAGGGGGGCAGTCCGGTTCCTTCAAGGGCTTTATTGATGAGGTCAGTGCTTTTGTTGACCAATAGAATGAGAAATATTTAGTTTTAAGATAAGTAAGCTTACAAGCGAATATTATTAACGTGTTTCAGACTTCTCGTCAAAGCCATGCAATTAATTGCCCAATGTACAGTTAATAATATCGTAGTAAATGCAGAAGTAAACCCAGAGATGTATGTAGCACAGCAGCGTGAACTCATAACGTCGGACGGGGGAATCCTGCATCAGGTTTGTTTTATACTAAACCGATGTGTGACATGTATAAATGGCATAGATTGACTAAATCGAGTAAAATATGGTTACAGCTGAAAATCTTCTGGAAATCTGTCTCGGCCACCGAGGTGCAGGGACTATACGCCAACCCATGAGGCCCTCAGGTCACCACATAGGTTCGTATTTAGCATCACGGACCGTCGATACTACTTGATAGATATGGAAAAATCAAACATACGGGAAAACCAGACCTTTTTTTTCCTGATATTGACAATTTATACACACAAAAAAATACTTTTGCCAAAATGTTAAGCCTTCTCGCATTGCGGCCCTTGGCCCAACGTATTGCCTTTTGGACTGATTAGGAGTTCCAACGTGTGCAACTAGATCAATAACTAGAGCCAGTCTGCTCCGGTTTACCTATTTGCCGACAATTTAATTTTCCTTAGTGTTGCATTAAGAATCGCTGGGTAAAATCTCCCGCCCGCCCTCATATAACCGTTTTCTTGCTTCCAGTTCATGACGTCATATTGTATAATCTTGAGTTGGGGAATCCTCAAATAACGTGTTTTCTGATCTGTCGCGCATATTTAAATTTTACAAGTGGTTGACAGAGACATATTATACAAACAACAGGTCATATTTGCTCGTATCTGTATTTTTCATTTTCCTTCTCATAAAGTCTTTAATAACGTTATCATCTTTTGGTGCTATCTGTCGACGTATTTAGTGAGCTTCAAACGGCCCACTAGGAAGCCTCAGAGTATATGTCGCAATCTTCGGATTTGAGATTTATAACTCTTGTTTGGTTTCAGGGTACGCAGGACGTCGCTGACGGATACGGTGTAACCGCACACCACTGGTATTGTACGTGCGACGGCTTCAGGAAGCAGGAAGACGCGGAACAGAACCCTCAGGACACGAAAACAATCACTCTTCGCCGCTGAAATGAACGTCGGGACATATTTATGGTGGGGGGGGGGGGCAATTCTATTACACTATTTCCTCCATAATATAAATTACTGTTCGATTACTGTACTCGATAGGTTATGATCGAAACGAATTAGAAGAAAAATAGTCTTTGTGGATCTTTATTGGCTTATTGGCTTCAATAAATGCGTAGTGGAAGCAACTGATTGAAATTGACTTCGTTCCGTTTCCCACATTTAGAACCTCCCTGGTCTAGCGCATGAGGCCACAGATCATGTTTCATCTCTTCATCCTCCAGCATCTCGCGAGGTTCCTTGGGCGGGGCCGTAACGTACATAGTGTGTCAAACTAATGGTAAAAATCGGACTTCGCCAAGGAGGCTCCAGTTAAGGCCAAGTGAGTCCGCTGGTGCAAGACAGTGGCGAAGTCAGAAAGTTACGAAAAGGGGGCACCATTTATTTAGTAGCGCCGATCCATAAGAAACTTGCGAACAGGGTGGGGGTGAAGTTGCACAAAAGCAGAAAGAAGAGTGACTGCGCCCCCTTCTTCAGAGACAGGGGGGGGGGGGGGCACGTTCCCAATGTGCACCCCGGCCTGGATCTGCCACTGAGCCCCCTAATTATTAAAAGTTGTAGGGTAATGACATTTAGTTATGTGAATCAAGGTAAGGAGAATGCCCATGTAACAGTACATTCTTGAAAAAGAATGTACGAGGCGTAAGCCGAGTACATATCTTTTCAAGAATGAACTGTTACACGGGCATTCTCTGACTTAAAGTACGGTCGCTGAGCCTCACCTGGTCCATATGTAGCGTGAATAAGAGTTCTTTTAAGATGTACATTGCATCTCTCGCTTCCGAAACCAATAAAATAGCTGAAGTCCGTTCATATTCTATCAGTCTGAGAACCCACGAAATGTATTGTTGTAGCAGTGGTAAACTTGAGTCATACGTGAGCTAAGCTGAAACAGTGGTTCGCCCTGACATGGAAGAACGTCGGACGCTGCAGTCAGAAGTCAGTTTAGTTCATCTTCAGATTGTAAGAATGAAGTCGTGTTTCGCATCAAGAAGCGTAGGCCACTTCGCATGGATTATGTGTCATTATACAGACGATAATGGTCACTTGAATGATAATATGATACGGATATGGAATATGATACAATCGTTTAAATTGATGGAGACTGAAAGGATGTGATACGCAGCGATGTTGCCATGGTGTTTGAAACAAGTAACACCCAGTGCGTTGTTGATGGATAGGATACGCTTTGCAAACGAGTTTTGTGGGATTCACGAGAAAGAATAATGATTTCAAGTGTGACTATAGGATATATGCAAATGTCGGTATGTATTTTGCATATGAATTACATATGATCTCAAATTCAGTTTTTAAAGTCGATTTTGTGATCTATTCTTGTTTTGATGAGAAATTTGTATCTGTTTTGCTGGGGCTTTCCATCGGGCGTCAAGCTTCCAGTTCATCACCCATTGTGGTTGCGACGTGTGTCAGACAAGCTCACTTATTGCTCATGATTGCCATTGACTGCGATTGTCGATTTCGTAAAGGAAGGACAATTGTTCAACAGAAACATTGTTTGGTCCCCTTGAGTCAATCGCTAATTAATCAGCTCGCTAAAACAGTACATTCGTGAAAATTAATGTACAGTTTAGACAATAGAATGACGTCATAGCAGTACTTTAAATAAAGAGAAACGGAATGGCGGAATGACAGAACAAAAAAAAGGAAAACAAAAATAAACGATGTTGCGCTCCAATCACATTTACTAACCTCTAGATAGCCTAACATTTATACTGCTCAAAGGCAAACAGGAGAATTTGTATGACGGCCAGGTCATCCAATCTATTAACAATCACTTTGTCGCATTGGGCCTAAGATATATATAACAGATGTAAATGAGAAACTTAGAAAAAAAAACGGAATCCCGTTGAAAAAAAGACACATAACATCAACGTGATCATAAAAGTAATTTATTAGATCTTAAAAAGCATGGAATATTTGAATATTGCAGCCATGTATCTTACGTACAATCAAACGTAAAAAAACTTAGATATATAAATAAAGTTGATAACAAAGAAAGCATAATATTTACTATAACAACTTGAGTAAAAATGAAACGTGGTGTAAAAAGTATGAAATCATCAGAAATACATAATCCAATGCAAAAGAAACAAACTAAATGGCACGTCACAGATGTAACGGCAAGCTCCTTAAAATTCTGGGACATTGATTGAAATGAAATATTGTGTAGTCCGCTCACTATATATTCACAATGCGTCACCATGTCAATTTTGTTGTGCCACAAATGACGCAGGACTGAGTACCTTTCAGAATTGCTACCTCACAGTCCAAGGTCAGGGTTCTCGGTCATTCGGACCTTGGCTGGGGGGAGATCACAAACGGCCCACAAGCTGCGTCTTTTGTTAGCACAAAATTGCTAAACTTTAACATAAGACCCTACGAGAGCTATTAATTATTAAGAACAGCTGGTCAACCTCTATCGCCTGGTGAGCGGTCAGGTCCCTCACACCACCGCATGCTTTATATCAGGACAAAGCGCGACGACTCCCTAATCTGCGTATGAAAACAAACAGCGAGGCGTTGGGCGATCGCGTGCGGTACCGACTGCCGCGGTGCGAGTCTACGGTTGTGTGTGGGGAAGGGGGAGGTGGGGGGTCAAGCTGAGGTGGGATGATTAATTTGTTTGCTTATGAAACTAATGTGCATGGTAGAGATGTAGAAACTAGAAATGTAGATCAAAACTGCATAAACGGGCAGTTTGGTTTCAGAGGTCTACCGAGTGAGATCGTTGAACCTGGGGGCGAAACTGAAGAATGACTTTTACTTTTGGGATGGGGCTAACAATTGAGAGAATGCTCACTATAACGAGTTATGGAGCTGCCGGATCACAAATCTGGTTCTAAGAGGCTAAATATGAATTGGAATGGTCAAATCTGGATCTCAGGGTGTGTTTGTGCACTCTGTGTAGGCCACAAAACGCAACATTTCGTCGTATAAATCTACTCGTCGATATCCGAGCAAGTTCGTTAACGGGGTCTCTAGGTCACAGGTCAAAGTCACAGTCAAGTCAACTGTTAAGATCAAGGTCATTGTATCGGACCGAAGACATAATCTGGATTTTACATTTTACGTCACCTCACCCTACGGGTGACGCAATCTCGTTTCACTCTCGATTAAAACTTTGACAGATGTACTATTAAGTCATCGGGTTACAAATGAATATGGTCTCAAATTATTCAAAATCACAAAACTCTGTATGGAATGGATTACATTGTTTTGGGCACGGTAAAGCGAATGGCATGTCCAGTACACGTGGTCCAATGTTGGTTGGTTGTATATTCAGGACGCCTTAACCACGTGTGGTCAACTTGCGTCAATGGGATTAAGGGAAGGGAAGAGTGGAGGCATGTCCCCGGGGGTAACCCGCTACTCTTTGTGAAGAAGGACATGGGATCTTTATTTTGCGACCACACAGACATGGCCACAGCAGGGCGCGAATCATCGATCCACGTGCCGTTAGGCTCTCAGGTGGCCAGAGCGCTGCATGCCAGCGCTCTAACCCACTGAGCTATCGAGGCGGCCCCCGTGGCCCGCGGAGCTCGGATCGCACACATGCGTTAGACCGAAGCACACTTGAGTATAGGGACCAGCAGGTAACCCTGGATATGGCGTGATTTGTCTTGTATACGGAGTGATTTGTAGATCATATCTATGTGGTACAAATTCCAAATAAGACAAATAAAAGTACATAACAAATCCAGATGCTGATTTTACACACTTAGTTCATAACAAATTGAGATGTTGATTTTACACACATAGTTCATAACAAATTCAACTACATAACAAATTCAGATGCTTATTTTTGCACACTTAGTTCATATAAATTCAGAAACTGATTTTACACACTTAGTTCATAACAAATTCAGATGCTGATTTTACAAACGTAGTTCAAAACACCTATTAGTATCACATATTACCTATCACACGATTTTGTGTGTCAGCTCAACATATAATACACATAGTTGGATCACCGACACCCGGGCTTTGGAATATTGCAAACGTTATTACACTGATGACAGAATTACGCAAAACAAATACAAATTGTTCGTGCCGTTTGGTTATAACGCCCACGACAACCAGATGTTCGTTTCGATAAAATACGGACCAGTGAGTCAGCATTGAGCTATTCCGGATAAACATACTGCACTCAGCAAGCAATCACTCCATTGATCCGGGGGTCGTTTCGCTAAGAGTTACGAGCTTAACCGTAACTTAACATGATATTATAACGAGAGATCGTAACTTCACGTGCAACGCAAATATTATTTAATTCTACGAGCAAAAGTTACGAGATCTCAGTGAAATGAGACCCAGGTGATGGACGTGACGGTAATACCGGCGACCAGACATATCAACCCTCGGCGCCCTCACCCTACTCAAGACATCTCGCCTGCAGGAAAACTACTTAAACTTGGACGAACTTATGTTCTTGGTCGAGTAAAGCACACTGGCGCCTTCATCGCTTGTTTCCATGCGACGTAGCTGTAAAGTGAAACAAAAGACATATAACACACGGTCACAGGCGAGAACGGGTTAAAGGGGCCATGAGGTCACAGTCGTGAACGGGTTAAAAGGGCCATGGGGTCACAGTCATGAACGGGTTAAAAGGGCCATGAGGCCAGTCATAGACGGGTTAAAAGTTTGCTGCAGATTTTTCCTTTAAATTGGCGTAATTCGGCAACATTTCCACATGCAAGGTTAGCCGTTGACTTGACTTGACTTGACTACAGCACTCAAAACAAAACAAGACATCGCAGTAGACGATCGTCTATGCGCATAACCAAAACCCTACTGCCGAAAGCCCGGATGTTAGCTTATGAACTACACGGGATTCTGTGGCGACAAACGTACCCTGTTCTTAGTGGCTTCTTTTGCTTTTTTCCTGGACACTTTTTCCGACTCTTGCGGACACTCATCGACAGGGACACCTTCCAAGTCATCAGCCTCGTCGTCACTGTACGAACGTCCCCGCATCTCCCTCTCACACTAAAACAAGAGACATCGTCACTGTACCAACGTCCCCGCATCACCCTCTCACACTGAAACAAGAGACATCGTCACTGTACCAAAGTCCCCGCATCACCCTCTCACACTGAAACTAGAGACATCGTCACTGTACCAACGTCCCTGCATCACCCTCTCATACTGAAACTAGAGACATCGTCACTGTATCAACGTCCCCGCATCTCCCTCTTACACTGAAACAAGAGACATCGTCACTGTACCAAAGTCCCCGCATTACCCTCTCACACTGAAACACGAGACATCGTCACTGTACCAACGTCCCCGCATCTCCCTCTCACACTGAAACAACAGACATCGTCACTGTACCAACGTCCCCGCATCACCCTCTCACACTGAAACAACAGACATCGTCACTGTATCAACGTCCCCGCATCACCCTCTCACACTGAAACAACAGACATCGTCACTATACCAACGTCCCCGCATCACCCTCTTACACTGAAACAAGAGACATCGTCACTGTACCAACGTCCCCGCATCACCCTCTCACACTGAAACAAGAGACATCGTCACTGTATCAACGTCCCCGCATTACACTCTCACACTGAAACAAGAGACATCGTCACTGTACCAAAGTCCCCGCATCACCCTCTCACACTGAAACTAGAGACATCGTCACTGTACCAACGTCCCCGCATCACCCTCTCACACTGAAACTAGAGACATCGTCACTGTATCAACGTCCCCGCATCACCCTCTCACACTGAAACAACAGACATCGTCACTATACCAACGTCCCCGCATCACCCTCTCACACTGAAACAACAGACATCGTCACTGTACCAACGTCCCCGCATCACCCTCTCACACTGAAACAACAGACATCGTCACTGTACCAACGTCCCCGCATCACCCTCTCACACTGAAACAACAGACATCGTCACTGTATCAACGTCCCCGCATCACACTCTCACACTGAAACTAGAGACATCGTCACTGTACAAACGTCCCCGCATCAGCCTCTCACACTGAAACAACAGACATCGTCACTGTACCAACGTCCCCGCATCACCCTCTCACACTGAAACTAGAGACATCGTCACTGTATCAACGTCCCCGCATCACCCTCTCACACTGAAACAAGAGACATCGTCACTGTACAAACGTCCCCGCATCACCCTCTCACACTGAAACAAGAGACATCGTCACTGTACCAACGTCCCCGCATCACCCTCTCACACTGAAACAAGAGACATCGTCACTGTACCAACGTCCCCGCATCACCCTCTCACACTGAAACAAGAGACATCGTCACTGTACAAACGTCCCCGCATCACCCTCTCACACTGAAACAACAGACATCGTCACTGTACCAACGTCCCCGCATCACCCTCTCACACTGAAACACGAGACATCGTCATTGTATCAACGTCCCCGCATCACCCTCTCACACTGAAACAACAGACATCGTCACTGTACCAACGTCCCCGCATCACCCTCTCACACTGGAACAACAGACATCGTCACTGTACCAACGTCCCCGCATCACCCTCTCACGCTGAAACTAGAGACATCGTCACTGTACCAACGTCCCCGCATCACCCTCTCATACTGAAACTAGAGACATCGTCACTGTATCAACGTCCCCGCATCACCCTCTCACACTGAAACTAGAGGCATCGTCACTGTACCAACGTCCCCGCATCACCCTCTCACACTGAAACAACAGATATATCGTCACTGTACAAACGTCCCCGCATCACCCTCTCACACTGAAACAAGAGACATCGTCACTGTACCAACGTCCCCGCATCACCCTCTCACACTGAAACAACAGACATTGTCACTGTACCAACGTCCCCGCATCACCCTCTCACACTGAAACAAGAGACATCGTCACTGTACCAACGTCTCCGCAGCACCCTCTCACACTGAAACAACAGACATCGTCACTGTACCAACGTCCCCGCATCACCTTCTCTCACTGAAACAACAGACATCGTCACTTAACCAACCTCCCCGCATCCCCCTCTCTCCTGTCTCCAAGAGACCCCACAAGGCGGCAGCACTTTACTAATCGAGAACCCCAGTTGGGGTCTCCTAGAATTGGGCTGGCTGGTTCCACGCCCAAATGTTATAAATTATTTACAAGCAGGTATAATATAGGCATTGCCAGATAGTGTTATCGATAGGCACGATGAAGTTAAAATTCAAATTAAACTGCCGCCGCTTCCTCCGCGCTCTTTCGAAATACTGACTGTTTGATTAACAACGTCATAATACCCGGGTGCGACATATCCGCAAGAGGACATAGTTCTCACAACCGGCACCAAATTATTCTTTTTCAGAACACATTCCATGAAATGAAGGTCAGATTTTATTATTCAAACGCGTATATTTCCGGTTTAGTCTACCGAGTCGCTTGCTAATATAGCCGGTCGCTTGCTCAACCATCGGTCCGTTGCTCGTCCCCAATTCTACAAGACCCAATCTCAGAAACCCTAAGTACAAGTATACACTTTGGGGCCGCAGAACCAGGCTACAGAAACTCATCGTGAGCGGACGGGGTGGGGTGGCTATGCAGCGTGTGTGACGAGTTATTCGAATACGTTTGATCAGTTTGGGGCTGAGCAAGCCAGCTCTCACACTGAAATAATTGTGCCCATCCAATTAAGTGTTAATTGAAATAATAATTTTGTTTAAACAAATTTTGGGGCGGTCTGGGTGACAGACATTTCCAAACAATAATTGATATTTAAATCATATATAAATGCTACTTTGAAACGAGTTGATGGAACAAAACTCAGAAATGACTTCCCAGGCACTTAAATGTCTGGCGTCTAGAAAGAGCGGTTGCATACCCCCATAATTGCATCACCTCGCTGCATGCTTACTGCAAAGTAACAGTCGTACAGGTATCATATTGTGTACTCACCATCTGTTGGCGATTGATGTAGGTCTCGACTGGGAGAATGTTGGTACAGTACATGTCATAGTCGGACCTCAATGCAACGTTCTCCGTTCTGTAAAAGAAAATATACTTATGTCAGAGAGGAGCTACTTCAATGGTAATGTGATCAACACTTTGTCGCACGCTTTTCACAGTGTGATAAGCGCGCCAACCCAGATATTAAGCACCACCCTAATCATCACAGCCTCATCGACACGGTACAGGAACGGCCAGCCCTTCCACGCTGGATCAGATAGACACGTAACCAACTATAGCCCTAACTATAGGCCTGTCGGTGGACGCTGTAGATACAGGAAAACAACTTACGCCTGTCAGTGGGCGCTGTAGATACACGGACACACAACTTACGCCTGTCGGAGGACGCTGTAGATACATGGACACACAATTTACGCCTGTCGCTGGGCGCTGTATATACATGGTCACAGAACTTACGCCTGTCGGAGGACGCTGTAGATACATGGACACACAATTTACGCCTGTCGGTGGACGCTGTAGATACACGGACACACAACTTACGCCTGTCGGTGGACGCTGTAGATACACGGACACACAACTTACGCCTGTCGGAGGACGCTGTAGATACATGGACACACAACTTACGCCTGTCGGTGGGCGCTGTAGATACACGGACACACAACTTACGCCTGTCGGAGGACGCTGTAGATACATGGACACACAATTTACGCCTGTCGCTGGGCGCTGTAGATACATGGTCACAGAACTTACGCCTGTCGGAGGACGCTGTAGATACATGAACACACAATTTACGCCTGTCGGTGGACGCTGTAGATACACGGACACACAACTTACGCCTGTCGGTGGACGCTGTAGATACACGGACACACAACTTACGCCTGTCGGAGGACGCTGTAGATACATGGACACACAACTTACGCCTGTCGGTGGGCGCTGTAGATACACGGACACACAACTTACGCCTGTCGGAGGACGCTGTAGATACATGGACACACAATTTACGCCTGTCGCTGGGCGCTGTAGATACATGGACACACAACTTACGCCTGTCGGTGAACGCTGTAGATACACGGACACACAACTTACGCCTGTCGGTGGACGCTGTAGATACACGGGCAAACAACTTACGCCCGTCGGTGGACGCTGTAGATACATGGACACGCAACTCACGCCTGTCGGTGGACGCTGTAGATACACGGACACACAACTTACGCCTGGCGGTGGACGCTGTAGATACATGGACACACAACGTACGCCTGTCGGTGGACGCTGTAGGTACACGGACACACAACTTACGCCTGTCGGTGGACGAGCCGTTGGTACATGAAGGCGTTCAGCCTAGAGTGTTTGTAGCGGCCCCTCAGGGCCATGTTGGCCGTTGTCTGGGCCGCGTGGGCGCCGATCAGCGGGGCGTTCACCTCTACAAAACCAACAGTACAGCTCTAAACACACCACCTGTGTAGCTCACCTCTAAACACACCATGTGTAGCTCATCTCTAAACACACAATGTGTAGCGCACCTCTAAAAACACCATGTGTAGCTCACCTCAAAACACACCATGTGTAGCTCAACTCTAAACACACCATGTGTAGCTCACTTCTAAACACACCATGTGTAGCTCACCTCTAAAAACACTCTGTGTAGCTCACCTCTAAAAACACCATGTGTAGCTCACCTCTAAACACACCATGTGTAGCTCACCTCTAAACACACCATGTGTAGCTCACCTCTAAACAGATCATGTGTAGCTCACCTCTAAAAACACCATGTGTAGCTCACCTCTAAACAAACCACCTGTGTAGCTCACCTCCAAACACACCATGTGTAGCTCACCTTTAAACACACCATGTGTAGCTTAACTCCAAACACACCATGTGTAGCTCGCCTCTAAACACACCACGTGTAGCTCACCTCTAAACACACCATGTGTAGCTCACCTCTCAACACACCACCTGTGTAGCGCACCTCTAAAAACACCATGTGTAGCTCACCTCTAAAAACACCATGTGTAGCTCACCTCTAAACACACCACCTGTGTAGCTCACCTCCAAAAACACCATGTGTAGCTCACCTCTAAACACACAATGTGTAGCGCACCTCTAAAAACACCATGTGTAGCTCACCTCTAAAAACACCATGTGTAGCTCACCTCTAAACACACCACCTGTGTAGCTCACCTCCAAAAACACCATGTGTAGCTCACCTCTAAACACACAATGTGTAGCGCACCTCTAAAAACACCATGTGTAGCTCACTTCTAAACACACCATGTGTAGCTCACCTCTAAACACACCATGTGTAGCACACCTCTAAACACACCATGTGTAGCTCACCTCTAAACACACCACCTGTGTAGCTCACCTCTAAAAACACCATGTGTAGCTCACCTCTAAACACATCATGTGTAGCTCACCTCTAAACACACCATGTGTAGCTCACCTCTAAACACAAAATGTGTAGCTCACCTCTAAACACACCACCTGTGTAGCTCACCTCTAAACACACCATGTGTAGCTCACCTCTAAAAACACCATGTGTAGCTCACCTCTAAAACACAAAATGTGTAGCTCACCTCTAAACACACCATGTGTAGCTCACCTCTAAACACACCATGTGTAGCTCACCTCTAAACACACCACGTGTAGCTCACCTCTAAAAACACCATGTGTAGCTCACCTCTAAACAGATCATGTGTAGCTCACCTCTAAACAGATCATGTGTAGCTCACCTCTAAACACACCATGTGTAGCTCACCTCTAAAAACACCATGTGTAGCTCACCTCTAAACACACCACCTGTGTAGCTCACCTCCAAACACACCATGTGTAGCTCACCTTTAAACACACAATGTGTAGCTCGCCTCTAAACACACCACGTGTAGCTCACCTTTAAACACACAATGTGTAGCTCGCCTCTAAACACACCACGTGTAGCTCACCTCCAAACACACCATGTGTAGCTCAACTCCAAACACACCATGTGTAGCTCGCCTCTAAACACACCACGTGTAGCTCACCTCTAAACACACCATGTGTAGCTCACCTCTCAACACACCACCTGTGTAGCTCACCTCTAAACACACCATGTGTAGCTCACCTCTATCCACACCATGTGTAGCTCAACTCCAAACACACCATGTGTAGCTCGCCTCTAAACACACCACGTGTAGCTCACCTCTAAACACACCACCTGTGTAGCTCACCTCTAAACACACCACGTGTAGCTCACCTCTAAACACACCACCTGTGTAGCTCACCTCTAAACACACCATGTGTAGCTCACCTCTAAACACACCACCTGTGTAACTCACCGCTAAACACACCATGTGTAGCTCACCTCTAAACACACCGCCTGTGTAGTTCACCTCTAAACACACCATGTGTAGCTCACCTCTAAACACACCATGTGTAGCTCACCTCTAAACACACCATGTGTAGCTCACCTCTAAACACACAATGTGTAGCTCACCTCTAAAAACACCACCTGTGTAGCTCACCTCTAAAAACACCATGTGTAGCTCACCTCTAAAACACAAAATGTGTAGCTCACCTCTAAACACACCATGTGTAGCTCACCTCTAAACACACCACCTGTGTAGCTCACCTCTAAACACACCATGTGTAGCTCACCTCTAAACACACCGCCTGTGTAGTTCACCTCTAAACACACCATGTGTAGCTCACCTCTAAACACACCATGTGTAGCTCACCTCTAAACACACCATGTGTAGCTCACCTCTAAACACACAATGTGTAGCTCACCTCTAAACACACCATGTGTAGCTCACCTCTAAACACATCATGTGTAGCTCACCTCTAAACACACCACCTGTGTAGCTCACCTCTAAAAACACCATGTGTAGCTCACCTCTAAAACACAAAATGTGTAGCTCACCTCTAAACACACCATGTGTAGCTCACCTCTAAACACACCATGTGTAGCTCACCTCTAAACACACCACGTGTAGCTCACCTCTAAACACACCACCTGTGTAGCTCACCTCTAAACAGATCATGTGTAGCTCACCTCTAAACAGATCATGTGTAGCTCACCTCTCAACACACCACCTGTGTAGCTCACCTCTAAACACACCATGTGTAGCTCACCTCTATCCACACCATGTGTAGCTCACCTCTAAAAACACCATGTGTAGCTCACCTCTAAACACACCATGTGTAGCTCACCTCTAAACACACCACGTGTAGCTCACCTCTAAAAACACCATGTGTAGCTCACCTCTAAACAGATCATGTGTAGCTCACCTCTAAACACACCATGTGTAGCTCACCTCTCAACACACCACCTGTGTAGCTCACCTCTAAACACACCATGTGTAGCTCACCTCTATCCACACCATGTGTAGCTCAACTCCAAACACACCATGTGTAGCTCGCCTCTAAACACACCACGTGTAGCTCACCTCTAAACACACCATGTGTAGCTCACCTCTCAACACACCACCTGTGTAACTCACCGCTAAACACACCATGTGTAGCTCACCTCTAAACACACCGCCTGTGTAGTTCACCTCTAAACACACCATGTGTAGCTCACCTCTAAACACACCATGTGTAGCTCACCTCTAAACACACCATGTGTAGCTCACCTCTAAACACACAATGTGTAGCTCACCTCTAAACACACCACCTGTGTAGCTCACCTCTAAACACACCATGTGTAGCTCACCTCTAAACACACCGCCTGTGTAGTTCACCTCTAAACACACCATGTGTAGCTCACCTCTAAACACACCATGTGTAGCTCACCTCTAAACACACAATGTGTAGCTCACCTCTAAACACACCATGTGTAGCTCACCTCTAAACACACCATGTGTAGCTCAACTCTAAACACACCATGTGTAGCACACTTCTAAACACACCATGTGTAGCTCACCTCTAAAAACACCACCTGTGTAGCTCACATCTAAACACACCATGTGTAGCTCACCTCTAAAAACACCATTGTAGCTCACCTCTAAACACACCATGTGTAGCTCACCTCTAAACACACCATGTGTAGCTCACCTCTAAAAACACCATTGTAGCTCACCTCTAAACACACCGCCTGTGTAGCTCACCTCTAAACACACCATGTGTAGCTCACCTCTAAACACACCATGTGTAGCTCACCTCTAAACACACCATGTGTAGCTCACCTCTAAACACACCACGTGTAGCTCACCTCTAAACACACCACCTGTGTAGCTCACCTCTAAAAACACCATGTGTAGCTCACCTCTAAACACACCATGTGTAGCTCACCTCTAAACACACCATTTGTAGCTCACCTCTAAACACACCATGTGTAGCTCACCTCTAAACAGATCATGTGTAGCTCACCTCTAAAAACACCATGTGTAGCTCACCTCTAAACACACCATTTGTAGCTGACCTCTAAAAACACCATGTGTAGCTCACCTCTAAAAACACTGCCTGTGTAGCTCACCTCTAAACAAACCATGTGTAGCTCACCTCTAAAAACACCATGTGTAGCTCACCTCTAAATACACCACCTGTGAAGCTCACCTCTAAAAACTCAACTCTAATAAGTACAACCTAGATCTTAAGTGATTACAACCGCGGTTGTATTACTTACTTAGGCTTTAATTATGACCTAGGTTTTAAATAATTAGAACCTCGGTTGTATTTAATTAAAGCCTATGTAGAAATGTAGACATAGGTTGTAATTATTTAAGACCTAGGTTGTAATTATTTAAGACCTAGGTTGTAATTAATTAAGACCTACGTTGTAATTATTTAAGACCTGGGTGGTCATTATTTAAGACTTAGGTTGTAATTAATTAAGACCTACGTTGTAATTATTTAAGACCTACGTTGTAATTATTTAAGACCTAGGTTGACATTATTTAAGGCCTGGGTTGTCATTATTTAAGACCTGGGTGGTCATTATATAAGACCTGGGTGGTCATTATTTAAGACCCATGTTGTCATTATTTAAGACCTATGTTGTCATTATTAGAGTTGAGCCTGTGGAGCTGGCATACTGCGTGCGCCGGGATTGCCTACCGCGCTCCGCTTGGCCGCGGTCTGTGGTGACGGGCTTGAGGTGGGAGAGCACCCGCAGTGCCTTGGCGCCCTCCAGGTCTGTGTACGCTATGCACAGCTGGAAGGGCAGCTCAGACAGCTCGCCTATCGACCTGCGGGTGTCTGCTGAGGTCTGGGCTGTGGCGCCACTGGAGGTCTCGGCTGTGGCGCCACTGGAGGTCTCGGCGGTGGCGCCACTGGAGGTCTCGGCTGTGGCGCCACTGGAGGTCTCGGCGGTGGCGCCACTGGAGGTCTCGGCGGTGGCGCCACTGGAGGTCTCGGCTGTGGCGCCACTGGAGGTCTCGGCGGTGGCGCCACTGGAGGTCTCGGCGATGGCGCCACTGGAGGTCTCGGCGGTGGCGCCACTGGAGGTCTCGGCGGTGGTGCCACCGGAGGTCTCGGCGGTGGCGCCACTGGAGGTCTCGGCGGTGGCGCCACCGGAGGTCTCGGCAGTGGCGCCACTGGAGGTCTCGGCGGTGGCGCCACTGGAGGTCTCGGCGGTGGCGCCACTGGAGGTCTGGGCTGTGGCGCCACTGGAGGTCTCGGCTGTGACGTCAATGGAGGTCTCGGCTATGGTTTCCGGCTCGGGGGCTGCACACAATATTTGGTATTAGAAGTCTGTGAGAGTTGAGAAATGTGAGAAATGATGGAAATGCTACCACCCATTAGCAGGCAGTGACCCCAACAACATCGAGCATTGTCGCTTCAGAATATCTAGGCGAGAGGGAAGCCATGTCCGCTGGGTAACCCATATGCCCCTTTCAAAGGAGGACATTGTATGATGATACTCACAGCCCGCAAGAGCGAATCACAACATACAATAAATCATGTACAGAAAAACAAGAATACAACTTCATTGCAAACTGCATTGCAAACATGAGCCATACATACAATACTGAAAGCGGAAATTTGTTCAGCATTATCGATGCAAATGCCACATTATCTACATACCATAGACATTTTCCTTTCGCTTGCGCCTCCACTCAGGTCGCACGCCGTATTCAAACGTCACCTCCGTCTCCTTGGTAACGTTGCCCACGTGCCGCGTGACGCTGCTCTCCCGCGACTCTTCATTTCGGAAATATCTAGCGAACAGAACAGATAACTAATTATTTATATCTCTCCACTGGTGTCTCACGTAATAAGTGATCATTATAAGCAATGTGTGTAAAGCTGCGATAGCACATAGAACGTGAATGTAATGACAAGTTAGTGGTGTTATACAGACGGTGGCCTGGTGACTCACAGGCCTTTGTGCAGCAGCATGGTGGCCGTGACGTTGGTGGCGATGATGGGGTCGGCCAAGATACTGCCGAACTCTTCAGTCAGCTTCAGTGGGTCGACCACATTGACCTGAACAAACAAGCAACGTGTTATCCACAATACAGGACAAAGTGTCGCACTGCTCAGTAATGCCACGTTGGCCCACCCGTCGGCGCCGGCCGGCCATGGGTTTGTTTAGAACAGTACTAAACTGCAGTGCAATTGATCGACAAGTTACCCTGTGACTGATGATGAAAAGGCAGACCAGACAAAGTTGGTAAGTACTTTCTTAAACAGAGGAAGTCATTGCGATATAACAGATCATAAAAAGTCATTTCATCATTTATATTTCATCACTCTGTAATAATAAACTGGTGATGTCATATGTTCTAAAACTCTTTGTCAAATGAATTTCAACTCTAATAAAGAACCTCACAATATACGCGTTCGTTTAGATAATTAAGTTGTATTACCCAAAAAAGTAAGCACTTGAGAGAAAAACCGATGTCGTTATCAAGGTTAGCTGTACTAGTGAGTACACATAACGAAAGTTTTTATGTTGAATTATAAAGCTACTTTCAGTTTACTCTAGATAGCTTTTGCTCCAGGGCATCAATATGTAGACTATATAATGCGTATTACCATAAACTGTCCAGTGTTCAGTGTCCAGTCGCTTTAACTTGGTCATTTCAGTGGCATAATACACTGTTTCGTTCATTTCGATGCAGCTTTTCTTAACATAACTAATTCTTGTAAGATATTCGTTTTCGATACAATCGTGTTAAATAAGATATTTATGCGCCCGTCAGCAAACAGTACGCATTATTTATGCTGCCATCATCACACGAACAGGACTCATTATTTATTTTGCCATCATCCAAAATAGTCATTATTGTATATGCGTCCGCCCGTGGTAGCCAGGCAACGTGGCCGGAGCACGTGGCCTGAGCACGTGGCCAGGGCACGTGGCCTGAGCGACACGGACGGGGAGGATGCGTCCCTACCTGGCCGCCAGTGACGTCAGCCACGCCGCCCAGCTCCACCAGCTTGCAGTCCGTGCCCTTAATGGTCGTCAGCGATACGGCCACCCTGGGGGTAACAGATATATCATTGTATTAGTCAGTGACATGGCCACCCTGGGGGTAACAGATATATCATTGTATTGGTCAGCGAGACGGCCACCCTGGGGGTAACATATATCATTGTATTAGTCAGTGACATGGCCACCCTGGGGGTAACAGATATATCATTGTATTAGTCAGTGACATGGCCACCCTGGGGGTAACAGATATATCATTGTATTAGTCAGTGACATGGCCACCCTGGGAGTAACAGATATATCATTGGATTGGTCAGCGACACGGCCACCCTTGGAAGAAACATATATATCATTGTATTGGTCAGCGACAAGGCCACCCTGGGGGTAACAGATATATCATTGTATTGGTCAGCGACATGGCCACCCTGGGGGTAACAGATATATCATTGTATTGGTCAGCGACACGGCCACCCTGGGGGTAACAGATGTATCATTGTATGGGTCAGCGACAAGGCCACCCTGGGGGTAACAGATATATCATTGTATTGGTCAGCGACAAGGCCACCCTTGGAAGAAACATATATATCATTGTATTAGTCAGTGACATGGCCACCCTGGGAGTAACAGATATATCATTGGATTGGTCAGCGACACGGCCACCCTTGGAAGAAACATATATATCATTGTATTGGTCAGCGACAAGGCCACCCTGGGGGTAACAGATATATCATTGTATTGGTCAGCGACATGGCCACCCTGGGGGTAACAGATATATCATTGTATTGGTCAGCGACACGGCCACCCTGGGGGTAACAGATGTATCATTGTATGGGTCAGCGACAAGGCCACCCTGGGGGTAACAGATATATCATTGTATTGGTCAGCGACAAGGCCACCCTTGGAAGAAACATATATATCATTGTATTGGTCAGCGACAAGGCCACCCTGGGGTAACAGATATATCATTGTGTTAGTCAGCGACACGGCCACCCTGGGGGTAAGAGATATATCATTGTATTGGTCAGCGACAAGGCCACCCTGGGGGTAACAGATATATCATTGTATTGGTCAGCGACACGGCCACCCTGGGGGTAACAGATATATCATTGGATTGGTCAGCGACACGGCCACCCTTGGAAGAAACATATATATCATTGTATTGGTCAGCGACAAGGCCACCCTGGGGGTAACAGATATATCATTGTGTTAGTCAGCGACACGGCCACCCTGGGGGTAACAGATATATCATTGTATTGGTCAGCGACAAGGCCACCCTGGGGGTAACAGATATATCATTGTATTGGTCAGCGACAAGGCCACCCTGGGGGTAACAGATATATCATTGTATTGGTCAGCGACAAGGCCACCCTGGGGGTAACAGATATATCATTGTATTGGTCAGCGACAAGGCCACCCTGGGGTAACATATATCATTGTATTGGTCAGCGACACGGCCACCCTGGGGGTAACAGATATATCATTGTATTGGTCAGCGACACGGCCACCCTGGGGGTAACATATATCATTGTATTGGTCAGCGACACGGCCACCCTGGGGGTAACAGATGTATCATTGTATGGGTCAGCGACAAGGCCATCCTGGGGGTAACAGATATATCATTGTATTGGTCAGCGACAAGGCCACCCTTGGAAGAAACATACATATCATTGTATAGGGCTGTACAGTCACTTCGAGATCTTATCGAGACCCCACGAGAGAGGGAAACCTATGCTCCACGTCAATGCCTAGCATCAACGGCCTGTACGTGCTCCCTACCTTCCGGTTGTTTGCCTTCACTCGCCTCACACACAAGATCGGGTAAAGCTGTCTTTGGAAGCACAAATAACCACTGAAGTTATGTGCGTATCCGAATTATAACCATCCGAATAGATTTATATAATGTATGAGCGGTTAGGCAGTTGATAAACCAGAATGCGGTTGTCTCATGAGTGACTGTCAGTGTCAGGCGATCTAACGTACTGCGCGGGGTTTTCCATGTCGTATGACGTAATAATCATCATAACGCGCGTGTCTGCGCGCGGTATCTATGGTTAAGTAACAACGCTCCTTATATGGACTGAGCAGGTGAGGACAATGGTGTTCCGTTTGTCGTAGAACTGTAAACATCGATGATTTGGCTCAAAATAGAACGCTTCCAGCAATCTCATCGAACGGACCACATGCATTATGGAGAGATAAATGTCTTATCTTTAATTATATTATGATTTCATAGTTAGCCGTGCCTAGACCAAAGCAAACAAAAAATAGTTTCACACCCACTGGATTCTTCACGCACAAACCACGCAGCCGGCTGGTTCCCAACACTAAAACGTTGACTACAATGAGTGCGAGTCATGCAGTTGCAGCAAGGCACCAGCGTGATGCGCACCCGTTCTAAGAGCACGTGTTTTTTGGTTGGTCCCTAAAAGACCTAAACCGGAAATAGAACCCGCGAGAACTGTACAGCCATATTGGTCAGCGACAAGGCCACCCTTGGAAGAAACATATATATCATTGTATTGGTCAGCGACAAGGCCACCCTGGGGGTAACAGATATATCATTGTGTTAGTCAGCGACACGGCCACCCTGGGGGTAACAGATATATCATTGTATTGGTCAGCGACACGGCCACCCTGGGGGTAACAGATATATCATTGGACTGGTCAGCGACACGGCCACCCTTGGAAGAAACATATATATCATTGTATTGGTCAGCGACAAGGCCACCCTGGGGGTAACAGATATATCATTGTATTGGTCAGCGACAAGGCCACCCTGGGGTAACATATATCATTGTATTGGTCAGCGACACGGCCACCCTGGGGGTAACAGATATATCATTGTATTGGTCAGCGACACGGCCACCCTGGGGGTAACATATATCATTGTATTGGTCAGCGACACGGCCACCCTGGGGGTAACAGATGTATCATTGTATGGGTCAGCGACAAGGCCATCCTGGGGGTAACAGATATATCATTGTATTGGTCAGCGACAAGGCCACCCTTGGAAGAAACATACATATCATTGTATAGGGCTGTACAGTCACTTCGAGATCTTATCGAGACCCCACGAGAGAGGGAAACCTATGCTCCACGTCAATGCCTAGCATCAACGGCCTGTACGTGCTCCCTACCTTCCGGTTGTTTGCCTTCACTCGTCTCACACACAAGATCGGGTAAAGCTGTCTTTGGAAGCACAAATAACCACTGAAGTTATGTGCATATCCGAATTATAACCATCCGAATAGATTTATATAATGTATGAGCGGTTAGGCAGTTGATAAACCAGAATGCGGTTGTCTCATGAGTGACTGTCAGTGTCAGGCGATCTAACGTACTGCGCGGGGTTTTCCATGTCGTATGACGTAATAATCATCATAACGCGCGTGTCTGCGCGCGGTATCTATGGTTACGTAACAACGCTCCTTATATGGACTGAGCAGGTGAGGACAATGGTGTTCCGTTTGTCGTAGAACTGTAAACATCGATGATTTGGCTCAAAATAGAACGCTTCCAACAGTCTCATCAAACGGACCACATGCATTATGGAGAGATAAATGTCTTATCTTTAATTATATTATGATTTCATAGTTAGCCGTGCCTGGACCAAAGCAAACAAAAAATAGTTTCACACCCACTGGATTCTTCATGCACAAACCGCGCAGCCGGCCGGTTCCCAACACTAAAACGTTGACTACAATGAGTGCGAGTCATGCAGTTGCAGCAAGGCACCAGCGTGATGCGCACCCGTTCTAAGAGCACGTGTTTTTTTGTTGGTCCCCAAAAGACCTAAACCGGAAATAGAACCCGCGAGAACTGTACAGCCATATTGGTCAGCGACAAGGCCACCCTGGGGGTAACAGATATATCATTGTGTTAGTCAGCGACACGGCCACCCTGGGGGTAACAGATATATCATTGTATTGGTCAGCGACAAGGCCACCCTGGGGGTAACAGATATATCATTGTATTGGTCAGCGACACGGCCACCCTGGGGGTAACAGATATATCATTGGATTGGTCAGCGACACGGCCACCCTTGGAAGAAACATATATATCATTGTATTGGTCAGCGACAAGGCCACCCTGGGGGTAACAGATATATCATTGTGTTAGTCAGCGACACGGCCACCCTGGGGGTAACAGATATATCATTGTATTGGTCAGCGACAAGGCCACCCTGGGGGTAACAGATATATCATTGTATTGGTCAGCGACAAGGCCACCCTGGGGGTAACAGATATATCATTGTATTGGTCAGCAACAAGGCCACCCTGGGGGTAACAGATATATCATTGTATTGGTCAGCGACAAGGCCACCCTGGGGTAACATATATCATTGTATTGGTCAGCGACACGGCCACCCTGGGGGTAACAGATATATCATTGTATTGGTCAGCGACACGGCCACCCTGGGGGTAACAGATATATCATTGTATTAGTCAGCGACACGGCCACCCTGGGGGTAACAGATATATCATTGTATTGGTCAGCGACAAGGCCACCCTGGGGGTAACAGATATATCATTGTATTAGTCAGCGACACGGCCACCCTGGGGGTAACAGATATATCATTGTATTGGTCAGCGACAAGGCCACCCTGGGGGTAACAGATATATCATTGTATTAGTCAGCGACAAGGCCACCCTGGGGGTAACAGATATATCATTGTATTGGTCAGCGACACGGCCACCCTGGGGGTAACATATATCATTGTATTGGTCAGCGACACGGCCACCCGGGGGGTAACAGATATATCATTGTATTGGTCAGCGACAAGGCCACCCTGGGGGTAACAGATATATCATTGTATTGGTCAGCGACAAGGCCACCCAGGGGGTAACAGATATATCATTGTATTGGTCAGCGACACGGCCACCCGGGGGGTAACAGATATATCATTGTATTGGTCAGCGACAAGGCCACCCTGGGGGTAACAGATATATCATTGTATTGGTCAGCGACAAGGCCACCCTGGGGGTAACAGATATATCATTGTATTGGTCAGCGACAAGGCCACACTGGGGGTAACACAGTTACTAGATATCATCATCAGCGAGCAAACACTACCGCACTATACATGTAAATAGACACATGGATTATAGATGACCACTCGTATTTTGAACAGCCTCCAGATTACCTGAAATACACATTGTATTGTATACACATTGTATACACACAGTATTCACAAATAGGCGTTATTTGTTACCTTGTCCAGTTAGGTTTGAATAATCATAACGGACTGGCAATATCAATATCAATATTCCATAACAAAAGCCTCCATACAGTCAATAATATTACTCATCGCATGCTGTCCCTAACGATGTAGACAGGTTACAGGGCTTACCCCTGATCCTTGGCCACAGTGACTGTCCCTAACGATGTAGACAGGTTACAGGGCTTACCCCTGATCCTTGGCCACAGTGACTGTCCCTAACGATGTAGACAGGTTACAGGGCTTACCCCTGATCCTTGGCCACAGTGGCTGTCCCTAACGACGTGGACAGGTTACAGGGCTTACCCCTGATCCTTGGCCACAGTGACTGTCCCTAACGATGTAGACAGGTTACAGGGCTTACCCCTGATCCTTGGCCACAGTGGCTGTCCCTAACGACGTGGACAGGTTACAGGGCTTACCCCTGATCCTTGGCCACAGTGGCTGTCCCTAACGATGTAGACAGGTTACAGGGCTTACCCCTGATCCTTGGCCACAGTGACTGTCCCTAACGACGTGGACAGGTTACAGGGCTTACCCCTGATCCTTGGCCACAGTGACTGTCCCTAACGACGTGGACAGGTTACAGGGCTTACCCCTGATCCTTGGCCACAGTGACTGTCCCTAACGACGTGGACAGGTTACAGGGCTTACCCCTGATCCTTGGCCACACTGGCTGTCCCTAACGATGTGGACAGGTTACAGGGCTTACCCCTGATCCTTGACCACAGTGGCTGTCCCTAACGACGTGGACAGGTTACAGGGCTTACCCCTGATCCTTGGCCACAGTGGCTGTCCCTAACGACGTGGACAGGTTACAGGGCTTACCCCTGATCCTTGGCCACAGTGGCTGTCCCTAACGACGTGGACAGGTTACAGGGCTTACCCCTGATCCTTGGCCACAGTGGCTGTCCCTAACGACGTGGACAGGTTACAGGGCTTACCCCTGATCCTTGGCCACAGTGACTGTCCCTAACGACGTGGACAGGGGTCAGGGCTTACCCCTGATCCTTGGCCACAGTGGCTGTCCCTAACGACGTGGACAGGTTACAGGGCTTACCCCTGATCCTTGGCCACAGTGACTGTCCCTAACGACGTGGACAGGTTACAGGGCTTACCCCTGATCCTTGGCCACAGTGGCTGTCCCTAACGACGTGGACAGGTTACAGGGCTTACCCCTGATCCTTGGCCACAGTGGCTGTCCCTAACGACGTAGACAGGATACAGGGCTTACCCGTGATCCTTGGCCACAGTGGCTGTCCCTAACGACGTGGACAGGTTACAGGGCTTACCCCTGATCCTTGGCCACAGTGGCTGTCCCTAACGACGTGGACAGGTTACAGGGCTTACCCCTGATCCTTGGCCACAGTGGCTGTCCCTAACGACGTAGACAGGTTACAGGGTTTACCCCTGATCCTTGGCCACAGTGGCTGTCCCTAACGACGTAGACAGGTTACAGGGCTTACCCCTGATCCTTGGCCACAGTGGCTGTCCCTAACGATGTGGACAGGTTACAGGGCTTACCCCTGATCCTTGGCCACAGTGGCTGTCCCTAACGACGTGGACAGGTTACAGGGCTTAACCCTGATCCTTGGCCACACTGGCTGTCCCTAACGACGTAGACAGGTTACAGGGCTTACCCCTGATCCTTGGCCACAGTGGCTGTCCCTAACGATGTGGACAGGTTACAGGGCTTACCCCTGATCCTTGGCCACAGTGGCTGTCCCTAACGACGTGGACAGGTTACAGGGCTTACCCCTGATCCTTGGCCACACTGGCTGTCCCTAACGACGTAGACAGGTTACAGGGCTTACCCCTGATCCTTGGCCACAGTGGCTGTCCCTAACGACGTGGACAGGTTACAGGGCTTACCCCTGATCCTTGGCCACACTGGCTGTCCCTAACGACGAGGACAGGTTACAGGGTTTACCCCTGATCCTTGGCCACAGTGGCTGTCCCTAACGACGTGGACAGGTTACAGGGCTTACCCCTGATCCTTGGCCACAGTGGCTGTCCCTAACGACGTGGACAGGTTACAGGGCTTACCCCTGATCCTTGGCCACAGTGGCTGTCCCTAACGACGTGGACAGGTTACAGGGCTTACCCCTGATCCTTGGCCACAGTGGCTGTCCCTAACGACGTGGACAGGTTACAGGGCTCACCCCTGATCCTTGGCCACAGTGGCTGTCCCTAACGACGTGGACAGGTTACAGGGCTTACCCCTGACCCTTGGCCACAGTGGCTGTCCCTAACGACGTGGACAGGTTACAGGGCTTACCCCTGATCCTTGGCCACACTGGCTGTCCCTAACGATGTGGACAGGTTACAGGGCTTACCCCTGATCCTTGACCACAGTGGCTGTCCCTAACGACGTGGACAGGTTACAGGGCTTACCCCTGATCCTTGGCCACAGTGGCTGTCCCTAACGATGTGGACAGGTTACAGGGCTTACCCCTGATCCTTGGCCACAGTGGCTGTCCCTAACGACGTGGACAGGTTACAGGGCTTACCCCTGATCCTTGGCCACACTGGCTGTCCCTAACGACGAGGACAGGTTACAGGGTTTACCCCTGATCCTTGGCCACAGTGGCTGTCCCTAACGACGTGGACAGGTTACAGGGCTTACCCCTGATCCTTGGCCACAGTGGCTGTCCCTAACGACGTGGACAGGTTACAGGGCTTACCCCTGATCCTTGGCCACAGTGGCTGTCCCTAACGACGTGGACAGGTTACAGGGCTTACCCCTGATCCTTGGCCACAGTGGCTGTCCCTAACGACGTGGACAGGTTACAGGGCTTACCCCTGATCCTTGGCCACAGTGACTGTCCCTAACGACGTGGACAGGTTACAGGGCTTACCCCTGATCCTTGGCCACAGTGACTGTCCCTAACGACGTGGACAGGGGTCAGGGCTTACCCCTGATCCTTGGCCACAGTGGCTGTCCCTAACGACGTGGACAGGTTACAGGGCTTACCCCTGATCCTTGGCCACAGTGACTGTCCCTAACGACGTGGACAGGTTACAGGGCTTACCCCTGATCCTTGGCCACAGTGGCTGTCCCTAACGACGTGGACAGGTTACAGGGCTTACCCCTGATCCTTGGCCACAGTGGCTGTCCCTAACGACGTAGACAGGTTACAGGGCTTACCCGTGATCCTTGGCCACAGTGGCTGTCCCTAACGACGTGGACAGGTTACAGGGCTTACCCCTGATCCTTGGCCACAGTGGCTGTCCCTAACGACGTGGACAGGTTACAGGGCTTACCCCTGATCCTTGGCCACAGTGGCTGTCCCTAACGACGTAGACAGGTTACAGGGTTTACCCCTGATCCTTGGCCACAGTGGCTGTCCCTAACGACGTAGACAGGTTACAGGGCTTACCCCTGATCCTTGGCCACAGTGGCTGTCCCTAACGATGTGGACAGGTTACAGGGCTTACCCCTGATCCTTGGCCACAGTGGCTGTCCCTAACGACGTGGACAGGTTACAGGGCTTACCCCTGATCCTTGGCCACACTGGCTGTCCCTAACGACGTAGACAGGTTACAGGGCTTACCCCTGATCCTTGGCCACAGTGGCTGTCCCTAACGATGTGGACAGGTTACAGGGCTTACCCCTGATCCTTGGCCACACTGGCTGTCCCTAACGACGAGGACAGGTTACAGGGTTTACCCCTGATCCTTGGCCACAGTGGCTGTCCCTAACGACGTGGACAGGGGTCAGGGCTTACCCCTGATCCTTGGCCACAGTGGCTGTCCCTAACGACGTGGACAGGTTACAGGGCTTACCCCTGATCCTTGGCCACAGTGACTGTCCCTAACGACGTGGACAGGTTACAGGGCTTACCCCTGATCCTTGGCCACAGTGGCTGTCCCTAACGACGTGGACAGGTTACAGGGCTTACCCCTGATCCTTGGCCACAGTGGCTGTCCCTAACGACGTAGACAGGTTACAGGGCTTACCCGTGATCCTTGGCCACAGTGGCTGTCCCTAACGACGTGGACAGGTTACAGGGCTTACCCCTGATCCTTGGCCACAGTGGCTGTCCCTAACGACGTGGACAGGTTACAGGGCTTACCCCTGATCCTTGGCCACAGTGGCTGTCCCTAACGACGTAGACAGGTTACAGGGTTTACCCCTGATCCTTGGCCACAGTGGCTGTCCCTAACGACGTAGACAGGTTACAGGGCTTACCCCTGATCCTTGGCCACAGTGGCTGTCCCTAACGATGTGGACAGGTTACAGGGCTTACCCCTGATCCTTGGCCACAGTGGCTGTCCCTAACGACGTGGACAGGTTACAGGGCTTACCCCTGATCCTTGGCCACACTGGCTGTCCCTAACGACGTAGACAGGTTACAGGGCTTACCCCTGATCCTTGGCCACAGTGGCTGTCCCTAACGATGTGGACAGGTTACAGGGCTTACCCCTGATCCTTGGCCACAGTGGCTGTCCCTAACGACGTGGACAGGTTACAGGGCTTACCCCTGATCCTTGGCCACACTGGCTGTCCCTAACGACGTAGACAGGTTACAGGGCTTACCCCTGATCCTTGGCCACAGTGGCTGTCCCTAACGACGTGGACAGGTTACAGGGCTTACCCCTGATCCTTGGCCACACTGGCTGTCCCTAACGACGAGGACAGGTTACAGGGTTTACCCCTGATCCTTGGCCACAGTGGCTGTCCCTAACGACGTGGACAGGTTACAGGGCTTACCCCTGATCCTTGGCCACAGTGGCTGTCCCTAACGACGTGGACAGGTTACAGGGCTTACCCCTGATCCTTGGCCACAGTGGCTGTCCCTAACGACGTGGACAGGTTACAGGGCTTACCCCTGATCCTTGGCCACAGTGGCTGTCCCTAACGACGTGGACAGGTTACAGGGCTCACCCCTGATCCTTGGCCACAGTGGCTGTCCCTAACGACGTGGACAGGTTACAGGGCTTACCCCTGACCCTTGGCCACAGTGGCTGTCCCTAACGACGTGGACAGGTTACAGGGCTTACCCCTGATCCTTGGCCACACTGGCTGTCCCTAACGATGTGGACAGGTTACAGGGCTTACCCCTGATCCTTGACCACAGTGGCTGTCCCTAACGACGTGGACAGGTTACAGGGCTTACCCCTGATCCTTGGCCACAGTGGCTGTCCCTAACGATGTGGACAGGTTACAGGGCTTACCCCTGATCCTTGGCCACAGTGGCTGTCCCTAACGACGTGGACAGGTTACAGGGCTTACCCCTGATCCTTGGCCACACTGGCTGTCCCTAACGACGAGGACAGGTTACAGGGTTTACCCCTGATCCTTGGCCACAGTGGCTGTCCCTAACGACGTGGACAGGTTACAGGGCTTACCCCTGATCCTTGGCCACAGTGGCTGTCCCTAACGACGTGGACAGGTTACAGGGCTTACCCCTGATCCTTGGCCACAGTGGCTGTCCCTAACGACGTGGACAGGTTACAGGGCTTACCCCTGATCCTTGGCCACAGTGGCTGTCCCTAACGACGTGGACAGGTTACAGGGCTTACCCCTGATCCTTGGCCACAGTGACTGTCCCTAACGACGTGGACAGGTTACAGGGCTTACCCCTGATCCTTGGCCACAGTGGCTGTCCCTAACGACGTGGACAGGTTACAGGGCTTACCCCTGATCCTTGGCCACAGTGGCTGTCCCTAACGACGTAGACAGGTTACAGGGCTTACCCGTGATCCTTGGCCACAGTGGCTGTCCCTAACGACGTGGACAGGTTACAGGGCTTACCCCTGATCCTTGGCCACAGTGGCTGTCCCTAACGACGTGGACAGGTTACAGGGCTTACCCCTGATCCTTGGCCACAGTGGCTGTCCCTAACGACGTAGACAGGTTACAGGGTTTACCCCTGATCCTTGGCCACAGTGGCTGTCCCTAACGACGTAGACAGGTTACAGGGCTTACCCCTGATCCTTGGCCACAGTGGCTGTCCCTAACGATGTGGACAGGTTACAGGGCTTACCCCTGATCCTTGGCCACAGTGGCTGTCCCTAACGACGTGGACAGGTTACAGGGCTTAACCCTGATCCTTGGCCACACTGGCTGTCCCTAACGACGTAGACAGGTTACAGGGCTTACCCCTGATCCTTGGCCACAGTGGCTGTCCCTAACGATGTGGACAGGTTACAGGGCTTACCCCTGATCCTTGGCCACAGTGGCTGTCCCTAACGACGTGGACAGGTTACAGGGCTTACCCCTGATCCTTGGCCACACTGGCTGTCCCTAACGACGTAGACAGGTTACAGGGCTTACCCCTGATCCTTGGCCACAGTGGCTGTCCCTAACGACGTGGACAGGTTACAGGGCTTACCCCTGACCCTTGGCCACAGTGGCTGTCCCTAACGACGTGGACAGGTTACAGGGCTTACCCCTGATCCTTGGCCACACTGGCTGTCCCTAACGATGTGGACAGGTTACAGGGCTTACCCCTGATCCTTGACCACAGTGGCTGTCCCTAACGACGTGGACAGGTTACAGGGCTTACCCCTGATCCTTGGCCACAGTGGCTGTCCCTAACGACGTGGACAGGTTACAGGGCTTACCCCTGATCCTTGGCCACAGTGGCTGTCCCTAACGATGTGGACAGGTTACAGGGCTTACCCCTGATCCTTGGCCACAGTGGCTGTCCCTAACGACGTGGACAGGTTACAGGGCTTACCCCTGATCCTTGGCCACACTGGCTGTCCCTAACGACGAAGACAGGTTACAGGGTTTACCCCTGATCCTTGGCCACAGTGGCTGTCCCTAACGACGTGGACAGGTTACAGGGCTTACCCGTGATCCTTGGCCACAGTGGCTGTCCCTAACGACGTGGACAGGTTACAGGGCTTACCCCTGATCCTTGGCCACAGTGGCTGTCCCTAACGACGTAGACAGGTTACAGGGCTTACCCCTGATCCTTGGCCACAGTGGCTGTCCCTAACGACGTAGACAGGTTACAGGGCTTACCCCTGATCCTTGGCCACAGTGGCTGTCCCTAACGATGTGGACAGGTTACAGGGCTTACCCCTGATCCTTGGCCACAGTGGCTGTCCCTAACGACGTGGACAGCTTACAGGGCTTACCCCTGATCCTTGGCCACACTGGCTGTCCCTAACGACGTAGACAGGTTACAGGGCTTACCCCTGATCCTTGGCCACAGTGGCTGTCCCTAACGACGTGGACAGGTTACAGGGCTTACCCCTGATCCTTGGCCACACTGGCTGTCCCTAACGACGAGGACAGGTTACAGGGTTTACCCCTGATCCTTGGCCACAGTGGCTGTCCCTAACGACGTGGACAGGTTACAGGGCTTACCCCTGATCCTTGGCCACAGTGGCTGTCCCTAACGACGTGGACAGGTTACAGGGCTTACCCCTGATCCTTGGCCACAGTGGCTGTCCCTAACGACGTGGACAGGTTACAGGGCTTACCCCTGATCCTTGGCCACAGTGGCTGTCCCTAACGACGTGGACTGGTTACAGGGCTCACCCCTGATCCTTGGCCACAGTGGCTGTCCCTAACGACGTGGACAGGTTACAGGGCTTACCCCTGACCCTTGGCCACAGTGGCTGTCCCTAACGACGTGGACAGGTTACAGGGCTTACCCCTGATCCTTGGCCACACTGGCTGTCCCTAACGATGTGGACAGGTTACAGGGCTTACCCCTGATCCTTGACCACAGTGGCTGTCCCTAACGACGTGGACAGGTTACAGGGCTTACCCCTGATCCTTGGCCACAGTGGCTGTCCCTAACGATGTGGACAGGTTACAGGGCTTACCCCTGATCCTTGGCCACAGTGGCTGTCCCTAACGACGTGGACAGGTTACAGGGCTTACCCCTGATCCTTGGCCACACTGGCTGTCCCTAACGACGAGGACAGGTTACAGGGTTTACCCCTGATCCTTGGCCACAGTGGCTGTCCCTAACGACGTGGACAGGTTACAGGGCTTACCCCTGATCCTTGGCCACAGTGGCTGTCCCTAACGACGTGGACAGGTTACAGGGCTTACCCCTGATCCTTGGCCACAGTGGCTGTCCCTAACGACGTGGACAGGTTACAGGGCTTACCCCTCATCCTTGGCCACAGTGACTGTCCCTAACGACGTGGACAGGTTACAGGGCTCACCCCTGATCCTTGGCCACAGTGGCTGTCCCTAACGACGTGGACAGGTTACAGGGCTTACCCCTGATCCTTGGCCACAGTGGCTGTCCCTAACGACGAGGACAGGTTACAGGGCTTACCCCTGATCCTTGGCCACAGTGGCTGTCCCTAACGACGTGGACAGGTTACAGGGCTTACCCCTGATCCTTGGCCACAGTGGCTGTCCCTAACGACGTGGACAGGTTACAGGGCTTACCCCTGATCCTTGGCCACAGTGGCTGTCCCTAACGACGTGGACAGGTTACAGGGCTTACCCCTGATCCTTGGCCACAGTGGCTGTCCCTAACGACGTGGGCAGGTTACAGGGCTTACCCCTGATCCTTGGCCACAGTGGCTGTCCCTAACGACGAGGACAGGTTACAGGGCTTACCCCTGATCCTTGGCCACAGTGGCTGTCCCTAACGACGTGGACAGGTTACAGGGCTTACCCCTGATCCTTGGCCACAGTGGCTGTCCCTAACGACGTGGACAGGTTACAGGGCTTACCCCTGATCCTTGGCCACAGTGGCTGTCCCTAACGACGTGGACAGGTTACAGGGCTTACCCCTGATCCTTGGCCACAGTGGCTGTCCCTAACGACGTGAACAGGTTACAGGGCTTACCCCTGATCCTTGGCCACAGTGGCTGTCCCTAACGACGTGGACAGGTTACAGGGCTTACCCCTGATCCTTGGCCACAGTGGCTGTCCCTAACGACGTGGACAGGTTACAGGGCTTACCCCTCATCCTTGGCCACAGTGGCTGTCCCTAACGACGTGGACAGGTTACAGGGCTTACCCCTGATCCTTGGCCACAGTGGCTGTCCCTAACGACGTGGGCAGGTTACAGGGCTTACCCCTGATCCTTGGCCACACTGGCTGTCCCTAACGACGTGGGCAGGTTACAGGGCTCACCCCTGATCCTTGGCCACACTGGCTGTCCCTAACGATGTGGACAGGTTACAGGGCTTACCCCTGATCCTTGGCCAGAGTGGAGACCTCCGTGTAGAATGCCGAGGCGTTGTCCAGCGCGTCCTCCTGGTCGCAGTGCTCCAGGCTTCCAAGCCCAATGTTGGCCATACCGTCCGTGCACAGGATGACCTTTGACCCGGGTACCTGGCAGGCCATAGCGACCGACAAGAGCAAGGCAGGGCCGAGCGCCGTCTGCCCCCCTTCTTCTAGCCTGCGCAATGAAGTGAAAGACATGAATCAATTGCATACCATTGTCCGAAGACATTATTGTTATACGCAGTGATAGCTATATACAGACCATGCCAGCTATATACAGACCAAGTCCCATGCCAGCTATATACAGACCAAGTCCCATGCCAGCTATATACAGACCAAGTCCCATGTCAGCTATATACAGACCAAGTCCCATGCCAGCTATATACAGACCAAGTCCCATGCCAGCTATATACAGACCAAGTCCCATGCCAGCTATATACAGACCAAGTCCCATGCCAGCTATATACAGACCAAGTCCCATGCCAGCTATATACAGACCAAGTCCCATGTCAGCTATATACAGACCAAGTCCCATATCAGCTATATACAGACCAAGTCCCTTGTCAGCTATATACAGACCATGCCAGCTATATACAGACCAAGTCCCATGTCAGCTATATACAGACCAAGTCCCATGTCAGCTATATACAGACCAAGTCCCATGTCAGCTATATACACACCAAGTCCCATGTCAGCTATATACAGACCAAGTCCCATGTCAGCTATATACAGACCACGTCCCATGTCAGCTATATAAAGACTAAGTCCAAGTCAAGATATTTCAGTGTTTGGTCGTTCATTATTTACGCACACTTACGTTAGTAAAACACGACTGGGTCTGTTTACCGGTGCATTTTTCTAGATAATTAACACTTAAAACAAAGGCATGACGTCACAATGGTTCAAGGACTCACTGAAAGACCTTCTCTCCCAGTGTGGCACGGGACAGCTTGACAGCCTTGGGCAGACCCAAGCCCCCTCCAGCACTCCGCATCTCCTCCCAGCTCTGCAGCTTGTCGCCGGAGAAGTGGACAGGGGCATCCGAGCCGTCTCCGAATACAGTCACCTGGGGGACAGCGAGCAGAGAGACCTCGGTCAACAAGTATGTGGCACCACCTGGGGGACAGCGAGCAGACAGACATCCGGCAACAAGTATCTGGCACCACCTGGGGGACAGCGAGCAGAGAGACCTCGGTCAACAAGTATGTGGCACCACCTGGGGGACAGCGAGCAGAGAGACCTCGGTCAACAAGTATGTGGCACCACCTGGGGGACAGCGAGCAGAGAGACCTCGGTCAACAAGTATGTGGCACCACCTGGGGGACAGCGAGCAGAGAGACCTCGGTCAACAAGTATGTGGCACCACCTGGGGGACAGCGAGCAGAGAGACCTCGGTCAACAAGTATGTTTCACCACCTGGGGGACAGCGAGCAGAGAGACCTCGGTCAACAAGTATGTGGCACCACCTGGGGGACAGCGACCAGACAGACCTCAGCACAATTATAGGAGCTAACGTTGTTTTGGCGCGTTACCAATTCGTTCATAGCGTATACATACGACGGACAAGTAACAAAAACCTTTCGCCGAGTTATTCATATCAGTCGTCAATAGAAGATTCTTGCGTGACAGAGTGTGTCATTTTGGTAGTCACCACTCATCCGAGATACGAATTATCATTACATCATCTATGATCTCATTGACCGAGACCCCATTACGTTAGAAACAAGTAACTCATTAATACACACTGTCCACAACGTATTTCTGCAAACATCCATCACTGCGACCAGATGCCAAGCTGGCGGTCTAAATATATGTTGTTGTTGGGAAATATTAATGACAAAACGACTTGGGAATTTCCATAGTCACGAAAGTGAACTCACGTCACTGCTAAATGTGACGAGGCAGACCCGGCGGTCGGGGTGTTCCTTTGCCATGGCGGCGAGCTGGTGATCCACGGCAGCCTGCACAGACTGCAGCCTCGACACGTACGTCACGTCACGGCGCTGGCCCGGCAGTCGCTGGTCCTCTCGGTCGGTGTTTAGACGCTGGAGCTCCTTTGTTCGGTCGCCGCGCAGACGCACTTTGCCGGACACCTGCGCCAGAACCACATCAAAGTTTATCCATGTCGTTGTAACGCACCGTCTAAACAGCAACAATTACTGACACGGTTTATTTATTACAATGTATTAAACATATTAAATACAAAACAATGTGACTGGACTTATATAAGTACTGCAGTCTGTCAGGTAGCATATGCCTGTACATAAGTTAAAGGATAAGCTCGACAGTTTCTTTGTTTTTCGTTTTCATTTTATTCGAAAAACAAGCGTTATGCACCATAAATTTGTAATAATTGTTACAACCTCAATGTAAATTATACTAATGAAGGCTACAACGTCATTAAGGTAGGTAGCGTACCTCTGTAGTCACGCACATGCTGCCGGAAGTATCGATACAGAAGACGACGACACTCTCATCCGCCCCGGACCTGCCGCCGCCCACGGTAGAGGGCGCTGGGCTTAACATATAGGTTACATCGTCTTGTTTGGGAATTTCCTCGTCCATGACATCAATGACATTCCTGGTGCCGCAGAACTCACACTGCCAGACCTGTGAACAGTCCGGGAGAACCAACGGCGGGTAATTATCCACATCTATCCACAAACCATTGAACTATATGAACAAGAGTTCATTATTAAAATGGAGAATATATTCACACGGATATTTACATATCCAACAGAGCGTCGGTGAATAAAGGCCACCTATTTCTTATAACGGTTGGATTAGACTTAAGATAATGTAGTTTTGGGTCATGCACATATTAAACATGTTTCATGAAAAATGGCCATAATAAGCATTACATGCTAAACTTGCTTGTAGCCAAATACGCTTATAATTTTGAGCGGTACACACTGAACTTACTTTCTCCTCTTCCTCGGATGTGATTTTGCTCAAATGTGAGAGAAGACTCCTGCATTGTTGGCAGTAGGTCGGGTCCCCCGTGTGCATGTGACTTGGGGACCTCAGCTTGTCGAACTTGATGGCGACGACATTGGTGTCGGCTCGTCGCCATTTGTGACCACGCATTCCTGCCCCCTTCCCTGCCAACCAACGTGAATACATCAAATCTCCCATTAGTAACATTTCAATGACACTTGAATCAAGTTAAAGGCATTATGTGCGTGAGAGGTTACTGCGCATGTCATGGTGGACAGAGCCAGGTCATCGCCTGCTGTGACGGAAAGTGTAGGGTATAGGAGTGCCCGATGTTTACAAATATTCCCAAGCAAATTGTAGAAGTTAAAACAAAATAATGTCAGATTCCGAAGTAAAAACATAGTGGCAGATAGAGTAAATTAATTGAAACAATTTAGAGTAAATTAATTGAAACAATTTAGAGTAAATTAATTAAAACAGAGTAAATTAGACGGTCGCACTTAAATCGAACTTTCACAAGAGGTACAGGAGTAACAATGACACACAACATTACGCCCGCCAATAACAGCCAACATGATTTAGGAAACAGCAGCTTACACAAGATGCGACTTGACTGCCTAGCAGTGGGATTCGACTATGTGCCTGTCTTATAACGGGCCGAGGGGTTGCATGGTAGTAAGTCGCCTTAGCGAGGGAGTTACATAAAAAAGGGGCTTTAATTAACATGTAAAAGTTTTCCGTGCGTGGCCAAGAGCTTCTCTAACGGAGGGAGTCGTATAATGAAGAGGCCGTAATTAATAGTACTGAATTTATATCTGCAAGATGGATTAAAATATGTTATCTGTCATCTCGGCAATACAGTCTTTATATTTGATAGCACATTTATTACACAATGTGAGTGAAAAATCCTCTGGTAGCAAGTCAGCAAACTGGTTCCGTTAAAGGCGAACATATTCCATTTCACAAGACTTGTTGTACCATAGTAAGCAGTAAGCAGGGTAAACTGACCCATTTGCTGTGGCCTGGCCCCCTCACTCATCCAGTGATGGATCTTCTTTGACAGTTTGGGTGGAGGAGGTCTCGAAGCAGGTTTGTCCACAGTCTTACTGCTCCCATGACTTCCAGAGAATAGTTTGCCAAACAATCCTGACACTCGACTCTTGGTGGGCTCTTGACGTTTGGGCAGAGCTGGGGCCAGATCACAGGATGCAGATCGGGGTGCATGATGTTCATCATCAGAAACATCCATCAATGCTTTTGGTTTTCTAGCGACAGAGGCATATACAAGGCTGAAACAGAGATATAGCACACGAATACATTGAACAACGCATCACTGGAAGTGGTAGGGCAATCAAAGTTAAATAAAATGACACTTAATTTTTTTACTACACTATCTGCAGTTGTTCCATCTGCTCCTTACATGCCACAGGCAGACTTGAATAGCCAAATACGGCACAGTTGGCTATCTCTACATTACATTACCTCTGATACAGCTAGGGGGTTTCTGATAAGAAAAGTCAAGGCCTGCGGCCTGTGCTCAAATGCCAATACAATGTTAACTTGCGGGAGTGCTGACGCATTAGACTAATTTTGCACCAAAGCCTTCTGATATGCAGGAATCCGGCAATGCCACACTCCAGATGATATTGCATTGATCATTCCATTGACCTAGATCTCTCAGTTTAGGCCATATTTGTGACCAAAATATCTAATACAATGCGCCAAGGAGATAACCCAATCACTTCAAACTTAAGCCTATCCTAGCTAGGCCTAAATTTGTTGAATAAATTAATCATTTTGTAGTGTCAAGTGTCAAGTATGTCTGGCCGTTGCATGTGTAGCAATTAAGATATGAGATAAGATAGGGTAATTTTGGCAAAGGCCCAAATTATATTTATGTGGACGAATTGCATGGGTAGTTTTACAAGGTGTATCTTTGGTGTATATTGCTATCAGTATTTCCTAGATTGATTGTATGTCATTATGCACCCGTGCAGGTTTTGGACATACACATGTCCCTGTATGTGGCCTGTTCATCCGCACTTGCATAGCTCTCTTTGTGACTTTTGTTTAAGCCTGTACCACTAGTTGTTCCTGTCGAGTGTGCTAGTATCTAGTCTATGCGTGATTGTCTTGATCTGAGCCTATGTTGGTTCGTTCTATCGACGATTAATTGTTGTACTGCAAGTTTGGTCTTTGGCGCCCGCTTCTCTAGGGGCACAACAGTGTTCATGCTAAACTCTTTAGACGCCAGTCGCGAGTCGGAAATCGACTGTAGCTTTTATCATAATGTGTGCGCATACAATCATAGTGTTTAAGTATTCTATATACTTTGTTCTATCTTCTGACATCAAGAAAGAGTGTCGACACAAGGTTGTTTGGCTATATTTTCGCGAAGAAATGTTGGAACACACAACTTTTCCCTTCTTGGAGATTCGATATTGGCCAAAACTAAGCCCAGGCGAAATGTATATCAAAATTTGCAGAAAATTCATAAACCTGATAAACATCCCCATTTCGGCTGTGATGTGTTATGTACAACCGATTACTATTCAACTTGTCACTTTCTCAGGACCAATCCAGATAAAATGCTGGAAGTTTAGAAAAATCGAAGCAACACATTTCACAGCAACATTGATAGATCTAGATAGATATTATATTATTGTGTTACATTAAAGTTGCATGTTGAGCTGCTTTCCCGCCAAAACTAAAGAGGTCAAAATTTATTTTGTCTATACTCCACCCATGCCAGACTGCTAAATAGTGTCTCTTAGCCTTGCCCGTGATATCAATTTACCATACATTTTCATTTTAGTGGTAAATGTCATCAGTTTGTATGCTTCGCGATGCTTTGGTATAAGTAGCAGTGCCGCGACAGAGTTCTATGGTGTCCCGGGATAGACACGTTTGCCACACCACACCCGAAAGGGCGATGTCTATCAGTTCATAGAATGAAACAATCGAGTTTTCTGCAAATTTTGATATAAATTTCGCCTGGGCTTAGTTTTGGCGGGAAAGAACTTGACATACAACTTTAAAGTGCATCCCATGATTCCAGACAGGAATATTAATTCCATGATTACTGTCACCGAAACTGTCACCTCGATTGTGCAGAAATTTCAGCACTTTAAAGGGATTGTCATGGACGACTGACAGACAAAATATTCGAAAAAATTTAATGGGCAGTTATTGTTTTGTTGCATATGGAGCGTAACATATTCGAAGCACTTACCTACAACAATAAAACCATAGCTTCGACTACATGTTTATTGCTGTATTATAATTATTTCCATGACAATGTAAAATGTCTCGCTTCCACTTTCTGCATTTAATGGCTACTAAAACAGTTGTTGGCGGGGGATTTCGGTGTCACTTAACGTCAATAAGCCACTCGAGGTTAGATTGAAAACACAATTTTAAGACAATTTTTCACAGCAATATTTGTGAGTTGCGAAGATTGCAACTCATTCGAGAATATGGGTCCAGGGTCCATAAGAAGGGCTTTGGCAACAAGAAACTTTGCTTCCTGACATTTGCCACATTCTTGCCACAACTTCAAATTAGCATTTGTCTACGAAGGCAACTTGCCGAAAACGTTGCAATACCTGGGTAACCTTTGATATGCTAATTAGTAAGGTAAGGCTAATTACGGCACAAATCCAAGATGGCGTGCTAGAATGTGAGATAGGTATGTACTGTGTCTGCAGCAGGGCATTGGAACTATACCAGAATAATTGGCCTCTTGGCCTCTTCACCCAGATGGGATTACGATAGACTTGCCAAGTTGGCAGGTGGGAGGATTCCTGGAGAGGAGGGGTAGGGTCCTGAGAGACAACCTTTGACTAGGGCTATATATCAGTCACTCCCCTCGGCCGCGAGGAAAAAACGAATACACCAGAAATTATGCTAGATCTATATAACCATTCCCTGAGCATTGTTCTCAACAATGCATTCTGATACCAATATATATATATAGAAGGTGGACCAGTGATTGCTCAGGTACCAGTGATTACGCACTTGCAGAAATCTGATTTTATTTATAGTAATTTGTATCCAAACTGTTACCAGATAGATGCCTTCATGTGTGACAGCTACATTGACATCTGTTTTGTAAGATTCCAAATGATCTACATAACTTAGATCTATTACTCTTACCACCTTTCGCTTGGTGCGCAATCACTGGTACCTGCACAATCACTGGTCCAATTAGTGCTTACTATAGTGGAACACACTCTGACAAGAGTAAATAAATAAGATTTCAAGATTTGTTTATAAAAAATTGTCAGAATAAATGTAAACCCAAAACAGCAGCTTTTGTTGGGAGGTGTGTGGGCGGGGTGGGGGGTGGGGTGATATGTCTATATGGAATGCTTACGGTATGCAACTTTAGTTACATTTAGGTTATTGAGAACCATTGAGACTCACTCGGATGTCGGGCGGGGTGGCGGCAGTGGCGGAGCTAGAGCTGAAGGCGGAGCCGTAGGCGGACCCGCAGGGGCGTCCATTTCGGCGTCCATTCCACCTTCATATTCGTCGTCAGAGACACACTCCTCCTCGGAATCAGAGTAATTGTACACAAACTTTGACCCAAACTCCATGTTCACAATATGGTCTCTACGACGTCCAAGAGAATGCAACAAATGACAATGTCAGTGATGAATAATAAATAACGCAATTGCCAATTCGTAAGCCCATATATCCAGCGCTGCGTCACCGAAAGCAGGAAGTGCAACCATTTGTAAATATACCACCGAATAACACCGAAACTTCTTAATCAGGCGCTGTGAAATGTAGTCCAGCTAAAAAAAATTGTCGTGTCAAACGATTTTACGCATGAGCCGAAGGAATGAAGTAAGATCGAAATCTTTTATTTAATTCGTTATAAAATTAATAGTGTGTTCATGAATATTGCATTTTGGTTGTATATAAAGGATGAGCGCAATAATACGAAAGAACGGATCTAAAAATAGCATTACGGCCACATAAGCACGTGCTTCATGTGGTATTATTGTTTCCACGGTAAACACATACACCCGAGCTACGACGACGCAGGAAATTCCACCTAAGATATCATATAGTTGGTAAGCTAGTCGACTGATATTATGCCAACCCTTAAATAAAAAATCGTTTTTTGCATAAATTAAACCACACTTTCCCCCCGGGAGATGTAGGGGGGGGAGGGGTATGACCGTATGTGGCGCTCCACAGACGGTTAAATTTATACATGTACGTGCTGCCGTTTGGCGCAAGACTGACTACCAGCATATTTGGCGGGTACCCAACTAGCACACCACTTTGCCGCCCCGTGGCGAAATGTGGCGTTTGTGTGGCGGTAAACTGCCATGTGGTTACCACCTGGTCACAACATGGCGAAATGTGGCGCGATGGCGGTGAACTGCCACGTGGTTACCACGTGCGAAACGTATATATGTCTCCACAGGAAATAAATTTGATTTATGTTAATATTAACACCATGCATCACATGCATACGGCTTTGAAAACGTCAAGCGACTATTCATAATTGATTATACGGTGTATTGAAACAAACGGGTGTATGTGTGGTAACCGCGTGGTGACCGTGTGGTGACCACGTGGCAGTTCACCGCCACCACAATGCCACATTACACCACGTGGCTGCAAAAAAAATGGAACGAACATGTAAATGAATTTTTGGGTCTCACTGTATAGCGAAAAGACGTGTCTTTTCGCGAAAAGACACTAATCTCGCGAAAAGACGGTCCAAATGCCAATTAACACCGATTTGAAGCTGTTGAACCGGCTAATTCGATTTGTAATGTCTTTACTGAAAGATTTAATGAAAAACTGTATTGTTTAATCGGGTTCATATACGTATTTAACAAATATTTCAACACGGACGCCGTTCAGCGATCGGTACGGCTGCCGCCATGTTGGATACATACTTGCCCGCTGCCCTCACTAGATGGCGTAACGCGGCAAATGATGTTACATACATGTTTGCGTTATGAGGTCTTTTCGCGAAAAGACGGTTACATCGGCGTAAAAGGGACATGTATCTCCCGACTTCTACCTCCACTAATTGGTGTCCACTAACTGCGGCATGCGCGTCTCCTACCTCAATAATACTAACATTTTATTTCGTGGAAAATGGCAACAACAAAAAAAATATGACTAATGCTTTAAGTGTCTTTTATCAGCGATACATGTCCCTTTTACGCCGATGTAACCGTCTTTTCGCGAAAAGACCTCATAACGCAAACATGTATGTAACATCATTTGCCGCGTTACGCCATCTAGTGAGGCAGCGGGCAAGTATGTATCCAACATGGCGGCAGCCGTACCGATCGCTGAACGGCGTCCGTGTTGAAATATTTGTTAAATACGTATTTGAACCCGATTAAACAATACAGTTTTTCATTAAATCTTTCAGTAAAGACATTACAAATCGAATTAGCCGGTTCAACAGCTTCAAATCGGTGTTAATTGGCATTTGGACTGTCTTTTCGCGAGATTAGTGTCTTTTCGCGAAAAGACACGTCTTTTCGCTATACAGTGAGACCGGAATTTTTTCCGCCTAATAAAACCATATAGCGCCAATGTTATGCTTTTGATGAATTCTAAAATGTTGAGGTCTATTATAGCTAGATACCACATTGCCGCCAAGTGGCGAAATGTGGCGTTTTGGTGGCAGTTAACTGCCACGTGGTTACCACGTGGTCACAACATGGCAAAATGTGGCTTGGTGGCGGTGAACTGCCTCGTGGTTACCACGTATTGTATGTCTGGTAACCGTGTATATAAACATGTGTGGTGACCATGTGGTGACTACCTGGCCGTTGACCGCCACCAACCTGCCACACATTACACCATGTCGCTGCAACACTAATGCAATAAACATGTAAATGAATTATTTCCGCTTAATAAAATCATAGAGCGCTCATAGAGTTTTGCTTTTGATGAATTCGAACATGTTGAGATGCATTGTAGGCCTAGCTAGAATTAATTAATGTATCGGGTTCGATCGCTAATTTTCGTACTCCTACGGTTAACAGGGAACGCACCAGAATTCAAATTTCGCGCATGCGTACAGCTGCTCACGGGATTACATCAGTAACGCACGAAGCGGGAAACCGGTTGGTCACAACTTGATGCCAGTAAGAACCAAGATTGGTTATTTATTTTTAGTCTATTTTAGGCAAAACGAGGCAATGAAAGCTAGATTTCTTTGTCAGTAAATTCTTAATTATTTGTAATTTCTCCTTGCATGTTAAGACAACGTCTAATGAAAATGTATAATTTTTCAATAAAGTGTGGTAACTCTTGCCAGAATGTCTCGCTTATTCCAATTACAATTAGAATACAATCCAATTAGCATTCCCATTTTGCCCACTTTCCCCTGCATATAGTTAGGCCGGTATACACATATGTGTCGCATATGTACGGCCCAAATGACCATTTTTTCGCCTGTTTTCTCATATTCGTTACATCAAAAACCTACATTTTTTCTCAGTGTGGCCATCTGAGACTGAATTAAGAGATCTATCAATCCTTAATGAAAGAAAATGCATTATTCTCGCGCCGGAGATCTCAATCAGCTGGCGCCTTCCCATACATACGTTACATAACTCTCAGCGCATGTCTTAAACTTGCAATGTCATTTATTAACAAAAGGACGAACAGGGGTTGCATAGCGAGATATAACAGGACCATATAAAACGCTACGCACCCCGTAAACTACATACAAAACACGCAAAGGTGGGGACCAATCATAAACATAAACACAAGTCTCAAAGAGAGAACTAAACATGCGCGGCAGAAGGTTGACTCCCCCTCCCTCACGCCCCGCCACTACACATCTGCAGGTAAAAACCTGGACGGGTGCATAATGACGTACGATTAAACAGACTGGTAAGGAGACAAACCCGTCCCCAACAATGTCGAGCAGCGCGTAATTTTGCCGGAACAATTAAGTGACGTATATTGTGACCCTTCACATGACGCCGTCTTACGTTAAAACTGGAAGTTAGCTCGCAGAGGGAACTCTTCAAAGTGCAGGTACCCTTCAGGCGAAACGCGTGAAATGAGAGATCAGGGCCGCGAGTTACGGATGAACTGCGGCAGTTCCAAGCCGCGCAGTAGACCATGAAGTTAGTGTTTCATGGACAAATAACATCTAAAAAAATTGATATATTTCTTACAACGATTGTCTCCTTAAAAAAAACATGATTGGAGTTAGAATCGCAGCTCTTTATATCTGTGATGATCACGCGCTCTCATTTTACTCACACAGTAGGCGTCATTTTCAAATGTCTGCTCTCCCAGGCAAGAAGGGCCACCCGCGGCCCCCCCCCCCCCCCCATCAGATTTGTTTAATAGTGCATAAATATATGTATTTGCAATTACTCCAATTCTGCGGTTCGAATTACATCCATTCTTTCAAGTCTAATGAATTGGATAAAAAGAAGATATTTCAAAGCGAATTTCTTTTATTTTTCCTGTTCGTAGTCGCTGGATATATATGCCAATTTAAACCCACGTTGTAGTAGTTTAATATCGCAATAAGTGACAAACTGTTAAAACACATTACTGACTAGCTTTGCCCTAATATGTTCCGAACCGATATTTCAAAGTGAACGCTTCAGCATTTTTTTTTTTACTGGTTGTGATCGCTGGATATATATGCTAATTTAAACCCACGTTGTAGTAATGTAATATCGCAATAACAGACAAACTGTTGAAGCACATTACTGACTATTACTTTACCCTAATATGTTCCGAACCGATCTCCGTTTTATTTGCGAACGTCTTGCAATATGCCAGGGGATACACACCACTCCCTCTCTCATCGACCCACTCCGCTAGCTTGCGTAGCGCCACCGTGCGGGGAGCTTGGATACACCCATGTACATTTTTTAACAACTGACTCGTGCCCGGTCATAGCGTCGTTAAGGCGGGGGAGCAACCATAAATTAAGACAGCCACTATGAACAATTTACTAAGTGTAAGTGGCTAAGACCGCTACATAAAACGGAGATGCTATATGACCGTCCCCGGTCGTAAACTGCGCCATAAATGCCTCGACCGCTAAATGAAACCAACCCGTTCTTTGGTGGAGCATCACGCTGCCAGCAGAGGGAGCTCAGTCCTCCCATCACTTTCGCGGATCCAGGCTGTAGGCTGTTCGTAGGACTTACTCTGCCTACCCGAAGTCAAAATCCTGGATCCGCACTGGCAGGATGATTTAATCCCGACCGGGGGTGTGGGAGGGAGGTGGGTGGGGGGGGGGGGGGTCACAAGGTCACAAAATAGTTCCTGCGCAAAAGAAAAGGGTCCACACCTAGATTTATAATGGAAAGGCCCGGGGGCCTCCGGGCTACATGACCCCAGGGTTACTTATTAACTTATTAGCAGAGCACACTTATTATACAGATCTGGTGGGGAGCTTCCGCTGGAGCCTTGATGCCTTGATTTGTGTTGAAAAAAGGGCGAACATTTATGATGAAAAAGATACCCATATAGAACGGGTATTTTAATGGCACCATATAATAACATAGTCCTCTGAATGCGATGACGTCGGTTTTATATATCAGAGATATATACAAATATCTGGGGAAGCATCGTAGACTGATTGCCTAAATGGTTGCATGACTTTTTTTCCGGTGCACTAACCGACGGCAGATCGACCGGCGGTGTGCCTGTTGAGCGACAGTGATTTGCACTGATGGCTCTCTTATGTCGTTTGCTGGTTGTCGCAAACCGCCTAATCGCTATATAAGTGATCACATCATCAGTATTGATGCATGCATGACAACGAGAACGTCGGCAGCACGAGGTAAATGATTTAGATGTCGTGTCGTTAATACCTGACATCCATGATTTGTCCCTCGCCTTGCCTTATTTCCCATTTTATAAGAGGTCGGCTGCGTCACCCCGAGGGGGGGGGGCACTATTATACAATCTGGCGCCGGGGTTCCGCGGGTGCAATGATGCCCGAGAGAGCGGACCGTTGTGATGAAAAAGATACCCATATATAGCGGATATTTATATTATATAAACTTGCGACCCGGGGGGGGGGGGTGGGGGGGCGGCTTTTGAAAAAAATACCCCTTGCGACCAGATTTTGGCGGTGAAAAAAGGGGGAACCGTGGAACCTCCCCCTCACCCCCGCACACCCAGCAATGTATTAAGTACTACCCCCTCCCCCACCGATCTAACGATGCACATGCTTATAATGAGAAAAGCAATAATTAATGTTAAAGAGGTTCGCATGATGATTTGAGTCTCCGACCAAGTGCATCAACTGAATATCTGTCGGCAGCATGTTCAATATTTCAATGGGACTGTCCAGGGGTAACAGCTAGTAAACCACTGAGGTTGTCCGGGGGTAACAGCTAGTAAACCACTGAGGTTGTCCAGGGGTAACAGATAGTCAATCACTTAGGTTGTCCAGGGGTAACAGCTAGTAAACCACTGAGGTTGTCCAGAGGTAACAGCTAGGCAACCACTGAGGTTGTCCAGGGGTAACAGCTAGTCAACCACTGAGGTTGTCCAGGGGTAACAGCTAGTCAACCACTGAGGTTGTCAAGGGGTAACAGCTAGTCAACCACTGAGGTTGTCCAGAGGTAACAGCTAGTCAACCACTGAGGTTGTCCAGGGGTAACAGCTAGTCAACCACTGAGGTTGCCCAGGGGTAACATCTAGTCAACCACTGAGGCTACAGCTATGATATCACACAATGCCCCAGGGATCATGCAGCACACTTCTACAGCTATGACATCACACAATGCCCCAGGGGTCATGTAGGACACCTCTACAGCTATGACACCACACAATGCCCCGGGGGTCATGTAGCACACTTCTACAGCTATGACATCACACAATGCCCCGTGGGTCATGCAGCACACTTCTACAGCTATGACATCACACAATGCCCCGTGGGTCATGCAGCACACTTCTACAGCTATGACATCACACAATGCTCCGGGGGTCATGTAACACACTTCTACAGCTATGACATCACACAATGCTCCGGGGGTCATGCAGCACACTTCTACAGCCAGGACATCACACAATAGCCCGGGGGTCATGTAACACACTTCTACAGCTATGACATCACACAATAACCCGGGGGTCATGTAACACATTATTACAGCTATGACATCACACAATGCCCCGGGGGTCATGCAGCAGTCATAGCACGTAATAGCCATTATTGGGTGCCAAATATTCACTTGTCATCAGTTTTATTCCACATAGGTACTAATTATATTACAAAGGATGACGAATACCAGCAGAAAATGGATATTCATTGCCTCAATATCCAAAACTCATGTCGCGGCTGATACCTTGAACGGCAGCAGACAGAATCGCATGTCTCAGAAAAGGTTGTCTGACAAAGGGAATTCTTCTTGTCAGGAATTTATCAGTTTCGACAAACTGACGCTAAAACTATGATGTTTACTAGCAGTTCTGAACCAATAGTCCTCCCATAATCTCAAGTCCAGCCGATGTACCACCAGAAAAGGCTTTTCTGGTAAGAATTTCCGTTCATCAAAGTCCTGTTTGAGAGCCCAGTAGGCCTCTCCGACATCAATCTTTCGAATGTTATACCCCTGCGCGAGTATTCCCGTGAAAAAGACGTCGTCCTTTCTGTACAGACGGCTTTTGGTCACGTTTTGCATGATGAGTCTGAGAGTATTGTGGGTCATCAGGTAGGTGGAGCCACTGCAATAGTTGGGATACCGCTCCTTGTGATACTCCCGGGGCGCGATGGCGTGCCTGTGAACATCCGGGTCCCGCCACACCTTGCCGACCAGACAGTCTCCACACTTCTGATTGGCTGTGAGGCGGTACGCCAGGTCCAGCCAGGCGTACGTGTCCAGAAAGACGTCGTCATCGACCTTGAGGACATACTTCACATGTGACAAGTGCGCCGAGATCCATTGCATGGCTGTGATGCCCTTGACGGTCAAGTTATCGTATGTATCCCTGAACTCCGACACCAGTATGTCTCCGTACTCACGACTCTCCTCGCGCAGGAAGTTGACCGACTTGGGGAATTTATAATGAACGGGCTGCAGCCCCATGACGAAGAAGACTCGCGGCCTATATTGTCCTAGGTACTTGTAAAAACGCGCATTTGCCCACGTGTGTCGGATCATATGCCGTCGCCAGACATTGACGGCGGAACTGTGGACGTAGATGAGGAAGGTCTGCTCGCTGTCCGGTATACCCCGCGGCGCCAGAAGAATCCGGGTCCTCAGCAGAGCTCTGACGTCATATTGAGACCCTGGCCACGTGGTCGGCACCGCTGGTTCGGCTCGTTGGACGACGCCCCAGTCTTCTTGCTCGTAGTCCGACGGCCCGGCGGCCTGGCCGGTCTTGGCGTTGCTGTCGCCCCTCTTCGGGATCTCCTCCGCGGCGGGCACTTCTCGGAAGGTGATTGCACCCTTCGGCAGCTTGGCTGGCAAGTGTCGGGAATGGACTGCAGCCAACCTCTGAGCTCGGGGTCCGGCCGCTGGCAACACTTTTTCCGATTCTTCCGAATTGGATTTGTCCCACTCCCAACCCTCTACCAGGTCCGGAGGCTGACCAAAAATGGAGATATCCTCGGCCCAGTCGAAGGTGTCCCCCGCCGGGCCGCGCCAGTCAGACTCTTCCGGACTAGGAGTCCGAATCGCAGTGGCGTCTTCCCGTGGTGCAGCGCGAACATCATGGACTTCTTTATCGAGTGACGGGATTGGTACAAAATCCAGATGTCTGGACGCGCCTCTGACCTTTGGTTTTTCCGGGGAGTCGTTGCCATTCAGGGCTTCCGTAATTGCCTTGTGTGGGTCCACTCTGGGAGTGTCAGGCGTTGCATCCCGATCGCCCACCGTTTGACGTGCCAGCCTAAGAAGCGTGGCAAGGCTAGGTTCAGTGGAATATCTTGGCGGTTGCGGAGAATCTTTTGGCAATACTGACATGGAATCATTCTTTAATAACATTTCCATCTGACGCGCTAACCCCCAGCGCTGCAGTGGGTTATTGCGAGACTGGATCCCTGGCATATCCGGATTGTCTCCCGCGGATTCCTCTGCAGGCTTGGCTTGGGGTAAAGCTCTTTCCACCAGCATGTCCCATGGCTTCCGAGCTCCAGATCCTTCCGGATGTACGAAGAGCTTCAAGGGCCATTCATGGTCATTCTCCATAGCTGGCGGGCGTTCCGGACCAAGGTCATCCGACCTGTCATGGGCTCGCTTCTTCAGGTCAGGCTCCCCCATTTCAAGGTCATATATAAAGTAGCAGTACAGTATGCCGAAGACAAAGAAACACACCAGCACCTCCCTTCTCATCGTCTTTATACCTGTGGTATATCTTCTCAGACCGACACACTTGTTTACTCTCGAGGCTAAGCCAGTGACCAAGGCAATCATCGCCATTGGGAATGTTGAACGTTTAGCGTCCTTCAAGCTAGTATATACCAAGATGTACACACCACGCGGGTATGACACGTTAGACGTATTCGTTACCCGCTAGGGATCTCTTAATCCAAAGCAATGTACGTTTAGTCCAATACTCTTCGCCTGCAGGGTGTGTAGGTTAGGTCACAAGGTGACTGAATCTCAAACCTTGCGTTTACCAATAGCACAGGGTGCCGATAGCACAGGGTGCCGCGCCCAGCCTGTGTATGGACGAAAGAAGACACTGAGTGCAGGGGATCGGCTCGCGGTAGGCGCTGGCGAGAAAGCTTTATCCCTCGGGCGTGTCCTGGCCGAAGTCGCCCATTGTGTATTTTACTAAGGGACGGAGAGCGTCAGTAACTCACGCATGGCCGCGCGCCATATATAGTCTTGTTGACTGTGTGGTCAACGTTCGACGGTGGCACACCTAGCGGTAAAGTAAAGTAAGCTTACTAACTTAAACATTTGAAGTTGGGCATCAATAGGGATTGGCAACGTCAATGTCGACTGTCGATTTGTTACATCGTCGGTGTCGGAATTTGGTGGTTAATGTCAAATGTCGATTTTTCAAATATGTCTGTCGCGTGTCGCCATTTACCCCATCCAGACCCCTGCCAATGATGCATTTAATGTTGTGTAGATACTTTTAGCGCTGCAAAAAGTTAACACAAGGCGTTAACGTTAAACTTTAATCGTGAAATTTCTTAGTCCGGAATGAGAACCTCCCCACCCTCCCTCCCGCGCAATCACCCCCCCCCCCCCCCAGATATCCCTGGGCCTGCCCACTTACTGGGTGTCCCAGCGACAATATAGACCGTGTCAGGTTGTCATTTGGAAGGGATTCGAAGAGAACAATTACAATTACCTAAACACGGGTCTGCGCGCACATCCAAAAACACCATGCAGGGTTAACCCCCCTCCTTCCCTTCCCGCTCACCGTCCCCTCGCAGACCATGCCCTCCCCCCCCCCATCACCCCACCCCCTATACCCCAACGGCTGATGGCCCTCCCCATGTACGTCATGGTAACCAGCGTGATACTCACTGGAGCGACCCGTCATACATGGGGGGGTTTAGAATATTGTAGTAGATATATATGCAGCCGAAACTCATTTATTATTTAACGTAATGTAGGTTATGCCACGAATCAAATTACTCGGTAATGACCATTGCTCTGAAAAGGGGCCGGCCCGCCAGCTTAGTGGGTTAGAGCGCTCGCCACTTGAGAGTGCTTTGGCCACCTGAGAGCCTAACGGCGCGTGGATCGGTGGTTCGCGCCCCGCTGTGGCCATGTCTCTATGGTCGCAAGATAAAGATCCCATGTCTTTCTTCGCAAAGAGTAGGGGATTACCCCCCGGGGTCATGGCTCCACTCTCTCTTCCTTCTCCCATTGACGTGATAGGACCAAGCGTGGTTATAAGCGTCCTGAAAATACAACCAACCAGCCAATTTGATATTTGATAATCTCCATTGCCGTTACCTCTGTATATTGCCGGTACCTCCACTGTGACATATGTGCATTGCCGTTACATCCGCAGATGTGTATTGCCATTGCCTCCACATACGGCCCCTTCCATGTACAGTGTTATACGGTACGGGGGTTCGGGGCAGTCTTTTAGCTGAGCATGGGTTTAGAGCAGTCTTTTAGCTGAGCATGGGTTTAGAGCAGTCTTGTAGCTGAGGATGGGTTTAGAGCAGTCTTGTAGCTGAGGATGAGTTTAGAGCAGTCTTGTAGCTGAAGGTGGCTTTGGGGCAGTCTTGTAGCTGAACATGGGTTTGGGGCAGTCTTGTAACTGAGCATGGGTTTAAGGCAGTCTTGTAGCTGAGCATGGGTTTACGGCAGTCTTGTAGCTGAGCATGTGTTTAGAGCAGCCTCGTACCTGAGCATGTGTTTAAGGCACTCTTGCAGCTGGGCATGGGTTTAGGGCAGTCTTGTAGCTGAGGGCGGGTTTAGGGCTGTCTTGTAGCTGAGCATCAGTTTAGGACAGTCTTGTAGCTGAGCATGGATTTATGGCTCTCTTGTAGCTGAGGATGGGTTTGGGGCAGTCTTGCAGCTGAGAATCGCTTGAAGGCAGTCTTGTAACTGAGCATGGGTTTAGGGCAGTATTGTAGGTGAGCATGGGTTTAAGGCAGTTTTGTAGCAGATCATGGGTGTTTTGGCAGTCTTGTAGCTGCATGGGCATGGGTTTAGCCCAGTCTTGTAGCAGAGCATGGGTTAAAGGCAATATTTTAGCTGAGCATGAGGTTGGGGTAGTCTTTTAGCTGAGCATGGGTTTGGGACAGTTTTGTAGCAGATCATGGGTTTTTTGGCAGTCTTGTCGCTGCATGGGCATGAGTTTAGGGCAGTCTTGTAGCAGAGCATGGGTTAAAGGCAATATTTTAGCTGAGCATGAGGTTGGGGCAGTCTTTTAGCTGAGCGTGGGTTTAGGGCAGTCTTGTGACTGAGCATGGGTTTAAGGCAGTCTTGTAGTAGAGCATGGTTTTGGGGCAGTCTTGTAGCAGAGCATGTGTTTAGGGCAGTCTTGTAGCTACATGGGCATGGGTTTAGGGCAGTCTTGTAGCAGAGCACTGGTTTAGGGCAGTCTTATAGCTGCATGGGCATGGGTTTAGGGCAGTCTTGTAGCAGAGCACTGGTTTAGGGCAGTCTTGTAGCTGCATGGGCATGGGTTTAGGGCAGTCTTGTAGCAGAGCACTGGTTCAGCGCAGTCTTGTAGCAGAGCACTGGTTCAGGGCAGTCTTGTAGCTGAGCATGGTTTTGGGGCAGTCTTGTAGCAGAGCACTGGTTCAGGGCAGTCTTGTAGCTGAGCATGGGTTTAAGGCAGTCTTGTAGCAGAGCACTGGTTTAGGGCAGTCTTGTAGCTGAGCATGGGTTTAAGGCAGTCTTGTAGCTGAGCATGGGTTTAGGGCAGTCTTGTAGCAGAGCACTGGTTCAGGGTAGTCTTGTAGCTGAGCATGGGTTTAAGGCAGTCTTGTAGCAGAGCACTGGTTTAGGGCAGTCTTGTAGCTGAGCATGGGTTTAGGGCAGTCTTGTAGCTGAGCATGGGTTTAGGGCAGTCTTGTAGCAGAGCACTGGTTTAGGGCAGTCTTGTAGCAGAGCACTGGTTTAGGACAGTCTTGTAGCAGAGCACAGGTTTAGGGCAGTCTTGTAGCCGAGCACTGGTTTAGGGCAGTCTTGTAGCAGAGCACTGGTTCAGGGCAGTCTTGTAGCAGAGCACTGGTTTAGGGCAGTCTTGTAGCAGAGCACTGGTTTAGGACAGTCTTGTAGCAGAGCACAGGTTTAGGGCAGTCTTGTAGCCGAGCACTGGTTTAGGGCAGTCTTGTAGCAGAGCACTAGTTTAGGGCAGTCTTGTAGCTGAGCATGGGTTTGGGGCAGTCTTGTAACTGAGCATAGGTTTAAGGCAGTATTGTAGCAGAGCACTGGTTTAGGGCAGTCTTGTAGTAGAGCACTGGGTTAGGGCAGTCTTGTAGCTGAGCATGTGTTTAGGGCAGTCTTGTAGCTGAGCATAGGTTTAGGGCAGTCTTGTAGCAGAGCACTGGTTTAGGGCAGTCTAGTAGCAGAACACTGGTTTAGGACAGTCTTGTAGCAGAGCACAGGTTTAGGGCAGTCTTGTAGCAGAGCACTGGTTTAGGGCAGTCTTGCGCTGCATGGGCATGGGTTTAGGGCAGTCTTGTAGCAGAGCACTGGTTTGGGGCAGTTTTGTAGCTGCATGGGAATGGGTTTAGAGCAGTCTTGTAGCAGAGCACTGGTTCAGGGCAGTCTTGTAGCAGAGCATGGTTTTGAGGCAGTCTTGTAGCAGAGCACTGGTTTAGGGCAGTCTTGTAGCAGAGCACTGGTTTAGGGCAGTCTTGTAGCAGAGCACTGGTTTAGGGCAGTCTTGTAGCAGAGCACTGGTTTAGGGCAGTCTTGTAGCAGAGCACTGGTTTAGGGCAGTCTTGTAGCAGAGCACTGGTTTAGGGCAGTCTTGTAGCAGAGCACTGGTTCAGGGCAGTCTTGTAGCTGAGCATCGGTTTAAGGCAGTCTTGTAGCAGAGCACTGGTTTAGGGCAGTCTTGTAGCAGAGCACTGGTTTAGGGCAGTCTTGTAGCTGAGCATGGGTTTAGGGCAGTCTTGTAGCTGAGCATGGGTTTAGGGTAGTCTTGTAGCAGAGCACTGGTTTAAGGCAGTCTTGTAGCAGAACACTGGTTTAGGACAGTCTTGTAGCAGAGCACAGGTTTAGGGCAGTCTTGTAGCAGAGCACTGGTTTAGGGCAGTCTTGTCGCTGCATGGGCATGGGTTTAGGGCAGTCTTGTAGCAGAGCACTGGTTTGGGGCAGTTTTGTAGCTGCATGGGAATGGGTTTAGAGCAGTCTTGTAGCAGAGCACTGGTTCAGGGCAGTCTTGTAGCAGAGCATGGTTTTGGGGTAGCCTTGTAGCAGAGCACTAGTTTAGGGCAGTCTTGTAGCAGAGCACTGGTTTAGGGCAGTCTTGTAGCAGAGCATGGCTTAGGGCAGTCTTGTAGCAGAGCACTGGTTTAGGGCAGTCTTGTAGCAGAGCATGGTTACGGGCAGTCTTGTAGCAGAGCACTGGTTTAGGGCAGTCTTGTAGCAGAGCACTGGTTTAGGGCAGTCTTGTCGCTGCATGGGCATGGGTTTAGGGCAGTCTTGTAGCAGAGCACTGGTTTGGGGCAGTTTTGTAGCTGCATGGGAATGGGTTTAGAGCAGTCTTGTAGCAGAGCACTGGTTCAGGGCAGTCTTGTAGCAGAGCATGGTTTTGAGGCAGTCTTGTAGCAGAGCACTGGTTTAGAGCAGTCTTGTAGCAGAGCACTGGTTTAGGGCAGTCTTGTAGCAGAGCACTGGTTTAGGGCAGTCTTGTAGCAGAGCACTGGTTTAGGGCAGTCTTGTAGCAGAGCACTGGTTTAGGGCAGTCTTGTAGCAGAGCACTGGTTTAGGGAAGTCTTGTAGCAGAGCACTGGTTCAGGGCAGTCTTGTAGCTGAGCATCGGTTTAAGGCAGTCTTGTAGCAGAGCACTGGTTTAGGGCAGTCTTGTAGCAGAGCACAGGTTTAGGGCAGCCTCTGTAGCCGTCATGTAGCGCTCGGTGCGACTCACAGAGCGTGATCTAAAACCAAAAAAAATCCAGTCTTGCTCAGACACAGAGAGGCAAACACCAGACACGACATGAAAACGTCACACAACATGAGAAATCCTCACGTTGGCAATGAAAATGGCGTTCGTGACGTAAATAATGGCTATTGTTTGTATAAGGAGGCTGACGATTACAAGAGAACATTGGTTGGGGGATGATAGGGGCGTTGTCAGATGATGGCACACAGGGCACATATGTACCTTGGTGGGCAAAGGGAAGGGAGGGGAAGGGAAGGGGGGTGGAGGTGTCAGTCCCGGCAGTGGAGTGATCATGGCATGCGCGTGACACTCACGGCGAGGTTCCTTCCCCCACCATACGTCACGCGATGAACACATCAAATGGCGGCACTGTACACTTTGGCGTCAGGTGTCGCTTTGGTTTTCCGCCGACGCGTTTTCTTCTGCGAGAAAAGGAGAGAGGCTCGCCTTGTGTCAGGGCTAGGCCGCTGCCGTCCCTGGTTGGTCAACACGGTCAACGGCATGGCAATATTAACATTGACCCTACAGTATACACATACTTGCATGCCTGTGGGCTAACTTGTAGTCTACCTGGGGTATATCTGGTGGATACCTGTAGGTCACTTATGATCTACCTGTAGGTTACCTGGAGGATACCTGTAGGTTACGTGTAGGTTACCTGTAGGATACCTGTAGGATACCTGTAGGCGACCTGTAGGCTACCTGTTGCCTGTCCCTAGGCTACCTGTAGGTCACCTGTAATATACATGTAGGCTACCTGTAATCTACCTGTTGGCTACATGTATGTTACTTGTAATCTGGTTGTAATCTGGTTGGTTGAATAATCAGGACGCTTTAACCACTTTTGGTCATATCGCGTCAATGGGAGAAGGACGGGAGAATGGAGCCATGTCCCCGGGGGTAGCCCCCTACTCCCTGTAAGTCACCTGTAATCTACCTGCACGGTACCTGTAGCTCACCTGTAATCTTCTTCTTTTTTAAAAAGAACAAGTTACATAACATGAACAAAAATTGTATGTCCTATGTCCAAAATTGTTGAATGGACCGCCACTTGGTCTGGAATTTCCTACTCCGTTACTCTGAGCAATATACATTTCCGTGTAAAACTGTAAAGATTTTATTACATTTATTCCCCCTTGGAACGTTGAAATCGTATTTCTTCATTTTGATACAAAACTATTTCTCTTCATAATGAGCACAATATGAGTTAACAAGTTACTATTTGGAACATCTGTCATTCCCAGTAGAATATTTTTAACCGATAATAACGCGGTAATATTAATTCTGGCAAATACCTCTAACCATGTCGCCAATTTCTACCAATGCGGTTTTATACATGGACATTCGAAAAAAAGTGCTCTAATGACTGGCTTTGCGTTACAGAAAGTACAACGGTCTATTTCCTTAATCTTGCATCGTTTCAAAAACACATTTTTTGCTGTTATCCTATGCAGTATGTCTAATTGAAAACTTCTTAATCTCTCATCAATTGTACAGTTATTAGGAAGTTTATAAATTCGTCGCCATTCTAAATTTACATGCCACAATCAAATAACCTTTCCCATTTGGCTTCATTACCACAGTTAAAGGGAACCGCCAGCCTGTCCTCTAACGCTGCTTTACCGATTCATATAATACTCAATTGCCTATCCTCCAAATTACAGAATTTTTCGTTCTATCTGTAGCTCACCATAGCATTTAGAAGTGACCGCCAGGCACGATTTGGCCGCCTACCCAGGCGGCAGTCCTTTTTGCAGGCGTGTCCGCGATTGACCAATCAGGAGGCGATACTCTAATTTATTCAAACCGGAAATTGCGCCTATTGTGTGAGCAAAACAAGAGCGCAGGATAATCGCTAGTATAAATAGCTGCGATTCTAACTCCAATCGGGGCATTGTTGCGGATTCAATCGTCGCAAGACGTATATCAATTTGTTTGAACGGTACTTTTCCATGAAAGGCTAAGATCTTGCGCTACTGCACGGCTTGGAACTGCCGCTGTTCATCTATAAATCGCGGCCCTGATCTCTCTCTCCGCGAGCTGTAACGTAAGGCGGCGCCATATGAATAGTCACAATATGCGTCACTTGCTCCGGCAAAATGGCGCGCTGCTCGACATTAATGGGGGCGGGTTGCCTTATTTTTTTTCTCCTTACCAGTCGGCCGAAACGAAGCGTTAACACTCGCCAATTTAATTTTAAGATGTAAACTTTCGGTGCAGATCGCGATTAAATTAGGTTGGCCACCCGCTTTAAACGCCAGTACATGCACTAATCTCAAATAAATGTAATGGCACACACGTGTTTCATTTTGCATATCATCTAAATGTCTATTACTAATATCGTTAGCAAGCGCTTTGTAGTGGGTACAAAATAGTCGCCATTCACGGGGCAACGAATATGTAAGGACATAACAATCAGCAAACTCAAAATAACCTAATAAGTTCCTTTGTCGTTCGTGAAATCATTAATAAACCTTAAACCCTTGCTTAAAAACTATTTCTTCCTGGAAAAAAATGTTATCATTTGTCAGGAAATATGTGTTCCATATTGCATACCTTAATATCTCAGTTTCAGAAATACCTTGCGATTTTCGAAAATAATACCAGGCATTGAAGACATCAGCACAAAATGGGTTTGGTTTAAACATATTTATTTAAACACGATTAGATAAACAGAAAAATCTGATACAATACTTTCGTGGGTATAAACGGGTTTGCTGGTGGACCGCTGGACAAGTAAGTGGAGAAAACTTAGCAACAATGGCATATACTAATATTCAAGGCTGTAGTCTAACAACTGACATCTAATAGTTACATTACACGTTAGCGACCAGTTTTGTTACACTGTTTATACGTGCTTGTTTCGTCTAGATAAAACATTAAAGCGTCCGCTTTCTATCATAAAATTTTGAACACAAATTTGAACTTCCATAGTAATACGTACATGCACGTTATCTGGACCGTGAAGAATCGAGTGTATATTATATGCCCTGAGTGGAACAAGAATTGAAGACAACTGGCGTCGAGCTTTGACATATAACGGACAACAGAAAAAATAGTGATCAGCGTCTTCGTATAGATGCCCACACTGACATTTTGGTGAGTCTATTATGTGCATACGACACAAGTCAGCACAAAGCGGGCTACAACGCATCCTAAGCTGAGCGTAAATAATGGAGAATGCCCTGGTTCCCATACATTTCAACAGTTCAACTTTTGGTTTCGTCCCCGCTAGATGGTTTTTGAATTCCCCACGGTCTGAAATACTTCTGACCTCCAATGGCAAGTTGTTCCACAGTTTAACCGTTGCAGGGAGGGATGATTGGTGGTGGGATACTGTAAAGCTCTTAGGCAATGACAGATTTTGGGAGTTCCTGGTATTATATGGATTCCGCTGGGACACTGATGGTGGAAGCAATTCACGCAAGTATACTGGTGCTGACCCGTGAACAATTTTGTGCATTAGAACAATCTGGCTTCTCTTTTGCCTCTGTGCCAGTGTTTCCCAACCCAACTCCTCATAAACTGTATTACGTCCCGTCCCCTTAATTGCACCGCTGACAATTTTGGCAGCTCGGTATTGGACTTGTTCTAGCATTGCGATCTCGGCATCGCTACAGTTGCTCCACACCACACTTCCATATTCCATCGTTGGCCTGATAAAAGTTTTATAAATCAGGTCAAGAGTTGTTCGATCCAATTTCCACTTTAGCGGTACAAGCAAGTCTACTCTGGCATTAGCTTTCCTAAGAATCTCCTTACTATTTAAAGACCATGACAAGTCACTTTTCAACGTAATTCCAAGATGCTTGTGAAAAGACACATCTTGAATAGGTTTGTCGCCCAAATATAATGGTGGATTACCAGAGTCGCGCTTCTTGCGCGTTGCCAGCAACGCCTCAGATTTTTCGGGATTAAAAGTCATTAACCACTTTTTAGCCCAACGCTCAAGAGCTTGTAAATCTTTTTGCAGCACAGTGCAACATTTATCGGGATCGTCAATGGTAATGAACAGTGTGGTGTCATCAGCGAACAACCGTATGTGCGACGTTACCACTTCGGTCATATCGTTTATGTATAAGAGAAAAGGGATTGGTCCGAGGATTGATCCCTGGGGCACACCCGCATCCACATAAATTCTACCACCACCCGCTGACGGCGGTTACATAAATAGTTTTTAAACCATAGTAGTAGGGGTCCACTTATGCCATAGCCTTGTAGCTTTGTAATCATGCCTGCATGCCATACCCTGTCGAAGGCTTTTGACACGTCTAAGAAAACCAGCCTGACATCTTTCCTATTATCAAGAGATTCAGAGACTAAGTGGTAGAGTTCGACTAGTTGGCACACTGTCGAATCCCCTGGCTGAAACCCTGACTGATATTTAGATAAAATATGATTATCCCTGACGAAATTAAATACATGTTTATGCACACACTTCTCCAACACCTTACCCAAGCAACTCAGTAACGAGACGGGGCGGTAATTACTAGCCACACTCTTGTCATTTTTCTTATGTATAGGCACAACATTGGCATCTTTCCAAGCATCGGGAAAAAGTGACTTCGTCAGACTGAGATTGAACAACGTACACAGGCTTGGGGCAAGTGCTGACCCACACTCTTTCAGTATTCTGGGATTAATTCCGTCCGGCCTGGTAGACTTATTAACGTTCAATGATTTGAGTACATCACTAACTTCGGAAGAAGACAAATGTATGTTCGTCAGTTTGTCGGTCACAGTAGATGTGAAAGTTGGGACGTTCCTACCGCCTAAATCAAGTTTGGAACTATCCAAGAAGAATTTGTTAAACATATCGGCTTTAGATCGGTTATCGACAACAGGTTGCTCCTCATCGGATTCAGTCCTCATGGGTGGGTAAGTGGTGTCGGCGCGATAACCTAGAAGGCGCTCAGCAGTACTCCACCAGTATTTCGGGCTTAATTTTCCGGTACAATCCAACCGCGACAAAGAATGAGTCAGTTTATGCTCGTAACGTTCTGCAGCGTCTCGCAATTCTCCATTATAGTCGTTGCGCGCCGTCCGATAATGCTGCCATTTTATAGGGCAGTTCGTGCGCGCTGCGAGTTTATATAATCGCTCTTTGATTCGTCGTAAACGGCGCAATTGACTTGTATACCATGGGGTGTCATTTGGCCTTATTGTAACCATCTTGTTGAGAATATACTGTCGTGCAAGGTTATATAAGGTTGTCGTCCACCGTCCACAAGCATCATTTACATCATCGGAGTCAAAGCAAAACGACCAGTCCGTCTCATTAATTGCCTTCCTAAAACCCTTAAAGTCGGCTTTGGGATAGTCCCAAACGAGTCGATCATAAGACTTCGCTTTGGGTTTCTTAAAATTAATCATGCCGCTAATGGTACAATGGTCGTTTGTGCTGACAGGACAGTGAAGTTCGACCCCATTTATCAAAGACGCCGGGAACGTTAAAAACTGGTCGAGAATTGTGGCAGAGGTCTCCGTAATTCGGGTTGGTTCTGTAACGTGTATTTTGAGTCGAGACCCGTCAGCTAAATTTGATAAACGAGGCCAGTCGTCAGATTCGGGGTCAGCATTTAGGTCTCCTACAATAATGATGTTGCGTATCTTGAGTTGTTTGGCTTGGTCGATAGAATCTTGTAAATCCGACCAGAATAGTCTGGGAGAATCCGGGGGCCGATAACAAACGCATAACACAACCTTATCATTACCACACCCAAGTTGCAGCCACATTGCTTCGAGTCCCGTAATATTTAGCTAGGCAAGATACTTTACGCTAAGTTTGTTTGACACATAGGCGGCTACCCCGCCGTGACCTTCGTTTTCGCTTCTATCAAGCCGAAATATGGGTTAGTACCCTGATATGAACAGATCCAGCGGCTTGCTGTCATATAACCAAGTTTCACTTATAGTTATTACATCGAACGATGTCAAGGTCGCCCTGATTGCATTTAATTTTAGGTGCGAAAGACTTCTTATGTTCGTATGACAAATAGTTGGACACTGCTTGCGGTTTGACACGGGACCAGGATTTAACTCTATGTCACCTGATAGAAGAAGTACACACATTAAGACTAATAACATTATCAGGGACACACTCCTCCATGTTGGTATAATATATAGCCCAGCACGTATTAACTTCATTGATGTGCAATTGAATAGACCAATGACCAGCCTATAATCTGCTAAGCTATTACCCAGTATCAAATGGATCTGTTAAATGGCTGATCGTGACTCCGGAGAGAGCCACATGCATTAAGTTTGTGACATACAATGTCAATGTACATGTATATACCCTGTTACAACAGAAAAAACAACGGTCCACAACAGCAAAATAAAGTAGGCCTATTAGCATAATAAGCGAGTTCATGACGGGTTTGAGTCACTGGTTTGCCCTGCGAGGCAGTGAGTGGGGTTGGGGTGCTACGGATTTAACAGTGCCTGCATAGCAAGAATGTTCAAGGCTGACGCAGAACAGCTCATGAATAGAAACAGACAGGTGAGTTCTTTTGCGCCCCGGTTTAAGGTCTCTTTTGTACCTAGAGCGGCCAACATGAGCCTCGGGGGTCGTCTCAAAGGTCGCTGCGAAGTTCCACCAACAGCTGGCCGAGATTGTTTGCGCCCTCCCACTTGGCTTTGTCGTTGATATCTGGGTCTCGTAGTCGCATGCCCACTCCCCAGAACTTGTCGGGGATGGCCGCCACCAGGTCGTTGGGGAAAGAGTCTGTTAGCTGCTGACGTAGCTGAGGATGTTGGGTGAATTTAGCGTAGAGACCCTGTTTTACTATGCCCTTTGACTTCTTTCGCCACAAATCGAGATCAAAGTTTACCGTTTTGCTTGCCAGAAATCGTTGCTGCTTGACAGAGGAGCTCCTTAGTACCTTGTCTGCCGTCCCCGAATCGTCGAAGAGCATTGCCTTTGAGAACATCGTGTACTGGTCCAAGCTTGTAAAGCAATTTCCGTCGATGGTGAAACTGGCCGGGTATTCACTAGAGAAGGGAGAGTTTGAACCGTCGAAAGCAATGGTGTTTTCGTCGATCTTACGTAAGGCCAAGGTTGCCGGGTTGAGATGGGTCGGGAGCCTGTCCAGGGTATCCGCTGTGAACGTGTCCCCATTTATGACAAGTTTATCGGCGTTTAGACTGAACCTTGAGTATTTGTCTGGTTCAGACTCCCGGAGTCTCCTACACTCCAAGTAAACAGGAAGCAGTATCCTCCGCCTGTCATCCACTTCCCGTGGGAAGTCCTCGGTCAAAAAGAGGCCACTTCCCTTCAGCTTGCTCTTAGCATTTTAAACATCCATACGGTCCCCGTAATGATTGAAACGGATGATGATGGGGCGTCGACTTCCTGCAGCGGGAGGTCCGACTCGATGGCAGCGTTCCAACTTCATGGCGGCAACCTTGTCCGCCTCCAGGTTCAGCTTGTGTTGCATTATGTCAATGAGTGCCTTCCTACAGTTGTCGGCTCTATCCCCGCTCGGCTCGTCAGGCACCCCGTTTAGCCGCAAGTTGTTGCGCCGAGAGTATGTTTCAAGCTGTACCACTCGGTTTTGCAGGGCCTTATTTTCTCGCTCTATTCGTTCTAATGTGTCTTTAGTCACTGTCGCATCCTTCTTTGTGCTCTTCATGTGCTCTGCTATATCCTGCGTTACCTTGTTCAAGCCACACTCCAGTTCTTCCAGCCGTTCAAACATCGGCGACAGCTTTTGATCCAATGAGATGTTGAGAAGGTCCCTTAGCATGGTCACGGACATGGTGCCAACCGGGCTCTCAGGGTCTACGTCGTCAAGCATCCTTTTACTTGGTCTAGTATCGTTTACGTTAGACATAGCTTATGGTACTTTAGAGTTTATAAGTCTACGTATACTGACCAGTTAGGTGGTACCTTAATTAGGCACGTTTTTCATATGTGTTCGGCACTATGCTGCTTTATCTGACCCACTGGTATCACTCACGACTGCACTGCCGCCATATTTGTTATGAAAATGGGTTTGGAACCTTACGGAAACGTTTAATAGATTGGAGATCTACCTCCCAACATAATTTCTTTTCTTCGCAAGTCGTTTTACAAAATAAATCAAGCGTCTACTAATCTATTAATCCATGCGATTTTCAGTGCTTTTTAAATGATGGAACATTGGTGAGGCCCATACCTCCGGAGTCTATCCCTTGGCACATTCTACCCATAGAAACCTTAGGTGTCTTATTTCTCCAGATAAACTTGCGGATAGCTCTAGTGAGCTGATCAATGTAAGCTTGGCCTGGTGTGGGAAGCGCTGACATCACATTTAGCAGCCACCCCTCAGAGACAAATTCTCTTTTCCGTATACCTTCAAAATTCTCTTCGAATTTAGAGCAATCATGTTGTCTAAATTAGCACTTAACTAAACGTCGATAAAAGAAATGGCGTTTAAAATTCCTTAATCTTTAACACCCGTCTTAGAAATTCCTCACTGACAAATAATGTCTTCTATGTTCTTAATAATAATACCTAATACCGTCATAATACCGTTGTTAATTAATAATACAACTCCTCCTCAAATTGGTTCTTTATATACTGTGAACCATTTGATAAAGGACGTGCCAAATCCATATCTTTCCAAAACCTTACTTGTGTACTCCCAGCTGAAAGTATCGAAAGCCTTCTAAAAATCTACCAAGACTAACATACCAGACTTATTATTACTTAAGAGGTAATGCATTAGTTTGTAAACTAATCAGGTTTTTTCCCAGACGAATCTATCCTTTAGAAAGCCCTTCTGGTCAGTACTAATAACATCTGGCAATACCAGTCTCGGTCTGCTTGCCAAGGCGGCTGCTAATATTTTAACGTCAACGTTCAACAGCTATATAGGCGGCCAGTTCTTTATGAATTCCCGTGGCTTGTCGCCTTTGGATAAGCATGTGATAACCCCCTGTTTCTGTGGAATTGATAAGGCTTCGTTGTTATACGCATATTGTAAACTTCTAGGAAATCTAGGAACACACCTATATTTTCTCAGAAAAATGTATAGAAATCGACTGGAAAGCCATCGGGGCAGAAGATTCTTCTTCATTCCTTTTACGACCGCTTTAACCTCCTGCAGAGTAATAATTCCTTCACACAATGCCCGTGTGTTGTATAATTAATCGCGCGATATTCGCGGGCTTTAAAAAAGAACGTATACAGTGCGCGCCACTCAATCGCACTTCGGTTAATCGCAACTTCCGCTTAATCGCAAAAAATTTCAAATCCAAACGCCATTTCCTATACATCCCCATGTTAACAACTTCGGTTAATCGCAAATTCCGCTTAATCGCAAAACAAATTTACATGAAAATGGGCGGGAGCTTCGGATAATTGCAACATTGGAGGTCAAACCCAGGTGTTGTTAGCGGGCATGTAGAGACGATGCGCTATCAGCTGACACTTAACACCTTTCTAGCTTTGTTGTTATCGCCGGATTAACAGGCTGTACCAACAAACACAAGCCACATGCTTTGTTATTCTTTTGGTCTCTTTGTGCTCGGGTGATTGGCATTGAGCGACGTGTGGCATGTTTAAACAAGAGACGTGATGAGTACGTTCACGTTCATAATCAAAGAAGTGTGCCTCATCCCATTGCCCTTCAACCTGTAAACTGTTCGGGTCCTCCCTTTCATTATGGAGATGATAGAACTTGAGATGTTGCTTAAATGTGACATTCATTGCAACATGCATGAAAGCTGCATGTGCAATCAAATGTGTCTAATCCCTTTGTTCTTGGGTTGTCTGTTCCTCGCTGTGATTTAATAACATATGAGATGATGCTGTCCCCAATAAAGTCTTCAGGCACCAAACATGGCTTCATTATACGGTCATGGCCAAACGAAAGCGGTCAGACCTCTTTCTCGCTGACAAGGTTGAATTAATCAGGCCCAAAGACCAGAATGTCTCTCAAGTGCAGATATCCCAGCAGTTCGGCTGTTCAAAATCCCAGATTTCTCGCATTATTGCAGATAGGGGCACAGGTTTACGCCACAAAGATAAAAATAAAAACCCTGATCGCAAGCGTTGGCGCATTGGTTAAGCCACATCTGAATACATTAATACTAAAAATAAAAATGTTAAATGATGATCAGTGTTTTATAATGAATGTTTAGCGTACACTTATGTATCTGATCCGCATATAAATTCAATACGTGTACATTGCAACTTTTTTGCTGACAAACGGAAGTTGCAATTAACCGAAATGCACTGTACTATCAACCGCTTTTACATTGTCAGCGTTTGCGTACAAATTACAGTAACATTTCTTTTGCTCGATCAGGATTCCGCTTTCAGCTCACCTGTAAGGTATCTGTAAGTCACCTGTGATATACCTATTCGCTACCTTTATGTTATTTGTAATTTACCTATAAGCTGCCTGTAATCTAATTGTGATCTACCTGTAGGCTACCTGTAGGTTACCAATAGGTCACCTGGGGACTAGCTCCAGGCTACATGTGAACTACATGAAAACTACCTGTAGGCTGCCTCACTGTGATCTACCTGAAGACTTACCTGTAGCCTAGCTCTAGGCTAAAAGTCCACTGCCGGTTAACTACATGTGGGGTAACAAGCTTTACTCCCCTCGCCGCTCTCTCACGCCCACACCCCTCCCCGTCCCCCCCCCCCACACCCACACCCCTCCCCGCTCCTCCACACCCACACTCAACCCCGCCCTCCGCTCCCCACGCCCACACCCCTCCCCGCTCCCCCACACCCACACTCAACACCGCCCTCCGCCCCCCACACCCACACCCCTCCGCGCTCCCCCATACACCCCTCGCCCCAACACCCCCCCCCCCCGCTCCGCTATACCCCCACCACTCTTTATGGCTTATATCTTGTCACATATGAACTTACGCTGGATGGCTCTTGAAACCCGTAACAATCACCTGGCCCTCCCTCATCAGGCACGCGATGTCCTGGCGTAGGGGGCCATGTCTCGCTCAGCCTAGACAGACTGGCACCTGCGCGTTGGGCCTTGCATGCGGCGCCCTCGACGGCAGCGCGGACGACATACACAGCCGTAAGAGGAGCAATGCGACAGCAGCGGGGAAAACAGTTGTGTCAACATATATAGCAACATATTACCAACAGCCGTCGCACAGCACCAGCGTCAACAGCCGTAACGACACCAGCGCCAACACCCGTAACGGTAACACCAGCAGCCGTAACAGTAACATCACCATCAGATTTAACAGCACTAGCAGCCGTAACAGTAACAGCACCAGCAACCGTAACAGTACCAGCATCAGCAGCCGCAACAGTAACATCATCAGCAGATTTAACAGCACCAGCAGCCGTAACAGTAACAGCACCAGCAGCCGTAACAGTGACATCACCAGCAGCCGTAACAGTAACATCACCAGCAGCCGTAACAGTAACAGCACCAGCAGCCGTAACAGTAACATCACCAGCAGCCGTAACAGTAACAGCACCAGCAGCCGTAACATTAACATCACCCAGCAGCCGTAACAGTAACAGCACCAGCAGCCGTAACAGTGACATCACCAGCAGCCGTAACAGTAACAGCACCAACAGCCGTAACAGTAACATCACCCAGCAGCCGTAACAGGACCAACATCAGCGGCAGTTACGGCACAAGTACTAACAGCATCAGTAGCATTTATTCGGCACCACAAACCTCTTACACTTTGCCAGTAGTGGGTTAAGAGGCCTGTAACATTACGCGGTACAACTCAACAATAGCAAGAAGGATTTATAGGGGGGGGGGGGGGGGGGTCGATCAACATGTGGCCTCTGCTCCTTGTCCTACTCCAGCTCAGCTCCAGCTGTGTGGCCGTGATGCAAGTGCCAACATCGGACCGCGTCACTTACGAGAAGTTTGGCGACCTCAACCTTGGCATCCTACTGGGCATCCACCCATACAGCCAAAGAGGCCGCTGTCAGACCGACGCGGTTAGCACGGGCTTAGTTCAGATCCTAGAGACCACAGTCTATGCCATTCACCAAGTCAACGAACGAACGGACATTTTGCCTAATGTCACACTGGGATTCGTCGCCGCAGACGACTGTCAAAGTGAAGTGATATCATTGGCTAAAGCCGTGCAATTTGTTGTCCAATCCAAGCATGCGTACGGCAATGAAAGTGACACGTGCGAAGCGGATGCATACAGGGGTGATGAGGTCAATCGTGACGTCATCGGTGTGATCGGGCCGTCGTCCAGCGGACAAGCCTTGATGACATCCGGGTTTCTAGGCTTGTTTGAAATCCCGTCGCTGAGTATGACGGCGACAAACGACGAACTAAGCGATGACACGCGATTTGGCTATTTCCTACGTACAGTCATGCCTGATTCCTATCAATCCAAAGCCCTGGTAGACGTCATGATGCACTTCGGCTGGACATATTTCTCCTTGATCTACTCCGAGAGCAGTTACACCGAGGGGGCGGCCAAACATGTCGAGAAGTTTGCCAAGATGAAAGGACTATGCATGGCATTTTCCTCCCGTATCGGATACGAAGCTAACGAGGAAGAATTTGCGACCCTCGCTCGACTGTTATCTGTACACTCGAAGGCTAAAGTCGTCGTCAACCTCTTGTACTCTTTCCATCAGCGGAGTCTTTATGCCGCCATGGATAAACTGGGACTTTCGGGGAGATTTCTGTGGCTGTCCGAGGACCTTATGGTGAGTAACTGGGCGAGTTTCAACGAGACGGATTGGGCCATATTCACCGGTTTCCATGGCGCTTTGCACCCCGGCTTTAAAAAGTATTACAACGCCTTGCCATGCTGGAATAGTTCCAATCCCTGGCTGCCTGAAGTCTGTGAGAAGCAGTTTTCCTGCAGTAGGGATGTCGCGGACGATAACAGCTCCGCTAGCTGTAGCAGATATGGCGCGATAGGCGACGAGGGGACCGTGCCGACGCCGGCTTTTTACTCCAATTGGGTGGACGGAGTGCTGATCTATGCGCATGCGTTGCATGATTTGATATCCGCCCATTGCCCGGAAGTCTTCATGGGCGATAAGAGGAGACTTAGGGAGTGTGTTTCGGGACAGCGGCTTCTCAACTTCATGAAGAATGTGTCATTTGAAGGCCTGATCGGACACATCCAGTTTCATCCCGATGGTTATGTGCAAACTGGATACACCCTGGAACAAGTGCAACCGAACTTGAGAGGCCGAAAATCGATCCGAACTGGCGAGTGGGGGCGGAACGGAAATGGACTGTCCTTATATACCGCCAATCTACAGTGGCCGAGCGCCTGGCTGGTGGATGAAAACACAGGGAATCCCTTACCTTACCCGGAGTCGGTATGCAGCAAGCCCTGTTTGCCGAGGGAGTACACTCACCAACTGGAACTGCCATGTTGTTGGGAATGTCGCCGTTGCCGTGACAACGAACACATCACAGCCAACGACTCAGCCTGCGCGATTTGCCCACCCTTCACATGGCCTGATGATCTCAGAGGCCGTGCGTGCTTGGCCTTGACCCCGACCTACTTACGTCATAGTGACCTCGCAGGTATCATCCTGCTGTGCCTGGCGGCGGTTGGTGCCTTGTCGATGCTGGTTGTCACGGTGATCGTGATCCGTAACTTTCACCGGAAGCTAATAAAAGCGAGCAGTCGGGAACTGAGTCTCATCATCCTTGGCGGTGTCCTTCTGGCCGCTCTGGTGACCTTCACCTTCATCACACCGCCATCGCTGGTGACCTGCGTCGTTCGGCAGGCCGGGTTCCACTTCGCCGTCACCGTAATCTACGCTCCTCTGTTGGTCAAGACGTCCCGGGTGTACAGGATCTTCGCGGCAAGTCTCAAAGGAAACACAAGACCTCGGTTTACCTCCAGCAAGACTCAGATAACCTTCGCTACTTACGGCATCATCTTGCAGGTACGTAAAATTGCATGCAGCTCATTCATTTGTCGCTTTTAGAATGTTGTTCGCAGACATTTCAGTTGTCTTGATATCTGTGCTTTGAATTGATAATTTGTATTTATCTGTATTTATCAGTAGTTGCGCGCACACGCCCCCTCCCCCTCTCACCTTCCTTATGTACTAGGTACAACATCAACTTGTTAACAAAGAATTGCACATAATTGCCGGAAATCACTGCAAATCGAAACCCCGCAAATACCGGAAGATTACTTTTATCGGTCAGATAGTCGATCCTGTTGGGAAACCACAGCAAAATATCCGCTGCGTTGTATTTACGCCTCACGGTGTGATGTGTATGATGACATTTTCATGTTGTATGACAGGATGATGCATATCGTCATGTTATCAAATGACATGTTCATATTGTTAATGTAAGGAAAACATAGGGGGGGGGGGGGGGGGGCGCGCGGTTTCAGTGTTTATATGTTAAATGGTATAGATTTTGGCTCTAAAAAGGGAGGCTGGGGCCGGATCGGCCTCCCACTGGATCCGCCCCTGTATTGTATAATTGAATTTTGGCATGGGATGGACTTAATAGATAAAGGTACCGTCAATATCAGCTATTACCACAATCAGTTGGCGGCGAACAGTGTGAACGAATAGTTCAAGTGTGAAGGATATCGGGTCCATATCGAGGTTGGTACAAACGCGAGCATTGAACGGTTGATCGTAGGGGGCTGCGTCTGGCTTGCTCCGAGCATTGAACGGTTGATCGTAGGGGGCTGCGTCTGGCTTGCTCCGAGCATTGAACGGTTGATCGTAGTGGGCTGCGTCTGGCTTGCTCCGAGCATTGAACGGTTGATCGTAGTGGGCTGCGTCTCGCTTGCTCCGAGCATTGAACGGTTGATCGTAGTGGGCTGCGTCTGGCTTGCTCCGAGCATTGAACGGTTGATCGTAGGGGGCTGCGTCTGGCCTCCGAGCATTGCACGGTTGATCGTAGTGGGCTGCGTCTGGCTTACTCCGAGCATTGAACGGTTGATCGTAGGGGGCTGCGTCTGGCTTGCTCCGAGCATTGAACGGTTGATCGTAGTGGGCTGCGTCTGGCTTACTCCGAGCATTGAACGGTTGATCGTAGTGGGCTGCGTCTGGCTTGCTCCGAGCATTGAACGGTTGATCGTAGTGGGCTGCGTCTGGCTCGCTCCGAGCATTGAACGGTTGATCGTAGGGGGCTGCGTCTGGCTCGCTCCGAGCATTGAACGGTTGATCGTAGTGGGCTGCGTCTGGCTTGCTCCGAGCATTGAACGGTTGATCGTAGTGGGCTGCGTCTGGCTTACTCCGAGCATTGAACGGTTGATCGTAGGGGGCTGCGTCTGGCTTGCTCCGAGCATTGAACGGTTGATCGTAGTGGGCTGCGTCTGGCTTGCTCCGAGCATTGAACGGTTGATCGTAGTGGGCTGCGTCTGGCTTGCTCCGAGCATTGAACGGTTGATCGTAGTGGGCTGCGTCTGGCTTACTCCGAGCATTGAACGGTTGATCGTAGGGGGCTGCGTCTGGCTTGCTCCGAGCATTGAACGGTTGATCGTAGTGGGCTGCGTCTGGCTTACTCCGAGCATTGAACGGTTGATCGTAGGGGGCTGCGTCTGGCTTACTCCGAGCATTGAACGGTTGATCGTAGGGGGCTGCGTCTGGCTTGCTCCGAGCATTGAACGGTTGATCGTAGTGGGCTGCGTCTGGCTTGCTCCGAGCATTGAACGGTTGATCGTAGTGGGCTGCGTCTGGCTTACTCCGAGCATTGAACGGTTGATCGTAGGGGGCTGCGTCTGGCTTGCTCCGAGCATTGAACGGTTGATCGTAGTGGGCTGCGTCTGGCTTACTCCGAGCATTGAACGGTTGATCGTAGTGGGCTGCGTCTGGCTTACTCCGAGCATTGAACGGTTGATCGTAGGGGGCTGCGTCTGGCTTACTCCGAGCATTGAACGGTTGATCGTAGGGGGCTGCGTCTGGCTTACTCCGAGCATTGAACGGTTGATCGTAGGGGGCTGCGTCTGGCTCGCTCCGAGCATTGAACGGTTGATCGTAGTGGGCTGCGTCTGGCTTGCTCCGAGCATTGAACGGTTGATCGTAGTGGGCTGCGTCTGGCTTACTCCGAGCATTGAACGGTTGATCGTAGGGGGCTGCGTCTGGCTTGCTCCGAGCATTGAACGGTTGATCGTAGTGGGCTGCGTCTGGCTTGCTCCGAGCATTGAACGGTTGATCGTAGTGGGCTGCGTCTGGCTTGCTCCGAGCATTGAACGGTTGATCGTAGTGGGCTGCGTCTGGCTTACTCCGAGCATTGAACGGTTGATCGTAGGGGGCTGCGTCTGGCTTGCTCCGAGCATTGAACGGTTGATCGTAGTGGGCTGCGTCTGGCTTACTCCGAGCATTGAACGGTTGATCGTAGGGGGCTGCGTCTGGCTTGCTCCGAGCATTGAACGGTTGATCGTAGGGGGCTGCGTCTGGCTTGCTCCGAGCATTGAACGGTTGATCGTAGTGGGCTGCGTCTGGCTTGCTCCGAGCATTGAACGGTTGATCGTAGTGGGCTGCGTCTGGCTTGCTCGGAGTATTGAACGGTTGATCGTAGTGGGCTGCGTCTGGCTTGCTCCGAGCATTGAACGGTTAATCGTAGTGGGCTGCGTCTGGCTTGCTCCGAACATTGAACGGTTGATCGTAGGGGGCTGCGTCTGGCTTGCTCCGAGCATTGAACGGTTGATCGTAGGGGGTTGCGTCTGGCTTGCTCCGAGCATTGAACGGTTGATCGTAGGAGGCTGCGTCTGGCTTGCTCCGAGCATTGAACGGTTGATCGTAGTGGGCTGCGTCTGGCTTACTCCGAGCATTGAACGGTTGATCGTAGTGAGCTGCGTCTGGCTTGCTCCGAGCATTGAACGGTTGATCGTAGTGAGCTGCGTCTGGCTTGCTCCGAGCATTGAACGGTTGATCGTAGTGGGCTGCGTCTGGCTTGCTCCGAGCATTGAACGGTTGATCGTAGTGGGCTGCGTCTGGCTTGCTCCGAGCATTGAACAGTTGATCGTAGTGGGCTGCGTCTGGCTTGCTCCGAGCATTGAACGGTTGATCGTAGTGGGCTGCGTCTAGCTTGCTCCGAGCATTGAACGGTTGATCGTAGTGGGCTGCGTCTGGCTTGCTCCGAGCATTGAACGGTTAATCGTAGTGGGCTGCGTCTGGCTTGCTCCGAACATTAAACGGTTGATCGTAGGGGGCTGCGTCTGGCTTGCTCCGAGCATTGAACGGTTGATCGTAGGGGGTTGCGTCTGGCTTGCTCCGAGCATTGAACGGTTGATCGTAGGAGGCTGCGTCTGGCTTGCTCCGAGCATTGAACGGTTGATCGTAGTGGGCTGCGTCTGGCTTGCTCCGAGCATTGAACGGTTAATCGTAGTGGGCTGCGTCTGGCTTGCTCCGAACATTGAACGGTTGATCGTAGGGGGCTGCGTCTGGCTTGCTCCGAGCATTGAACGGTTGATCGTAGGGGGTTGCGTCTGGCTTGCTCCGAGCATTGAACGGTTGATCGTAGGAGGCTGCGTCTGGCTTGCTCCGAGCATTGAACGGTTGATCGTAGTGGGCTGCGTCTGGCTTACTCCGAGCATTGAGCGGTTGATCGTAGTGGGCTGCGTCTGGCTTGCTCCGAGCATTGAACGGTTGATCGTAGTGGGCTGCGTCTGGCTTGCTCCGAGCATTGAACGGTTGATCGTAGTGGGCTGCGTCTGGCTCGCTCCGAGCATTGAACGGTTGATCGTAGTGGGCTGCGTCTGGCTTGCTCCGAGCATTGAACGGTTGATCGTAGGGGGCTGCGTCTCGCTTGCTCCGAGCATTGAACGGTTGATCGTAGTGGGCTGCGTCTGGCTCGCTCCGAGCATTGAACGGTTGATCGTAGTGGGCTGCGTCTGGCTTGCTCCGAGCATTGAACGGTTGATCGTAGTGGGCTGCGTCTGGCTCGCTCCGAGCATTGAACGGTTGATCGTAGTGGGCTGCGTCTGGCTTGCTCCGAACATTGAACGGTTGATCGTAGGGGGCTGCGTCTCGCTTGCTCCGAGCATTGAACGGTTGATCGTAGTGGGCTGCGTCTGGCTTGCTCCGAGCATTGAACGGTTGATCGTAGTGGGCTGCGTCTGGCTTGCTCCGAGCATTGAACGGTTGATCGTAGTGAGCTGCGTCTGGCTTGCTCCGAGCATTGAACGGTTGATCGTAGTGGGCTGCGTCTGGCTTGCTCAGTCCCAAACGGATCATATATAGAATCTTTTATTTGTACCATTTAGGCCTTGGGCCAAAGAGTACATATATGTGTACAATAATAATAATGAACAATATAAGAACCTACTTATATATTCCCGTGCAACTTGAACGCCTGATAAACGAATGCCGCGACATTTCTAACAATCGTAATATTTCTATTTTGCTGACCCTCAAATTTAGACAGGTTACAAAAACTGAGATATTGGGATCTTATAGTCGCATATAGAGGACACGTAGTTAACAAATGATGTTCATCCTCAATTTCACGGATACCTAGAGTTAGACAGTATTTACAGTCGTCGTTCTCTTGGTTCTATTCCCCTTAAACGTTCTATTGCCAGTTTATGAGAAGAACATCGAAATTTACTTGATACGATCCTATATGCTTCCGATTTACAACACAAGTTAGATATAGCTCACATTCTAACTCTGATTTAAAACAACAATAAGTATCAAGCTTAGACAGGCTATTGATATCTGCTCGCCATTCCTGACAGGAAACATCATAAAGCCGTTGGTTAAATAAATTTAAAAATAAGCTAACATCAGCTACTCCCTGTGAGAGCCAAACATCCAAATCTAAACAGTAGTGTTTTAATTTTTGACGCCCAAGTTTGCTTTCCGGCTTCACACAAATTAAACAAAGTTTCATAAACAGCTTGGGCATAACCGTGTCTTTTAGAAGTTAACAAATTCAATCAAAATCTCACACACCTGCTCATGTACCAAACATACAGAGGCTTCCGCCCACACTCCCCAAGAGCAGCACAGTCGGGAGTTTGCCGCGGCGGCTGTAGAACATATTTACAGAATCGGATGTGGCATTTTCTATGGGTTCTCTGTACTCACATCCCCAAATTTCTGACGCGTACAGGAGTATAGGTAGAATCATTTTATCAAAGAAATCAAAACATATATTAATTGGAATATCTCCGCACTGTTTCATTACTTTCTTTACAAGCATCAGTCCTCGCACAGCTTGACTGGAGAGGTTCTTTGATGCGGGCGACCAACTGAAGGACGAAGAAAACACAATGCCGAGATATTTATAAAGTTGTGACCTAGATGGGTTGCCCATTAAAAAAACACTTTTCATTTCGCCTGAGAATACCACCTCTACGGAAGACAATGACTTTAGTCTTTCTAAGATTTAATTAGAAACAATTAAATCTGTCGGTTAGTTATTGGAATGATCAAATGCATTCCAATAACTCGTACGTAACTCACGGGGTGGAGCCACCGGAGGTTCTCGATGAGTGAAGTGCTGCCACCTAGTGGTGTCTCTTTGAGACAGGGGTTGCGTTCAATGATTTCGCGGAGTAACATAACAATGTGGTGTGGTTCGTTTAGGACAATCCGGGATCCCAAAGTGTGACTGTAATGATTAGTTCATGTGGCGTTGTCGGTTAGCACGTTTATTTCTTAAGTTTAAATTATTTACTTAGTTTAATATTTGTAAATGTTATTATTTCCAGATTATTATTTTACTGGGCGTACAACTGAAGAGCCCCTCCGTAACGAAGTTGCGCATGCCCATACCATCTGTACCGGAAGTGGAGTTGGTGTGCGAGCGCCCTCTGTGGGGCTTTCTGCTGCCACTCTGTTACAACATGGCGATCATCACGGCATGCGCTGTCCTCGGCTTTCTCACGAGGAAACTGCCGGAAAACTTCAACGAGTCCTGGTTCATCTTCATCTCCGTGACGACGACGCTCTTCTTGTGGGCGGTCTTCATCCCGGCCTATTTCACCGCCTTCTACGCCATTCACCAGACGGCGCTGCTGGCCGTCTCCCTCTTGCTGAACCTCTTCATCACTCTCGGCTGTCAGTTTGGGCCTAAATTATACGCTTTGTACTATGTCAAAGAGGAGGCCATTAAATTTGCCACCACGACAACGGTTTCTATGATTCATCCCGTTTCCTAAACTAGTCCTCGTACTTGCGGAAATCTATGACTTGAGACTGGCGCGCTAGTTTCGCCTTGCCTAAATAAGTGGCTCGCTGATGATGTTGCCACCGCGACTCCAGCCATCCCCTAGAATGTTGCATGTTGTCACCGCGACTCCCGCCATCCCCTAGCATGTTGTATGTTGTCACTGCGACCCCAGCCATCCCCTAGAATGTTGTATGTTGTCACCGCGACTCCAGCCATCCCCTAGAATGTTGTATGTTGTCACTGCGACTCCAACCCCTCCCTGGCATGTTGTATGTTGTCACCGCGACTCCAACCATCCCCTAGAATGTTGTACGTTGTCACTGCGACTCCAGCCATCGCCTAGAATGTTGTATGTTGTCACTGCGACTCCAGCCACCCCCTAGAATGTTGTATGTTGCCACTGCGACCCCAGCCATCCCCTAGAATGTTTTATGTTGTCACTGCGACTCCAGCCACCCCCTAGGAAGTTGTATGTTGTCACCGCAACTTCGGCCATCCCTTAGAATGTTGTATGTTGTCACCGCGACTCCAACCACCCCCTAGAATGTTGTATGTTGTCACCGCGAATCCAGCCATCCCCTAGAATGTTGTATGTTGTCACTGCGACCCCAGCCATCCCCTAGAATGTTGTATGTTGTCACCGCGACTCCAGCCATCCCTAGAATGTTGTATGTTGTCACTGCGACTCCAACCATCCCCTAGATTGTTGGATGTTGTCACCGTGACTTCAACCATCCCCTAGAATGTTGTACGTTGTCACTGCGACTCCAGCCATCCCCTAGAATGTTGTATGTTGTCACTGCGACTCCAGCCACCCCCTAGAATGTTGTATGTTGCCACTGCGACCCCAGCCATCCCCTAGAATGTTTTATGTTGTCACTGCGACTCCAGCCACCGCCTAGGAAGTTGTATGTTGTCACCGCCACTTCAGCCATCCCTTAGAATGTTGTATGTTGTCACCGCGACTCCAACCACCCCCTAGAATGTTGTATGTTGTCACCGCGAATCCAGCCATCACCTAGAATGTTGTATGTTGTCACCGCGACCCCAGCCATCCCCTAGAATGTTGTATGTTGTCACCGCGACTCCAGCCATCCCCTAGAATGTTTTATGTTGTCACTGCGACTCCAGCCATCCCATGCAATGTTGTATGTTGTCACATGCAGTATGCCTGGCTGGTACCCGGGTGCAGTGTACCTGGCTGGTACCCGGGTGCGGTGTACATGGCTGGTACCCGGCTGCGGTGTACCTGGCTGGTACTTGGGTGTTGTGTACCTGGCTGGTACAAGGGTGTGGTGTACCTGGCTGGTACCCGGGTGCGCCTGACGATTGCCCAATGGCTGATAAGATAATTTGTTTTTTTGTATAAACTTTATTTATTTAACGAGGTTACCGATAGCGAATACACATATCGGCGGCCACCTCAACGTGTAACAAAATGGTGGTTGTGGAGTTGACGTTTAGTCATTAACTACAATTGATCAAACATACAGAAAGTTCAAGTTCAATTCAGTGACAAAAATTTAGTGGCATACAACCCTGAAAATCAAATTGACAGCATAACCCTTAGATGAACAGACCTGTTCCAGAAATGAAAGTTTCCCCTGCTTTAAAAAAATTAGTATTATCTTAAAGATTAATGTACCGAATAAGAGGAGATTGCAGAGATTAGCGAGTTGATTCCTAGACGCAGCCGTAAGATCCAAGATAAAACATATTCAACCACGAAGGAGATACCATTTAGTAGTTCATTGGTTGTTATACGTTGGACATTGTAGTAGGTAGTGGATTGAATCTTCAGGTTTTTAGTACAACCGTTTTGACAGTATATGGTGGGGAATAAAAACCATAGTTGTAACTATGCTCGTTAAGGCCACTAAGGCTAAGACACAGTCTGCAATGATGTCATACAGTACATTGCACGAATTGAAAAAAACGTTTTTTGTATGAAGATTTAAATGACCAATATGACCCCGACTGCCTCAGTTCAGGCGGTAAGTTGTTCCATGCGCGAGCTGTGCTCCACCACAAAGAGTTCATAACATAAGTCTTTTACAGCTTGAAAGGTATAAATCAGTACTTCTGGGGAGCACATAGTGAGAAATATCTGAGGTCTGGGGTGAATGGTATGTGTTGTTTAATAATGTCATATAGTATAGAAAGCTCAACTGTTCACAAAATCTGGTTATAGTGTAATAGCATAGGTCTCTATGCCGCTGGGAATGTGGTAGAAGCCTGAAATATGACACGTTTCCGGTGAAAAAGTTACAATCTTGGTTGTACAATGACCCGGTTACACTATAACCGGATTTTGTGCCTGTTGTGCTATTGTTGGTTATTTTGTGCTATATCGAATTATTGTATTAGTGTATATGTCGCATCTTGCGGAAATCCATCATTCCGTCTGTCTGTCTTTCTGGTTTCCAACTTCACGATTTTTCATCTTTCTGTTTTCAACCTCACTCCGCCCTAGGTTACCGTAACTCAGTAATATGTTTTATGTCTTTAATATTTAAAGATGTATGGAAAAGGTGCAAGCCTGTTTAAAATTGAATTGTGGATACAGACATGTCAGAAGTTATCTTTACATCAGGGTTGTAAGGTCAGTACAGATACAATTAATTCAGTTGGTTGAAATATTGCTTTCTTTGTATTGGCTCTTTTGTATTGGCTCTTAATTGTCAATTTTGTATTCTATTTGTTTGTTATGTCATTTAGCATTACATACTATTGTGAATAAAACACAAAAATGTACATTTCATCTAAATGGGACAACCGCATAAACACACTGGCAATGACCATATTATTGAACTCCAATTGCCAGTCGTGTCATTGGCTTGACACTTGATAGCGAGCGCAAGCGAGCTGTTAAGGTAACATGCATGCGTATTCATAGTCCATTTCAAATTAGGACTTTCATTTCGCGTAACAGCCCCCATGAGACGTTTTCGGATTCGGCGTAAATATCAGCTGCACATAAATGTATTTAAGCAAAGAGAGGTCGAAGCCTATTATGTCATGTCTTTCATAATTAAATCAGCTGCCCACAAAATTAACGAATAAATTATTCACTGTTAACACTAGATGTATACTTCAAATTAAAGTTTATTTAGTATAAGCGACGGGCTAAAGCACAATGTCTGTTGCCAAGCAGAGCGCTCTTGGTAACCGCCCATCGGCTGCTGTCATAGTGAGTAGTTGTGACGTCAAAATGTTACAAACATGACGACACAATGGGAGTTCCTAAGCAACCGAATATGACACGCACGTGCATGGCATTCGTCATCCCGCCAAAGATATTCTTTATGGCAAGCCGAAGCGAGATTAATTTTGAATATTAATCTAAATGTATCCCCTCGGAATATCTGAATTAATAAATATACGCTCGCATTTTTTAGGTAGCACCTATCCATATTAAATGCCAACTTTATTCCCACATGAAGTAATCGATGACTCCTTTCTCGGTGGTGAACATCGTTATCCACGGAGACATTTTCCTCAATATTGCTGTATATCTAGGGCTTCCAATGGGCAATTTCGTAGAAATATAGTTCTCAACGGGAAAGTAAGCCTAACTAGAGCTTCTAACGGGAAGTTGAGGGGAACAATTCCTGGTCTCAATTGCTAAGCGCTAGATACATGTGTCCTTGACAAATGATGGCTTGAGGAAATCACCAACAAATTGGTGTACCGACTGCGACTTTCTACGTACAACAACGATATAGGCCGAAGCGTCACCTGGCGTCAGTGATTTGGCGTATCGGGGATTTATGATGGGATACCGACTGCGACTTTCTACGTACAACAACGATTTAGGCCGAAGCGTCACCTGGCGTCAGTGATTTGGCGTATCGGGGCTTTATGATGGGATTGATTTTGATTTGATTTGAGCTTTATTTCCCATCCGTTTGGAGGAGTACAAAAAGCAAGATATTTAAATTTTGTTTATTCGCGTCCAAACCACGTGTTCGATTTTGATGCCATTTGGCACACATAATGTCACTCACATTGGTACAACACATTTGGGTCATTCGCCTACATTCATGTAGTCACAACGATTTTGTACAATTTTAACAACGCTTCATTTGATTGGACAATTACTCGAACACGTTTCATTATTCAAACTCTGAGCCAACTCTGATTTTCCGGCTCTCGCTGAAGAATACTCTCATACAAACAATAGCTCCCTAAACACAATAATTAACGGAGTAACAGAGGAAAACATTGAACTTGCTGTGACCTTGACCTTGACCCTGACATTTGACCCTGACCAAGGAGTCACCTACGCTGAAATGCAAAGTTCCATTTGTCTGGCTTGTTGCCTTGGAAAAATGGAGGAGGTAATTTCCCTCCAAAATGCTCTCAGAGAGTTTAATGTTGGGGAATTGTTTTGCATAGAAATCACTAAGGAAAAGATTTGAAATTTAAACACGGCATACGTACCAGCTCGAAATGTGCCCAATACGTCATAAATTTAGGCTGACTACTGAGATCCAGATTTGACCCGTCGAATCACGATTCGACCCTATACGGCATCGGATTGGGCCATTTGGCATCCAGATTGACCCATCGGACCTCGATTAGACCCCTCAGATCCGGATTTGTCCAGTCGGATATCCGGCTTTGACCCTTAGAGTCCGGATTGGACCAATTGAATCCCGCGTGACCTCTTGTAACCCGATTGGAGCCGTTGGAGCCAAATTGCAGCCTTCGGATCCAGTATCCCGATTTTTCCCAGGGATCCCCATATGAGCTCCCGCATCCCGAGTCGGTTCTATTTGTAGAGAATTACCCTATTAATAAGGCATCATCGATGGGCACCATTTCACCTGTGCATTTTGTTATGCTTCTGATGAACAGTGGCCATGCAGAGACTTGTCATCACAAAAAATCACATATCCCTAGGAAATCCCCCCAAAATAATTTTGTAAATTGTTGCCACAAATGCGTGGAACAGCAAAGTCAGGGACGACCTAAGACTTCAATACATACCCTTTTCTCACCCACGTTTTGAAAATTTTCACTTTTCGTCATATATCAGTCGGTCGTGTGTTTTGTATGTATGTATGTATGTATGTATGTATGTATGTATGTATGTATGTGTGTATGTATGTATGTATGTATGTATGTATGTATGTATGTCTCACTCGAAAAAGGGAAGTCTCCAGGTGGCCTAACGGCTGCATGTATCGGTTCGCAGTCTTTAGCAAGTAATAGCTAGGTAATAGGGCTACAACATTCTCGTCACGCAGGTCGAAAGGTCAAGGTCACAGCCATTTGTTGAAAAAATAATTAAAACGCTCATATCTCCGTAAATATTGGAGCTAGAGATCTCTGGTTAGTTTCAGAATGTGCTACCCTCTAAGACGCAGTTTTCGTATATTGAACACTTTTTGATGCGTAGCACTCATTTTCGAGCAAAATGAGATCATAAGTTTTGCGGAAAACGCACTAAATGACCCCTGTCGGTTGTTTCGTATTTTTACCGATTTACCGTCAACCTATCGCTATGACGTTCTAAGATGTCATAAAAAATATGAATTGAAATGTTTTGTGTCGAATTTTAGAGTTTTAGTAAGCTTACTTACCAAAAATCATCAAAAATCGATTTTTTTTTTATAAAAATACGTGAGTAGCGTCGTTTTGTAGGTTCCGCGTATAGGTGCAAATTAAAAACGATACGCTCCTATCTTACTTCCGGTTCCAGGGTCGACGGGATTTCTCTATGGGACTTCCTATGTTAAAGCGATGTATCTTTAGGCTCGGAAAAATGTTTTGTCGTGTATTTCACAAGTGCCTTCATCAAGCAACACCGCGATTTTTTCCTTAGTTAAACATGATACATAGTAGTCACAATGCTTACTATGTGCAATTGGAGCAAAAATTAACGTCACAGGATATTTTTGAAATTTGGCCAATGGTGAAAGATACGGCTTTTTGTTGCTAGCAGAGGCTCCAACGGGCGTCCTATTCAAGCCATCACTCAATGCTTGCAGCTGTGGATGGATAATACTAAGCTGGGTCATAATCTGCGAACACGGTGACATAGCCACACTACTTTTTGGTATATAGTTGAAATCGTTTAACATTGGATCCTATGGGGAAAAATGAACTTGAGTGAATATGACCTGCTTCAGCTCAAACAACTTCAGTCTCCTTCGCCACACAGAGAGGTACTATCGTCGCAAAGCAAGTTATAAGAAAAACACGGCGATCTCAATATTATTTTTTGTTTCCATGGCAACGAAGCCACTGGCCTAATGATAAACATACAGGTTCTTGAAAGAAAAATCGTCAAAAATCGTAAAGTAACTAGTTGCCAATAAGCAACTACAGATTATCCAATGCTTTTCTTCAAACGGATGTTCTTTGTTCTCTGTTCTTGTCGTCGGTCTCCGTCTCACCGCAAAGATAAACTAATGCAATTTTTTGCCATTTCGCCAAGCCATAGCTGAAGGACTATTCCTTCTATCGCCTAGCTCTTTAATCGAAGAGGTTGTGGCAGTAAACCTTGGCGTACTGCCACTTGGACGTTGTCGTGCGTCACGCCATGACGTCACCATAACATCATGACATCACACATCTTACGTAAGCAACTCGGCTATTATAAGGTAAGGTGACTTTCGGTTTGCTTGACGTTGCAGGTCGTATTCAGGGACAGTTTGTGCCATGTGTAACTTTTTTGGCGCAGTATGCGCAATAAGTATGGGTCAAAAATGACGTCATAGCTAACGTGCTCCTACGAAATGTTGGATTTGCTTTATTTTCAGCCACTTTGGCAATAGCTGTCATAACCCGAGTTGATGAGTAGGTATATTACAGAAATAGAAGCCATCTTGAGCATTTTCGCGAATGTCAAATGACGTCATGTCACGTCACGATAACGTATTATTAGCTAAACAGTAAAATTCGTAGCGCCATTCATAATGAGTCAAGCAATCGCTCTTGAGAACAAATTTTCATGTTCACTTAAACTCTAATATGGCATTAAATTGGCGGGCGGAAGATGCGTCACATGACGTCATCGCCACGTCACCGGTTCAAACGACGGTTTTACCTGTAATTCCGTTAATATCGGTTAATTGCTCATTGCCCATTGCTCAAAATAGAGCCTGCGATGCGCACGTTGTCGGGATGAACGCGCTATTTGGCTCAAATTTCCCGTTATACGCGCTGTTTAGCCCGAATTGTCCCGTATACGCGCTGTTTATCCAAAATTGCCCCCTATATGAGCTGTTCAGCTCAAATCGCCCGTCATATTCGCTATTTTGCATTAATTGCGCGTTACATGCGCTTTTTAAACGACGATTACCCGCTACATGCGCAATTTAGCCCAAATTGCCCGTTATACGCGCTGTTTAACCCAAATTGCCCCTTAGATGCCCAGTGTACCTCAAATTTCCTGTTATACTCGCTATTTAGCCCAAATTGCCAGTTATTTTGCGATATTTAGCTAAAATGTCCGCTGAAAGCTCTATTTAGGTAGCAACATCTTTATTTTGCCAACAGAAAGCTCTATTTTGCATATCAAGAGCTCCATTGTGTCAACAGTTGCTATCCCAGGCCGCTATCTATGCTGAATTGCTCTCTGAAGGCTGTATTTGGCCCAACGAAAGCTCTAATTACCCCAAATTGTACCTTAAAAGCTCTATGTGGGCCAAATTGTATGTGTAATGGCCTACTTAGCCAAATTTACTCACTAAAACTCTATTTTGCCCGCTGAAACCTGTATTTGACCCAAATTGTCAACTGAAGGCACTAATTGACCCCTCAGATCCCAAGTCAAGTCAAGTCAAATATCATTTATTCAAACCAAGTGTACAAAAGAAAAGAAAGAAAAAAAAAAAACGTGATCCTGCATACATCAAGTCAAAAAAAAAATAATAAAAAATAATAATAGTAGTAAAACAGGTAAACGAAGAAAAGCAAAAAAGTATACACTTGGTTGGGGAGACTCCAACTAAAACCCTAGCTGGGTTGCTGGCGTTGGAGCCACCCAAATATTAAATAAGAAAAAAATCGTTAAGCGGCATATAAACTTGAAAACAAATGATCCAACACGGGCCCACCACCACAACAATGTTGTGCGGTTAAAACAAATGCAGGAGGGTTACAAAATATAATGTCATAGTTATTAATTACAATAAAACACTCAAGTCAGTTGCACGCGGCAGGTATAACAGTGTGGAATATTACAGTTATAAGAATATGTATTAACAATAAGGTGTTTAATATATTTTGAATACCCTTCTAAACTATGCGTATGAACCTTTTGAATAATTTGGCTTGGTTCATTATTGACGACTTCAACCAGACTATGTCTAATACATTTCGTAACAAAGTCATGCTGAGCTCTAACGGTGGGAGCATAGTTTCGGTAGCGAGTATAATGAGTATGCACGTCGTCATTTCGGACCATGGACAGTTTATAAAAATAGCCAGGTAATTTTTCATTAGTTAATTTGTGATAAAATTTTAATTTTTGTAAACGATGTATGTCTTCTAATTTTAGTAGATTTAGGCGCTTAAACAATGGTTCTGTATGTGCGCTATACCCACTCAAAGTAACAATGCGTATGGCTTTTTTTTGCAGTTTACATAGTCTGTCTGCTTGATAACCCCAGGCTAGAATACCATAGTTTAAGTGCGGTAATATTAGAGTGTTATATATAGTCAATAGAATATGCTTAGGCAAGGTATATTTTAATTTGTATAAAATTCCAATTACCTTAGATATTTTACATGCGATTTTTTCGATATGACTGTGCCACTTCATGTGTTTATTTATGATTACACCCAGCATATCAAAATTGTCTACATGCTCTAAAATAGTGTTGTTCATGTAAAGCTGGGGAGTTTGCACTCTCTTTTGTGGCGTATGACATACCATAAACTTACATTTGTTAGGGTTTAAAGACGTTTAAAGTCGGTTTATATTTAACCAGTCGCATATTTTAGACAGTTCATTATTTAATATATCGCTGCAATCTAGGGCAGTGGACTCCTTCATAATGGGCCTTAGAGTACTCAATAAACTGGTATCGTCCGCATAAATGATAAATTTAAAGAGGGTACTGGCGGAGACAATTTGACCCCTCAGATCCAGATTTGACCTATCAGATCCAGATTTGACCTCTTAGATCCAGATTGACCCCTCAGATCCAGATTGACCCCTCAGATCCAGATTTGACCTCTCAGATCCAGATTGACCTATCAGATCCAGATTTGACCTCTCAGATCCAGATTTGACCCCTCAGATCCTGATTTGACCTCTCAGATCCAGATTTGACCTCTCAGATCCAGATTTGACCTCTCGGATCTAGATTGACCTCTCAGATCCAGATTAACCCCCAAGATCCAGATTGACAGCTCAGATCCATATTTGATCCCCCAGATCCAGATTTGACCTCTCAGATCCAGATTTGACCTCTCAGATAGAGATTTGACCTCTCAGATCCAGATTTGACCTCTCAGATCCAGATTGACCATTCAGATCCAAAGTGATCCCTCAGATCCAGATTTGACCTCTCAGATCCAGATTTGACCTCTTAGATCCAGATTGATCTCTCAGATCCAGATTTGATTCACAGACGCCTATTTTGCCACTCAGATCCAGATTGACCCCTAAGATCCCCATTCGACCTGGACATCCACATTTGCCCTCTCAGTCTTCTGGCATCCCAACTAGACCCGTCAGATTTAATCTGTCGGATCCAGATTGGACTCATATGATTTTTATTGACTCCCTCAGAACCTGATGGAAGCCGCCAGATAAAGATTTGACAACTAGGATGCAGATTGACCCGTCGCATCCCTATTTGATCCCGATTCAACCCTGGTGATCCTGATCGAACATTGCTAATTGGAGATTGGACCCCACGAAACTAGCTTTGACCCGTCGTATGCCAATGTGTCCCACGGATTCCGTTTCGAACCGTCGAATTCGACCCTGCACATCTCGATTTGTCCCATGCAACCCTAATCGACCCATCAGATCCCTATTGGTCCCACGAATCCTGATTAGAGCTCCCGCATCCCTATTCGAAGACCCTGCGGACCGCCACTTGCGGAGGACAACCCAAGGCATCATCGATACACGCCTGATCACTTCAGAGGGGTGATTTTGTTTAGTCCTCTAATGAATGACCAGTGGCCACGGTGCTGTCATCCCAACGCACACCCTCAGGAATCCAGAAATTTCTAAATTTCACAAAAATGTCATGCAGCGGCAATGTAAGAGACGGCCTTAGGCAACAATACACACTATTTGGGCCACTAACTAGGTCGGCACGAGCATTTGTAATACCATTCACTCAAGCCGGTGACCTTATTCCGAGGCCCACTCTTGACCTCAAAACCACGCTATCATATTCACTGTAAAGTTCAAGCCGAGCACAAACGACGGTTTTACCTGTAATTCCGTTACGCGGTACCCGCTGTTTAGCCCGCATTGTCCCGTATACGCGCTGTTTCACTATTTCTTCATTTCTCCATTTCTCCATGGGACTTTTGTGGCGTTTCGAAGTTCAAAGGGCCATAACGCGGTTAATATTTGAGCTAGGGAAACCAGATTTGGCATGAAGCGAGAGACAAATGTAAGGACTATAATAAATCTCCCTAGGATGCTTAGTTTGGCCGTTAGAGCGCTCGCAAGAGGTGCACCCCACCTTGCTGAGGCTCCCGTTATAAGTCAACGGCGATATCGACCTGCACTCCTTCGGGTTGCGATGGCCGCCGTTGGCTTAATAGCGACGCTAGAGAGTCGGGACTGGTTGCAAAAGACACGCTCTTTGACCCAAATATCGATTTTCGTCCTCATCAGTGTCCCACTGAGTTCTTGTTCATATACGTTCGTCGTCCCTTTCGAGCTGCACTTGACGGTCTCCTGTGGCGTGATTAAGCCAAGTCTGCATCCTGAGGCCATGGGCAACAGCTCAGTGACGGTGATCATATTCTAAACCATACTTCTGTTTTTTTTTTCAGAGTCGTGTTTTGCCGGTAAGGACCTGCGCACCATGAGCAGGAAGTCATTATTATCCCATAGCGGATCATTATGGTTCCGTCACAATAATGACCGACCAAACATGAAGATGATGACCCGGTATTTATGTGTGTCGTGTGTATAGCAGACTGTTCTTTATATCCCAGCATCATTGACACTAAGCTCTGACATCAAAACCACCACCAAGGTAAAGGTTTTGAACAGCACAACACTGTTCTGTGTAGAGTTCTTTCGAAAGCTCCCGGCGCTAAACGTGTCAATTTTTTTTTTTAATATTGGCATTTTTGCAATCTACAAACTGTATTCTTACTCCCGGCGCCTTTACTGAGGTTGAAAGCCGGCAAAATATCTGAAATATACGCCATTTAAGAGTTCAGTTTGCGCACGCTGCCTAGCCCTGGTACATGCCTCTTACCACGCCCGTAAACGGAGCTAGGGTGAGAGCCATGCCGCTGACACAGCCGAAAACAAGAAATCGGCAGTAAACAATCTTAGCGTGAGCACTCGCTGCCAGGCGGCGTTTGTTTACTTCCAACGAGCGGCGGAGCATTCAAAACGAAGCGAGAGGTGAAATAAATTGTCTGGATGACATGAACATTCATTACCAAGCAAAGAAATGAAAGTGCGACGAAAGTCCAAAAAGCTTTAGGAACGTCGTGGCGCACATTGTCGGGTAGGCACTGTATATTTATTCTGTTATGAACTTCAACTTGAGCCACCGGTCCGCGATTTCTGCCGATTTCTTGTTTTTGGCCGTGTCAGCGGCATGGCTCTCACCCTAGCTCCGTTTACGGGCGTGGTAAGAGAGGCATGTACCAGGGTTGGCGCAAGTGCCCCCAGGCAAGCCCGCTTCTCTAGGGGCACAACGGTAACAATGTTAAAATCCTTCGACGTTAGTAGGGAATCGACTGTAGCTTTTATTATAATGCGGGCGCGTACAATAATAGTGCTTACGTATTCTATATACCTTGTTCTATCTTCTGACATCAAGAAAGTGTGTCAACACTAGATTGTTCCAGTCATATTTTCGCGAACAAATGTTGGAGCATGCGACTTTTCCCTACCAACCGCCATGTATATGCAGCGCCACCTGGCGAATCCCGCCACCATTTGAACCATATGTAGCCTGGGTCCCAAACTTTGTAACAGTCAATGACCTGTGAAAGAGGGCGCTGCTGTTGTCGTTAAGTTCAAAGTGAGCGACTGACAAGGCCCTCTAGCGGAGAGTCATATGCTAACGGAGAGGAGGAACCAACTCGCATTCACAGGTACCGACATCCGCCAAAAACAAATATGGCGGATGGCTGGTCGGGAACAGTTGTGTGCTCCAACATTTCTTCGCGAAAATATAATCGAAACAACCTAGTGTCGACACACTTTTTTGATCTCAGATGATAGAACAAGGTATATATAATACGTTAGCACTATTATTGTACGCGCCCGCATTATAATAAAAGCTACAGTCGATTCCCTACTAACGTCGAAGGATTTTAACATTGTTACCGTTGTGCCCCTAGAGAAGCGGGCTTGCCTGGGGGCACTTGCGCCAAGGTTTGGCATTTGGTAGATCTACACCTAGGCCGGTTATCGCATCGTTTGTGCCATGCTTTTATTTCTCCTGCAGGACGCGGGCTCTGATAAGTATAAAACTGTTTTTTGTTAGGTTTTCTGAAGGTTTGTTTTGTAATCTATTCGTTTTCAAAAAATGAATTCAGCCGAATACATCGGTATATGGACCTTATGGTCGTGGCCTAGTACCCTGCGTTCGGCGACCAGTGTGTGGTTGGAATCCGACCTGTGCAAGTCACTCACCACGTTGAACCGCAGGAACTTATGGTGCTTACGAGCAAACGTCATCATCGTCAGCAATTTGCGGGGAGTAGAAGATCATAACACTGTTCTAAATCCAAGCCTCTTTTGGAAAACTCCTTGCATGCAGGTGCACATGTGTGTTGTAGATTGTTGGTCGCTCCAGTCATAATGGATGCATGTGTGTGTTGTAGTTTTTTTTTGTCACTCCAGTCATAATGGATGCATGTGGGTGTTGTAGTGGTTGGTCGCTCTAGTCATAATGGATGCATGTGTGTTTTGTAGTTGTTTAGCTCTCCGGTAATACTGGATGCATGTGTGTTATAGTTGTTGGTCGCTCGTCATTATGCATGCATGTGTGTGAGGTGATTGAGTTATTTTCCTTCATAGTTAAAATCAATCATTTTATCGATTTAAACGTTAAATTGTTTGCTCAACAAAGTAACTACCTGTGCGCACGCCAAAACATCTGCTTTGTTTATATTTGCTCTAAGCCCTAATCAAACGGCATGTGTTTTTTTTGCATTTACCTTGACACTTGTGGAATCCAAGCAATACGTCGAAAACAGTGCGCAGGAATGCAGAAGCGTATCATCGGCGAACTGTCCTATTTTATGTTTAATATATTTTCACGCCCTTACATACAGGGTTATTCTTAATGGTCATCGCCATGGGTTTAATTGCGGAGATAAAAAGACAAAGAGACAAAGGATCCCCTTACCCCGGGTGACATATTAAACAATTCGGAAAAATGTCCATTGTTAATAACTATCAAAGTTACATGTGGAGCTGAGCGTTGCAACGGCTGTACCAAAATAAACATAAACAGGAAATGTTACCTTTGACCACAAGCAGTGTCAACGGCCACCGCCAAAGAAAAAGTGGCACTCCGGACGCTTCTATTGTCTCATATAATTTAGCGCTGGAGACCCCTGTCGGTGGCAGCGGTAAACGACTTGTGTACACACGTTTATGACGTTTCAAATCAGCATAAGTTTTCATTTTTGTGGCGGACAATTCATGAATTTGAAATGTTGTGCTCATTGGCAGATAATTGGTGAGCGATATGGTAGGTGTTTATTGTCTGTTATGAACCTTAAGGCCTTAGGTTTGTGTTCTTATACGCAAATTTGGCATTCAAAAACAGTGAAACAACTCCACATGCAACTTTAACATCTTCACAGATTATATTTATCCACGTTTTTAATGATTCACCAAAGTTTTATGCTAAGAGATTAACTTGTCTAGATAACCCCAATCAATCGAATCGACAGCCTTTCCAAGATCTAAAAAGTCCAGTTTTTTATGGTCTTGCATACGCGTGTATTTTCCCCTGTAATACTATTCAAAATATTTTTCATCCCTAATACTAATACCCCCACAGAAATGTTGTGGTCTACATGTAAAAGTGAGATGGACCTCCATTTTTCTAAGAATTCTCTCGGTTTGTTGCCTTTTGGCAGATAAGTAAGGATCCTTTGACGCTGGGGAATGGACAAAGAATGACGAAAAGCGGAAAACACTTTTTAGAATTCAATATGGACAATTATGTTTTTACCACCTCTCTAATCTCGCCCAATAAACTTTCGTTTTCATATATTTCTTGTTGCTCGTCACTCAATTGCTTTACATTATCCACATCCAGTTACATGGTCTTGAAAATCACATCCTTCAGCCGTTTTGAGTACAAATCTTGATTACACTCTTTTGAATTTAATACCCTTTGTGGACTTTGGTTTTTGTTTACCACTTCCCTGTGTTTTGGAACAGGTATTATTTTGCTGAGGCAGGCCAAGATCTCCACCTTCTATAGACTCGTTAAAGCGATGTTACTTTATTCAACAAGTCGACCCCGTTTAATTTCGTTACATTTGCCACACACTTACCCCAACGAAAGTCTTCGATATATTTGTACAATATTAATACAGATAAAATATAATTTACAATACAATGTGAGAAAAAATTTATGCAAATCAACAAAACGTTGGTTGTCAATTTGTGTTCTAAACATATATGAAACACATATCCTCATAAGTTTACCTTCGAGAGAACAAAGGAAAGCGACAAAGGTACAGTGGTATCAAGGTTTACTGGGACAGTAAAAACCGTCACGATTTGGCAGGAAGTGCAACAAAACTTCACTGTACGAGCAAGTTCTAGTTTCTGGATTGAAACCTCTTTTAATTTAAAGCTACAACATAAACAAACGTGGTATTGTGCACGTATTTCAAGAGCCGGGAACACATGAACGTAATATAGTCACTTATAAACAAAACTAACAACTTCCCAGAACATGTCCAAGACTATATCACAACAAGTGTCACATGCAATGGTTGTATATGGTCGGCTGTCGTTCACACGAGAAGCGCGGATACTGACAACAGCGTGCGCTGCCATACAAAACACCCTCATAAAGCAAGCAGTATTTTCGGGGACAGAAACGACCCAAAATCAAACAGTTACCAAGCTATCCACCTTTGTTTGTGTCATCACTGCTCTCACATAACTCATCAGATCGGCGCTGTTATATTCTTATATATTTTGGCGCACTCCCGAAACACTTCTTTAGGTAGCCCACCAACATATATGAGAAAAGTTCTATATATAGATGTATTGAACACTTGAACACAATTCCTCACCCTTACCAATCTCTATTACATGTTGTAGGTGCAACATTGGCATAAATATCAGCATAGTCGCGTATACAGACGGATTTCACGCAAGAAATCACACCAATTACACAAACTCTTTAGCTTGGGGGATGGGGGGGGGGGATTGTCTTTCATAAAACAGAAGGCGACGAAAGGCTGCAAAATAATGTGCGTCTCATCACAAAATTTAAAACGGATTTTTTTCTCCGTGGCGTTGATTAATTTAAACCATGTGAGGTCATTGACGTAGCGCCGGCTAATCGACATGTCCTTTTTATCACAGCGCGCCGCTACTCCCGTCAATGCAACACATAAATACTGTAAGTACGGCATGGTGTATTTTCATCTACAGCTACTAGGTGGCGCGCAGGAAGCGAGCGAGGTGGAGGCGGTGGAAAGAACCACGGAGGCAGCATCGGCTGGCACAAACCGACAGGTGATAAAACATAACAACAGCGTGGCAGGGTCCTGAGGCAAATGGACATTCTGGTGGTTGTCATGCGTGCTGAATACTACAAAATAAACCTTGCTGGTCTCTTCTTCTAGACATTTTAATAGGTTAGCGCCTCCATAGCACCAGTGAAAGCCAACACCATTCACTAAAGTTCATACAATCAATGAAATGTTTTACAGATGGCACAATGTACCATACAGTGCAGGGTCACTTGCACGGGACTTGATCTGACGTTAATCTCACAGGACTTGCATTCAGTGGTATCCTCCGCCAGGACAGCCATAAAGTATAAAATACAAATTCTCATTAGCATGTATTGCTATAACGGCTCCACCATGAAGTCTAATACTAGCTCCAATGTAAATATCAATAAATAAACGGGATCTCCCGTGGAGCACGCCCGCCTTTAATTAACATTAACAACGTCACAACAACGAGCTTTGGCAGACTATAACAGGGATCTACGAGCTTTGGCAGACTATAACAGGGATCTACGAGGGCTGTGCTCGTTGCCTCATGGCCTCTGCCTTCTTCGCTAGCTCCTTCTGGCGCTTGTCCTCCGCCTTCTTCAGGTAATACTGTCTGATCTCAGCCTGCTCTGTGGGCGTCTTCCTATAACTGAAGACAGAAACCATTCTGTGTAAAACATTGATGTATCAATCAAGATCCGCAATCTAAACGCGGCATTTGGCACTTTTTCAAAAACGAGGAAATGTGGTGGCCACTAAGGAAAAGAAATATGTGGCTACTCCTGCCCCATCATGGATGGCCACTAGGGAAAGGAGTATGTGACTACTCCTGCCCCATCATGGGTGGCCAATAGAGAAGAGAATATGTGGCCACTCCTGCCCAATCATGGGTGGCCACTAGGGAAGAGAATATGTGGCCACTCCTGCCCAATCATGGGTGGCCACTGGGGAAGAGAATATGTGGCTACTCCAACCCAATCATGGGTGCCCATTAGGGAAGAGAATATGTGGCCACTCCTGTCCCATCATGGGTGGCCACTAAAGAGGAGGAATATGTGACCACTCCTGCCTCATCATGGGTGGCCACTAAGAAAGACAAGATGTGGCCATTCCTGCCCCATCATGGGAGGCCGCTAGGGAAGCGAATATGCGGCCACTCCTGCCCCGTCATGGGTGGCCACTAAGGAAGACAATATGTGGCCACTCCTGCCCCATCATGGGTTGCCAATAGAGAAGAGAATATGTGGCCACCCCTGCCCCATCATGGGTCGCCAATAGAGAAGAGAATATGTGGCCATTCCGGCCTCATCATGAGTGGCCAATAAGGAAGTGGAATATGTGGCCACTCCTTCCCCATCATTGGTGGCCAATAGAGAAGAAAATATGTGGTCACTCCTGCCTCATCATGGGTGGCCAACAGAGAAGAGAATATGTGGCCACTCCTTCCCCATCATGGGTGGCCAATAGAGATGAGAATGTGGCCACTCCTGCCTCATCATGGGTCGCCAATAGAGAAGAGAATATGTGGCCACTCCTGCCCCATCATGGGTGGCCAATAGAGAAGAGAATATGTGGCCACTCCTGCCCCATCATGGGTGGCCAATAGAGAAGAGAATATGTGGCTACTCCTGCCCCATCATGGGTGGCCAATAGAGAAGAGAATATGTGGCTAATCCTGCCCCATCATGGGTGGCCAATAGAGAAGAGAATATGTGGCTACTCCTGCCCCATCATGGGTGGCCAATAGAGAAGAGAATATGTGGCTACTCCTGCTCAATCGTGGGTGGCCAATAAGGAAGTGGAATATGTGGCCACTCCTGCCCCATCGTCACCACGATGTTAGGAGTTTATATCTCAGTCATTCTGTTATAGCTACGTAACCGCACGCTAAGCTCGAGTTGCTATTAGTTTTAATAATACTTACTAGAAGTCATAAAATCTTGTAAGCTGGTAGAGTTGAGTTCCTTCGTTGGTGAAATGGCAAGCAAAGAGAAGCATGTTCCTGGGCTGTACCTTCCAGGCGAACCTCATAAAAAGGGCCGAGTATATACAAAGGGCTGCAAAAGGAAAAATCCACTCACAGGCACAGTTGAATCCAGAAATGCCGAAAGTTGCAAAAGTACAATTCTTATGAGTCCCTTCCCTACCGTGAGTGATCTTCATAGCTTAAATACAATAAATGTATGACCAAAGCTGTCATCTTTTGGCGACCAACTGATTTAATATCTTTACCACAGTGGAATAACAATAGGCTCAATGATTAACCAATCTGATATTAAGATGGTTGGTTGGTTATTCAGGATGCTTTAACCACTATTGGTCATATCGCGTCAATGGGAGAAGGAAGGGAGAGTGGAGCCATGTCCCCGGGGGTAACCCCCTACTCGTTGTGAAGAAGGACATGGGACCTTTATCCTTCGACCCCACAGACATGGCCCCAACAGGGCTCGAACCACCGATCCACGTGCCGTTAGGCTCTCAGGTGGCCAGAGCACTCAATGCGAGCACTCTAGCCCACTGAGGTATCGCGCCGGTCCCTAATCTGATATTAAGAAAGGGCCTGATTGTCTGGAATACATTCCATTAACACATGACAAGGTCTATAGCTAGCAAGTTACTCACCTGTAGTCATGTTCCCACTAATCTTCTCAGGATTATCCTGTGCATCAGCAATGGCAGCCAACGGGAGGCCCCAGTTGGCAACTACATAAACAATGCATATCATATTCAAACGGGGCACCATTTGTTTTGGCTGGGTATAGTCGAATGCTTTCAGGTATGTTATATACCTTATTTTAGTTGTAACAGTTATCTGACAGAAGTGGGGTGAATGTCATTTATGTCAAGTTAACAATGATACTTCATCACATAATAGCGTATGCCTCAGCAGAGCATGGTTAAGACTAGCCTGAATGTTCAGACGTTACAGTTTGACAGTCTGATGATGTACTGTAACTGTTAGTCGCAAGAACAAGTGTCAAGACTGTACCGTCTGATCAAGCTAGGTTAGGACAATTTCTCCACCTGACATACCTGTACCCCTCTAACAATATACAAGTTCACTGCCCACCTGACCTGCTCCCATACAAATATGAAGTATCATACTCGGGACTAGATATCATGCAGTACATAGTGACTGGAGTATAGGTTTATCCTGTAACAGTACTGTGAATATAAGTTTATAGCAAGCTGCACTGAGTATATAAGTGGACAAGCATTAATGCAATAATATTTCATCAAATATTCTTCAGACTGTAAACTGATCTGTACACTTAATATATTAGCAGTAATTAACACTTTAGAAAGGAAATACTTTACCAGGGCCCCAGAAGTGCTACAAAACAAACAAAAACATGATGTATAAGATACAGAATATACACAATAAGAAATGTGGGAAAAATTCATATTTTGGCTATTATTTGTAGATTAATATAGAAATATAGTTTTACCTCATAGCACTCATATTCATAAATACCAGTATTCAAAATATTTGTATTTAGGGCACTAGTACAAAATTAAATTGTAAGTACAATTATAATTATTTTATGGGATATATATTTATATCAATAAGGTGGTAATGACAAGAATTAAAAGAAGGTATATTAAAAATGGTACTCACAGTGCTGCATAAGTATGAAACAAACCAAAAATAATGGTAAATATTACAATGCACAGACAGATATGAATTGTTTTAATCTTTAAGAGGACACATACATGCAATAAGACTGGGTAAATATATCTGAATATGCCATTTAACGCGGATGCCACAATAAAGCTGCATACTATGCACAATCTGGGAGCCCAAGAATTTCCCAACCCTTATATCAATATATGCATGCACCTTCAGCAATAATTTAAGCACAAATCATTTATAGATATTGATAACCTTTAAGGTGACCATGTGTTATAAGCAAGATTGACAATTTCTAATCAGATCCACAGGAGTAGCACAAGGCTGAATAAATATTTGCTTCTTGTTGAACGTGTCAAGACTCCATAAAAACAAGGTGCTAAAACAAATGGCCAATGGTAACTCTCACAGCAGAAGGCGATCATCCTCATGTCACTATAACTGCCTATAGGATGAGTACGGACCGTTTATGTGTGTACTTTTCTGTAATCGCCGCCCGAAGAGTGCACATTTTTTAATCAACGCTAAATTTGAATGTTTACTTCATGGCCCTCCGGCCCGCTCAGATAGATAAGCCAAGGAAGGGCATCCAACATGGCTAAATCAATGATTACTCAGGTATCAGTGATTGATCACTTGCCGAAATGTAATTTCGATATTTTATTTATATGAAATTTTGTCTTAATTTTTACCAGAAAGATGCTGTCATGTATGACATCACCTTGACATTCATTTCGTAAGATCTAAGTAATCTGCATATTATTTTAACCATCTTTTGCTTTGTACGCAATCAATGCCATTGGTACCTTCGCAATCACTGGTCTGATAACTATATATATGGCCAGTGTATAGACCTGTGATATTGTTCAGAACATGAACAACCAGGGCAACTAGATTATTTGATGAAGTGTGCTTTAGAAGTTTAGTCTGTTTGTGAAAGTATTGTTTGTGGTGTCATAAAAAAGGATAAAATCGCAGTGTAAGCGTCAATTTGGTATCATTAAATGGTCTTGTTTACCACCTCAGTAATTTTCAGCGCGATCGCGGCCGAAACGTCGCTCTACGGCATTTTTGAATTCGAGCTTATCACTGGCCATGTTCATGGTGTTTACTTTCGCGGATTGTCAACAGACTCAGACAGTGTCCAGGGTGTCAGTGGTCAAAGATCGGACAGGCCTATCGTTCGCTATCAATAAACTAACCTGAGGAAGTATTTGCCCCAGCTTAGGCCTGCCATGATCGGCTAAAATCGGGCCTTCCCTTTTAACAGCTGCCACACGTTTAGGGCTTTACTGGGTTTTTACACCAGTGTACTTTGGAAACAGGCCGCTTCTCGATGTTATTCTTGACCTTGTCCTTGCCCGAGTCCCAAACCCAAGTCAGTAAAATCTGGCCCCGGAGCCGTGGACAAGTGGGTCCACGGTTAGGAACGCACACCAGTAAATAAGCCCGCCTGTTCAGACAAACGAAGCTGGCGGGGACGGTAAATGAACACGCTGTAGAAAAGACCTGTCAACGGGATATCCCCGGGGGGGGGGGGGGGGGGGGCACGGGTATCTTTGTGCCCCCCCCAACCCCACCCAAAAAAAAAAAATTTATATGCTGCTTTCCAACCCAACTCATGGTAATATTCCCTTATTATCTGGGTAAAATAGCCTTACGACTAAGTTCAAATATCTTTGTATGGGTGCGTCATATATAGAAGCACGAATCATCTGATTAATGCGGTATGTATTGCCCTTGCTGGGCAACTCATGTGCAGCGCTCTGTTACGTTTTGCGCAAAAAATAACACTATATAGTATAGTGGTTGACATAGAATCCCGGCGAATCCAGGGAGGAGCCCAGGGGCCAGTGTCCCTATTACCCTGGAATATAGGCGCATAAAAGGAATCTGAAGAAGGGGGCACAGAGCGCACATCCACTATTCTTTCTGCGCAACCTTACCATGCAGCAGCCCCCCCCCCCCCACCCCACCTCTCGGGGTAAAACTAGTATCAGAAAATTTGATGAGATTTCAAACACATCTTAAAGTAGCCTATATATGAATATTATGCGAAAATATATATGTAACGTCTGCGTAATAGACAAGATTAAGTTCAAAGAAGACGGCTCTTAAATCAGTGCACTTTGGTAGCAAATGGATTTTATACAATGAGTATATAAAGAAAGAAAAATCGATCTCAGGCATTAGCAGCGTTTGATATATATATGAATATTATGCGAAAATATATATGTAACGTCTACGTAATAGACAAGATTAGGTTCAAAGAAGACGGCTCTTAAATCAGTGCACTTTGGTAGCAAATGGATTTTATACAATGAGTATATAAAGAAAGAAAAATCGATCACAGGCATTTGCAGCGTTTGATATATATATGAATATTATGCGAAAATATATATGTAACGTTTACGTAATAGACAAGATTAAGTTCAAAGAAGACGGCTCTTAAATCAGTGCACTTTGGTAGCAAATGGATTTTATACAATGAACATATCAAGAAAGAAAAATCGATCACAGGCATTTGCAGCGTTTGATTCTCGATTTATAGTTATATATAATACTAATATGCTGGCAACTTATATATCGCGCCCTGGCTGTTATTTTAGGTACTAATGTAGATACTCTATATCCCATCTTGAAAAAGAATCCCGTTTACGAAGTTGTTACTTAAATTGAGGGAAGTAGATAAACTGTTACGCATTTACTACACAATTTCCGTCCCCACAGCAATAGCAGAGAGAATATATTCTACTTTACGACGATTAAAGCGTATCTCAGAAGTACATTAATGACAAGCAGAGGTTAAACCATTGTCTTCTGTTGCGAATATTTAAGTACAGAACAGACACAACTTCCCTAAATACAATAGCATCTTAATTCAAATGAGAAGCGACTACATGTTTTGGCTCCTTTGATAACGAATCAGCGTAAGCATATTTGATGAATAGGTTGTTGCAAAATAATCATAAATGAGAGTTGTAGGAATATAGGGTATTGTCTGTTGAACATGATAGTAGATAAATACCATAATTTGTGTTGCTACAGATGAGACTGTCGGAATAAACAATTTATGTGAATAAATAACAGTCCAGTAACTGATTTTATGAATCTCATACAGTATATGCATGCATGCCATGACCTGTCAACAAGGATTCTTAACATTTTATGTGAGAGTAAAAAGCGAAAAAGAACATTTGTTTAACCTGGCGTGATAATTGATAAGCGGACGTATGATATTCGTGTTGAAATCTGTTCTTAAATTGTCACAGAACATTAGGCCTAGTTCACATGGAGTAATCGATCATCCCTTTCTCGGCGGAAAATCGTGGTGAACATCCCTTTCTCCGATGTGGAAAGCCCGTTCTCGGCAGAAAATACAAGAACAGTGTCTGGTGTGGGCAGAAAAACTGCATTTAGGAATGGAAACATAGGCATACATTCAACCTGCTTATGTTTATCAAGCAGGCGGGAATCTGTTAATGAACATGATCGTTATTGCAAGTTCAATAATGTTGAGTATTATGCTGCTTTTGAACGCACAATGTCGACTCAGTGGTTTGAATGACAAATTCCATTCACCAATTTTACAATTCCATCGATATTGATCTAGATCATGCGCAATCAAGCTTGACAACGCCCTTTCTCCGAGCATGGCAACTCCCTTTCTCGGTCAGTGTCTACAAATAGCAATGACGTTTCGGCGATGCAGCCTGCGAAGATCAACCGCATTTGACACCATAATTTGTTATTAATTAATTAAATTTGTTTGATATTATTTACATTATTGAGGTAGATGACCGGGGGGCTAGAAAATCGGTAATAGAGAGGGGTTGGGCGGGGAGTTACTGATCCAGTGCATTAAGGAGAATAAGTTTTGCAGTGACTGAACATTAACATTTTGTTTTAATTCTTTCACTGAGATTTGTAGGCCCCATAACACATTGCGACGTGATATTTTGTCATTGTGACTAACTTTTAGATTGACAACCTATGTGAGGGGTATTTCCGTTCCTCGGGAATTGGCTTTTCATTTTACCCTGAACTGGGAATGAGGAAAATGCATCTTCGTGATCTGCCAAACCTGGGAAATCGCCAATGTATATGTATTCGCCTTTCCTTTGTATGCGGGGAGTTATCGTTTTAATTTATCGTGATCTGGGAATAAAGAAACTATTTTTCGTGATGTGGGAACACGACACCCCCCCCCCCCCCTTCCACACACACACCTATCATATTGTAGAATCGCAAATGATTTTGAAGCATTATGGACTAGCTATGCAGACAAGTCGTTCAGATGGGTGAATTATTCAGCGTAATTAATGCCAGCTCTAACGTTAGCTATCATCGGAATATCAATGTCAACATCCGAGAAAGGGAGTTGTCAACGTCCGAGAAAGTCATGTGCGATTTTACAAAACACTTAACATTTCTTTAAAAAATAGTTCAACGTATTCTTGGCATTTGCATGTTATGCATCGGCGGCAGGAATGCTTCACCGTTGCTGCCTGGACTGTTAACCAGAAGTTTCACAACGGAAAGAGGCCTAATGGCATGGGTTGGCACACCAGTCGGCATCCCTCGCGTTGGGGGATGTGTTTGTGTGCGACTTTTCTCATATGCAGGACTCGTGTCAGCCCGTCATAACAGACACGTTGGACGCTTAGATGCATATGTTTGTTACTTGTTAAAACCATAAAGGGGATCAAAGAACTGAAATTTATTTGCATTATTGATGAAATAGTGAAAACATGTGGACAATTCCGCCGAGAACGGGACGTTCACCGCCGAGAACGGGACGTTCACCGCCGAGAACGGGACGTTCACCGCCGAGAACGGGACGTTCACCGCCGAGAACGGAACGTTCACCGCCGAGAATGGGACGTTCATCGCCGAGAACGGGACGTTCACCGCCGAGAACGGGACGTTCACCGCCGAGAACGGGACGTTCACCGCCGAGAACGAGACGTTCACCGCCGAGAACGGGACGTTCACCGCCGAGAACGGGACGATCGATTACTCCATGTGTAACGTTAGTTGCGTGGAATCCGCAGAGCATTCCTGAAACTGCAGTAATACAGTAGCTATAATAATAATAATAATAATAATGTTTATTTCCAACTGTTCCAATTTAATTTGCGACAAAGCACAACATTTTTACATTGAAAAACCAAAAGCCATTAGCTATAGCAGCAACAGTAGCTATAGCTACTAGACAATAGCGTTAGTCCTGAGAGCTCAAATGTGGTGATTTACTCCCGGGAGCGGTGTGGGGCGGGGGGGGAGGGGAGGGGCACTATTATACAAATCTGGTTGGGGGGTTCCGCGGGTGCCTTGATGCCTGAGAGAGCAGACGAAAAAGATACCCCTATAGAGCGGATATTTTTAAAGCTTGCGACCGGCGGGAGGAGGGCTCTGAAGACCTGGGTTCATAGAGCTGGTTACCGGGGAACCCCCCAAACCCAGCCATGTATTAAGTACCCCCCCACCTCCCCAGGGATTTACTCCCTCGCAGACAATGATCGAACGAAAAGTGTTCGACGCCGTACGTATTGATAGTGCCACCTCAATCGCAAACATCTTTCTACGCCTGTGACATACAAATGACATGTTAATTTGCTACATATTTATTGTTGCTAACATATAGTGTAGGCCTATAAGGTGGGGGGGGGGCATATACCTAACTGTAACTGCAAACACTCATATTTATTGGTGCCAACATAGTTGAATCCGGGTTGGGGGGGGGGGGGGCATGTACTTAACTGCGACTACATACAGTGAGGTATACGCATATGTGCCGTCCAAAATGCCAATTTTTTCTCCGCTTTATCTCTCAAAACGAGAGAAGAAATCCATTTAATTGACTGATTTGTTTTTCTTCAAAACTGCAGCTCTGGACCATATATTCCAGTGGATTTCGAAACTGTGCAAATCATTAACCTCCATATACTTTGCCTTGACTATCAGTGTCTATTTTCGATGCCTTTTTTAATCAAAAAAATGTCTCTCAAAGACCACAATATCTCGCACTTGTCTCTCCATATGCCTTCTATGGCATGGGCGGCACACCCCCACCACTAATTTGATGGGAAGCCGCGTTCATTTTCACATACACTATTTACTGTGTCTTTACACACATATAGTTAAGATACATTGGATTATGAGTTAAAAATTAATTCAGTACAAGTAGTAACGCGAGAATTCACAACTCCGCGCCCCTCAGCAGGGGCGGATCCAGAAAATCTGGATATGGGGGGCCGGTTTTGGTTTTTATATGTTAAACGGTATACATTTCGACCCTAAAATTTTCGCTTGAAGAAAAAAGGCGATAAAAAGACACGTGCCCCCTTTCTCTGAAGCGGAGCACTGGGGGCACAGGGTCGTTTGAAAGTAAAACATGGCTGTAGCACTTTTCCTCATGTTATGGTCAGCATATATATTTGGCTATATTTTTGGCCGCCGGTGACTCTGGCAAAAATGTGCTCGATCGCTTGCGGCCACTTCTCGGGTCTTCGACTTGTCTGTTAGACTGTTTGTGCTACATAATTCTGATTTCCTTGCCGGCGTTACGGGAGATTTTATCGCCCATGATAGGGGCACATCTAGAAATTTGAATAGGGGGGCCATGTTGAGCGAAAACTTGTAACCGGGTGGGTGGTCCGCATCTCATATGCAGCTTGATTTGATCATTGGGGGCGGGGGGTGCATCTACAAACTGTCACTTTGCGATGTATTTCGTCGAAACACCTGTCTTGTACAGCGTACTATGCTCGATTTTGTAGCTACACCCCTCCCCCCCCCCCACCCCCCTGCCCACACACACACTAGGTCCGCCCCTGCATGAGATCGTGTTCTCCCTGCTGTTCGGGTATACGAACGGGTGTAAAGGGACTTGTGAGGGGGGAATACGTTGTCATATGCTGCATACATACCCATGCCATTTTATCCCCAAGCTTAATTAGCATGGGTGAAGCGATCCCTATTAGTGAACGGGCGTATGGGGAGGGGGATTGGGCAGATTGTCATACAGAGAATACTATGACCATCACCAAGTGTCCCTTTAGCTTTGCATGGGATTACCGATCCATGTGGATTAAAGGAAGCCGCCAGCCTGGCCTCTAACTCTAACATATAATACCCAAGTGTCTATCCTCCAAATTACAGAATTTTCCATCCTGTACGTCTGTTGCTCACTACAAAAAAATAAAAGTGACCGCCAACCACGATTTCGCCGCTCAACCAGGCGGCAGCCCTTTTTGGAGGTGTGTCCGCGATTGACCAACCAAGAGGAGATACTTTGAATTATATTCAAACCGGAAATGGCGCCTCCTGTGTGAGCAAAACACGAGCGCCTGATCATCACTAGTATAAATAGCTGCGATTCTAACTCCAATCATGGCTTTCTTACGGAAACAATCGTCGCAAGGCGTATATCAATTTGTTTGGATGTTATTTTCCATGAAACACTAAGATCATGGACTACTGCGCGGCTTGGAACTGCCGCAATTACTCCGTACATCGCGGCCCTGATCTCTCGTTTCACGCGTTTTTCCTGAAGGGTACCTGCACTGTGAAGAGTTTCCTTCGCGAGATAACTTCCAGTTATAACATAAAGCGGCTCCACATGAAGGGTCACAATATACGTCACTTGCTCCGGCAAAATGGCGCGCTGCTCGACATTGATGGGGGCGGGTTGTGCCGCCCCCTAGTCGTGTGATGATAGGTGCCGACTCACACCGAAGCCTCTTAAGTATTTATGCCTATCGAGGTCTTGTATTTCTGGAATTCTAAATTTCCCACATTTTGATTTTACCGCCAAAATCCGCTCGAAAAGAGAACTTTTTTCCATTGACCCGCTTTATGTCGCAGTTCCATGCAGACCAGCTTGGTTTTTTCATGTTTCCCGGAAGGGACGCCCCATTTTCAACCACCCCTCCCCCCCCCCCCATCCCCCCGTTAGCAAGTATCATAAATGTCCGCTCTATAGGGAATCTTTTTCATCACTAATGTCCGCTCTACAGGGGTATCTTTTTCATTATAAATGTCCGCTCTCTAAGGCATCAATGGGCACCCGCGGAACCTCCCCACCAGATTTGTATAGTAGTGAAAGGAGAGGCAAAGCTCAGACTCATCAGGGAAGGATTCAATGAAAATGGTGAGCGTTTATTGTACATTTAAGATAACATGATTTATTGATGACAGAGACTGCTAAATTGCTTGTTTACATAATTAGTTTGTTTTCATTATTACATTAACATTTACATGGTGGAAAATGTATTCATTTTACAGTGTAAAGTTGTACCGGAAAGTAATAGCTAAATTCGTAAAAGTTAAAGTCTATGCATCGAAAATATTCAGTCAAATATGGTTTCTACTAAGAATGTTCATAAAACCGAATAACAGTGGCGGATCCAGGAATTTACGAAAGGGGGTGTGGGGGGAGGAGGGGGGGTGAGGTTGTACAGAAAGAATAGTGTGCCCCTTGTGCTCCCTTCTTCAGACGGGAAGGGGGCGTGCCTTTTTTCTCCATTGACCAGCGAAAGGGGAGACACGTGCCCCCTGTGCCCCCACCCCTTTGGATCCGCCATTAAATAACAGGGACCAAATAGAAGGAAATAATGGGCCAACATCATGCTGTCTCGCAGCCGGACGTGAAGTTTATGCAATGGTAGAACAACCGGAAGTAGATGGAACTGTAGTCTCGTGGAACTACGCCGCGTTGAAATACAAAAGAAAATCCGTGGAGTTTTATGCGGTGGCGTCACAGGCTCAACAAGATATGAGACACATGCATGGCAGTTTTGGGACAGTTCTCATAAAAAAATAAGATGACGCATCTAAGTACGTTACGATACCATACATCTTCGGCGAATAAAGCACACCATTAGAATCTTGATTCGTTTACTGGAGTGCGTTTTCTATAAAGGCTGTTACTGCTAACTCTTAATACTCCATCATGGAATATCTACAAACGCCGACTAAGTCTAGACATTTCATATGCATATGCAGAAAATGTGATATGTATAGAAAAGATATTCTATAACAACATTCAAGTCACGACATAATACATATATGCTAACTCAAGATTTCTTTAAGACACTTAATTGCAATTAAATTATCACAATTATGTTGCTGCAATTCGAAGCAGCTAACCGGTCCTTCTCATGACGCCCTTGATTGTTTACCATGGCATATGTTCTGACCCGAAAGCAGAGACTAAATAACTGCTCCCCATTTCGGTCGAGACTGTTGTTGGGAGCAGTGGAGTTTCGCAGGGTCAGTCATACGACATATGATCTCACAACAATAGTAACATAAATTATATGCTACAGCGTGACCAGAAAAAAGAGGTTTCTTATACATATACGAAAGGCGAATCAGAATTGATAAGACAGGTCAGAATTGACAACCATAGGCGTACGTCACTTGCGTCGCTATTATTACACCTTGTTACAATGGGTGATAGGTTAGAATTTCCTGTGCTCAGTTCTAGCTGAACCAGTTAAAACATTGAGGGGTAGTTAAAATATCGATAATGAACTTTATTTAAAGCTGCTTATACAGCAAATTCCCACCTTTTTTTATATATTTCAAAATATGGACGCATTGTCTGATCTTTATCTGTTGTCGGGCAAAATACAGCAGCCATGTCCAACTGTAGCTGACCCGTTCCCACACCATTCTGTTCCCTCCAAAACAACCCATACGACCAGCCTTTTTATTGATTGAACAAGACATATTCGAATTTATGCAATCAGGACCTAAATATATAATTTCCACATAAAATGTTGCAAAATTGCTGTATGAGCACCTTTAATAGTTTTTCGTTCTAATTATCTCATTATGCTCAAGAAAGTCCTCACTATACAACTTGCGTACAACCAGGGTTGCCTCGCCCAAATGACACGTCGCACTTGTACGGTTGAACCTGATCTAAGTTTAAACTAATAAGGGCAGACTCCAATGACCTTCACCTTTGCAAAACTGACAATAAAATGTCAACAATTAACGTCGTGTGCCGTATTAAATAGCATGGCAGGTGGTGCATTGTGTCGAGACGACTCGAGGTGTCGCTCTGATTAACATATGTATAAACCCGTAATAAGGAATATATATATATTTGGTCAATGCCGCTTACATTAATGACGTAAACATGTCGACGGTCGGACAATTTCCGTGGAGACTATAGGTGTCAACGAAAGACGAGAATAGTAGACGCAGACATTGATGAAAATGCTGATGTAGGCCTAATATTAAAAAGGTTCCCTACACAGATCTCGTACAAGATCAAACGAATCAAGACTTGTATTTTCCCTCCTCAGTTAATCGATAAATCCTCCTGCGGTGTGTTTTGCACTTGATATGAAGGTAAAAGGGTTAGTTAAAAGCCACGACCAGCTGAGAGGCTTCAAGCCTGACTAAACAGCTGTATCAGATGTATGTATGTAGGTATGAATCAATACTCCATGCGACCTAATTAAGTACTTTATTCGACTTAACCACTCATGATACAAGCAGTGCATCAAAAACAGATGTGACACAACTTACAGTGACATGTAATAATGCATAGAGTGAAAAGGGTCAAATGTTAAGGAAAGTCTACGTATCACACAACATGATTTTGCTGCAAATCATCATTCGGACGGTGTCGATTTCATTATGGTATGGACGAATTATTTTTGCAGATCCCCTAGCTATAGGCCTATCTCGCATCAATGAGACATAGACATACAGGTACAGTACAAGGCGGGTCAGGTAAGCAGCTTGCAGCAGCGGTTGGTGTGCCGACCCCGCGCGCAGTGGAAGCAGAGCACTCCCTGGTGAGCCGATCCCAGCGCCCCCTGGATGAGCTTGTCGCACAGGTAGCACTTGTCGACGTTAGGTGGCGTGTGGGGAGAGTGGCGCATGCAGAGGCGGGCGGCGGCCTCGGTGCTCGCGTGGGGCGGGACCCAGCTCCCGCAGACGACACACAGCGTCTTGGTGGCCATCGGGGTGGGCGATAATAGGTGGTGTTTTTCGGCGCACCACAGACACATCTTGACTGTACGGCTGTGACCCTGGAGCTCGGGGGCTGGCTGCTGGCAGCGAAGCCGCTGAAACCCCATACGATTAAGTATGCATTAAATACAGCTCTTGAGGGGACACTAACAAAACGATCGATGAGATTAAAAAGTGACTGTGAGTGCATGATTTTATTTGAGCACCTTTGGTTAATATTTGATTATTTAATAACATGCTTGTTAATATTTGATTATTTCATGACATGCTAGTTCATATTTTATGATTTTTTAACATGCTAGTTCATATTTTATTATTTTATAACATGCCAGTTATTATCTTATAATTTTATAACTGTCTATGACGAGATTATAACATACTGATTACTTCCTGATTGTGAACAAGACAATGTTGTGGCGGCGAGCTTGCATTATGACAGGCGAATGACAGACAGAGTTTAGAGAGGTTGTCTACGCTCAGGTGTAGATTACAGACTCGCAGACTTCGTAGATTACACATGACGCAGAAGCCGTGACGCTCTAGCCCCCAGCATGAGTCAGACGCAGGCCAGCACTTATATACGCGTAAAGCAGCGAACACACGGTCCGTTTTTTTTTGCATGCGTCGCTGCATCGTGCGTCGTGCGTCTTTTGCGAACATACGCGTTCGTCTTCTCGTCCGTCGCCCGGCCCACTTTTCCATATGGAAGCTGTTGTTCCAGGTCATTCCAGGCCAGTAAGCCCATGGATTCTGGCCGTGTCACGCTACAGAGCGTCATGTCATTATATATCATCACGGAATATGATGATATATATCATACCCTGACTCCATTTGGCAACCTAATTATAATGACGGCAAAAACGACTTGGAGGAAATTCAGCTAATTATTACCTAATTACTTAATTGCATTTTTTCTGAAATCGTATGATTTGTACTAAGTTCTAAATCCTTCTTCATACCCAATTTCCATGTTCTACGCTGGGTTAATTCAAAACCTGGGGTGCAAAGTCCAGCAAAGCCAGCAAAGCCATCTGGATAACCTCACTCCTTCGTAATTGATGGTCCGCCACCTTCTCTGCCTGCGTCAAATTCGGTCTCGGACCGAAGTCGACGCAGCCGGAGAAGGTGGCGGACCTGAGCGCGGACTCGTGTGTTCGCTCCATTGAATTATAGTGGATCCCTTTAAGACGGACGACGCACGACGCTCGCGGACCCGGCGACGCATGCCAAAAAACGGACCGTGCGTTCGCTGATTTATACGTGTAAAGCCAACTTACATTTAGATTCACTTGCTTCAAGTGTAGAGGAGCTCTACTGGATCTGATGTCATGGTAATAAAAGTCCTTCAATCTGCGGCGAACAAACGAAAAATAAATATATTAAGGAACGCATTGTACCGCCTCAACAATAATCTTGCTTACCTGGTGAGTCAGAATTTTCCTATCCCACCCATTCTTGTTTACGCGGTGAGTCACAACTGACCTTTTCCCACACCAACCTTGTTTACGCAGTGAGTCAAAACTTACCCTTTGCACCCATTCTTGTTACGGGAGTGTTTGAACTTATCTTTTCCCCTTTGCATCCCTGTTTAAGTGATAAAGCACCACTTACCTTTTGCCCAGACCCACCTGGTTTAAGTGGTGAGGCAGCACTTACCTTTTGCCCATACCCGCCTGGTTTAAGTGGTGAGGCCGCACTTACCTTTTGCCCATACCCGTGTGGTTTAAAAGGTGAGGCAGCACTTACCTTTTGCCCAGACCCGCCTGGTTTAAGGGGTAAGGCAGCACTTTAACCTAACCATGTGCCCAGACCCGCCTGACTTAAGTGGAGAGGCGGCACTTACCTTTTGCCCAGACCCGCCTGGTTTAAGTGGAGAGGCAGCATTTACCTTTTGTCCACACTCGCTTGGTTTAAGTGGAGAAGCAGCACTTAAAGCGTGCCATTTGCCCAGCCCCGCCTGGTTTAAGTGGTGAGGTAGCACTTATTTTTTACCCAGACCCGCCTGGTAAATGTGGTGAGGCAGCACTTAAAGCTTACCATTTGCCCAGACCCGCCAGGTTTAAGTGGCGAGGCAGCACTTACCTTTTGCCCAGACCCGCCTGGTTTAAGTGGTGAGGCAGCGCTTACCTGTTGCCCAGACCCGCCTGGTTTATGTGGAGAGGCCGCACTCACCTTTTGCCCAGACCCGCCTGGTTTAAGTGGTGAGGCAGCATTTACCTGTTGCTCAGACCCGCCTGCTTTATTTGGAGAGGCCGCACTTACCTTTTGCCCAGACCCGCCTGGTTTAAGTGGTGAGGCAGCACTTACCTTTTGTCCATACCCGCCTGGTTTAAGTGGTGAGGCAGCACTTACCTTTTGCCCAGACCCGCCTGGTTTAAGTGGTGAGGCAGCGCTTAACTTTTGCCCAGACCCGCCTGGTTTTAGTGGTGAGACAGCGCTTACCATTTGCCCAGACCCGCCTGGTTTAAGGGGTGAGGCAGCACTCTAAACTTACCATTTGCCCAGACCCGCCTGGTTTAAGTGGTGAGGCAGCACTTACCTTTTGCCCAGACCCGCCTGGTTTAAGTGGTGAGGCAGCACTTAAAGCGTACCATTTGCCCAGACCCGCCTGGTTTAAGTGGTGAGGCAGCACTTACCTTTGTCCAGACCAGCCTGGTTTAAGTGGTGAGGCAGCACTTAAAGCGTACTGTTTGCCCAGACCCGCCTGGTTTAAGTGGTGAGGCAGCACTTACCTTTGGCCCATACCCGCCTGGTTTAAGTGGTGAGGCAGCACTTACCCTTTGCCCATACCCGCCTGGTTTAAGTGGAGAGGCTCCACTTACCTTTTGCCCAGCCCCGCCTGGTTTAAGTGGTGAGGCAGCACTTACCTTTTGCCCATACCCGCCTGGTTTAAGTGGTGAGGCAGCACTTACCCTTTGCCCATACCCGCCTGGTTTAAGTGGAGAGGCACCACTTACCTTTTGCCCAGACCCGCCTGGTTTAAGTGGTGAGGCAGGTCTTCCACAGTGAACGTCTCGTCGAGACTGTGGTATTGGTAGAAGTCAGCCAGGTGGGTGTGACACGCCCTCTCCTCCTCCACCGAGCTCAGTAGAGCCGCCCTCACGGCCTGTCCACAGAAACAACCACCCAATCACACGATCATCTAAGCACTATACAGGCCAGATTCAACGCCAGGAAAACATGGTAAACGATAACTACCCGGTTAAGTCTCCAATATTACAATGCAACAGTATGAATCATGTAATCAAAGGAAAAACCAATCGTGTATGTCAATTAATTATTTATAAATATAAACGTGAAATAATACCTTATTATCAGACAAGAAACAAGGCACCAATTAAAGCACTGACATTCAACGATCTTGTTTGTATTCAGCGACTAAATGTGGTAACCTTACGAAGCAACAAACGATGTTTAATATGTATTTAGAACATCCATTCATGGATTATCATTATAGGATATTTTTGATGTCTTTGGACATTCGGTGCTACCGTGTCGCGGTAACCTATCATTGTACCTGTTCCAGTGACGAGCACGCAGGGCTGTGACACAGGTACATGTATTATAATAACAAATGTTCAGATTCAAGCGATACACAAATCTGTGGTACGAAATGTTGTCGCTCCGTGGTGCCCCATGGGTGACACACACACAGAACCCTGTCACCTTACACTTGGCCAGTCACATAACGTTCTTTAGAAGCGTGACCATCCATAATAATAATAACAGCCAAACGGTGAAACATGAGAAAGCGTTTTAGAACATAAAACACCCGACCAGCCCGAAAAAGGTTGAGTAAGAGCTGAATTTCTTGTTAACGAAAATCCCGCACGTGAGAGCCGCATGCGGCAAAGTACGATGATGTAAATGTTACGTGGACGTGGGCAACCTGAGAATGCCATGCCAAATCGTGACCTATGTCAACGTGACGGCAGCCGTCCAGGCTCCCAGTGGGACGCTCATGACAGCGCCGCCCGACGGTTACCACTGACATCACGACATGCCGAGACTGCCACACTATGGCCCTGCATCCGCGTCTCTGCTTGTCGTCAGGAAAATTCCCATTCATTTTCGACGAATGTCCACATAATCGGCGCATCATGCCAGAGATCTATTTATAAAGTGTTATTCATAAACTAATTGCATTTGCCCCCCCCCCCGTTAAATCGTTGATCACCCGGCACCGTGACATATATTTAACATATATTTATTTTAAATCAATATGCATACCTATTTGTAGCCTGTATGCAATGTCACAGTCATAATTCATAACTCGTCAACTAACACGTAATACATAAAAAGGTAACATAAACGAAGAAAAACAAAACTCTGCCATCTTGAATTGTACCTGCTTTTCCCAGTATGAAATTCACCGTCTCGACGCGACAATATACATTGCAGACTGGAGTCGCAATGTATATGGTGATATGTTCTGCACCACACAATCGCATTGGATCTATTTCAATTCAGTAGAATATGGGGTTGACGGGTGTGGGGAGGTCACATCTATAAATAACAATATCAAGTGACATGTGGTCGACACGTGCGAGCACCACGCGGGAAAACCGCGGTTCCCAGAATGCAATATTATGCGCGAAAGATGAGTGTCCTACAGAAAAGGTCTCGTGCTTGGAACTCATTTTATGGTCTCATTAGTAGGAAAAAGAATTCGCATCCGAATCTGTATCTCATCTGGTTGCTGTTCAATGAGCCCAACTATATACATGTTGACGGGACAAGACGAGACGGCAAGACTTACATCGAGGATGTATGGCCAACAAGGGCGTTCATTCGAGCAAGTGCGCACATACCCGCTACTGAATACTCATACAGACTTCGTCGTCGCTAATAATAGCAAAAACAAGATGCAACTGATACGGATAAAGGTATGAATTTCGCACTAGGTGGGCGTAGTCAGGACTAAATTTAGTTCTAGGCCTATATGAAAATGATATACGAAATACTCATTGAAGTAATTTGATGTTCAGTTGGCCATTTAAACCAACGTTACAACACACCAGTCACCATAACAATAGTCAATTAATTACTATTGTTTACAACGCCTACTTATCGTTATCTGGTATCTTTTATCTTTTTTCTAGCGTACTTCAGAAATAAGTTGTATTATAGTTTACCCTACAGCGTAATCAGAGGAGGTGGTTGAAAATGAATTTTAACATTAGTTCTAACCATAGGAAACTGGGAATGACTTGTTGTTTTGGTTTTCCTTGCTGTCCTGCATGGCGGGTCAATAAGAAGTTGACCAGCAGACGGCAGCTGTCTGGAGACAGGGGCTGTTCAGTAGGTCTCCCGTGAGGGAAGGTCAAGCCGAGCCGTGGGGACATTTCCGGGACGGGGTTGGGGGGAAGGCTTGGCAGTGCCCCAGTGCAAAGTGGGATACGATATACATAATAGATGTAAGGCGTATGTAGCTTAAAGGCACAAGGGAGATATAGGTGGAAGGTCTCTGAAAAAATAAATAAAAAGAATAGAGACGACCAAGGCAAGAGGAAGGGAATAGTGCAATGATGGCATTGCAGCAACAGATACCCAGAACAGAGACAAAGGAAGCAGAAAGAGAAAGGCCGCCACGACACGCCAAATAGAGAGAGAGGAAACACAGAGGGAGCGAAAGAGATGTGACAGAGAATAGAGCATGAACCCGCGAAACATAAAAAATGGAGGCAAAATGTCGGAGAGTACAGATAAAGAAGCGTTTAAATCCGCACCCAGTTCGCATAACGGCATATCATGTAGGTAGCGACATAGGGAATAATGAAGGTACTCCCGGGGACATGGCCCCTCTACCTTTACCCTTCCCATGGTCCTGATATGACTTACAGGGGTATGGGCTAGGGGGTTACTCCCGGGGACATGGCCCCTCTACCTTTACCCTTCCCATGGTCCTGATATGACTTACAGGGGTATGGACTAGGGGGTTACTCCCGGGGACATGGCCCCTCTACCTTTACCCTTCCCATGGTCATGGTATGACTTACAGGGGTATGGACTAGGGGGTTACTCCCGGGGACATGGCCCCTCTACCTTTACCCTTCCCATGGTCCTGATATGACTTACAGGGGTATGGACTAGGGGGTTACTCCCGGGGACATGGCCCCTCTACCTTTACCCTTCCCATGGTCATGGTATGACTTACAGGGGTATGGACTAGGGGGTTACTCCCGGGGACATGGCCCCTCAGCCTTTACCCTTCCCATGGTCCTGATATGACTTACAGGGGTATGGACTAGGGGGTTACTCCCGGGGACATGGCCCCTCTACCTTTACCCTTCCCATGGTCATGGTATGACTTACAGGGGTATGGACTAGGGGGTTACTCCCGGGGACATGGCCCCTCTACCTTTACCCTTCCCATGGTCCTGATATGACTTACAGGGGTATGGACTAGGGGGTTACTCCCAGGGACATGGCCCCTCTACCTTTACCCTTCCCATGGTCATGGTATGACTTACAGGGGTATGGACTAGGGGGTTACTCCTGGGGACATGGCCCCTCTACCTTTACCCTTCCCATGGTCATGGTATGACTTACAGAGGTATGGACTAGGGGGTTACTCCCGGGGACATGGCCCCTCTACCTTTACCCTTCCCATGGTCCTGATATGACTTACAGGGGTATGGACTAGGGGGTTACTCCCGGGGACATGGCCCCTCTACCTTTACCCTTCCCATGGTCATGGTATGACTTACAGGGGTATGGACTAGGGGGTTACTCCCGGGGACATGGTCCCTCAGCCTTTACCCTTCCCATGGTCCTGATATGACTTACAGGGGTATGGACTAGGGGGTTACTCCCGGGGACATGGCCCCTCTACCTTTACCCTTCCCATGGTCATGGTATGACTTACAGGGGTATGGACTAGGGGGTTACTCCCGGGGACATGGCCCCTCTACCTTTACCCTTCCCATGGTCCTGATATGACTTACAGGGGTATGGACTAGGGGGTTACTCCCAGGGACATGGCCCCTCTACCTTTACCCTTCCCATGGTCATGGTATGACTTACAGGGGTATGGACTAGGGGGTTACTCCTGGGGACATGGCCCCTCTACCTTTACCCTTCCCATGGTCCTGATATGACTTAGAGAGGTATGGACTAGGGGGTTACTCCTGGGGACATGGCCCCTCTACCTTTACCCTTCCCATGGTCCTGATATGACTTACAGGGGTATGGACTAGGGGGTTACTCCCGGGGACATGGCCCCTCTACCTTTACCCTTCCCATGGTCCTGATATGACTTACAGGGGTATGGACTAGGGGGTTACTCCCGGGGACATGGCCCCTCTACCTTTACCCTTCCCATGGTCCTGATATGACTTAGAGAGGTATGGACTAGGGGGTTACCCCCGGGGACATGGCCCCTCTACCTTTACCCTTCCCATGGTCATGGTATGACTTACAGGGGTATGGACTAGGGGGTTACTCCCGGGGACATGGCCCCTCTACCTTTACCCTTCCCATGGTCATGGTATGACTTAGAGAGGTATGGACTAGGGGGTTACTCCCGGGGACATGGCCCCTCTACCTTTACCCTTCCCATGGTCCTGATATGACTTAGAGAGGTATGGACTAGGGGGTTACTCCTGGGGACATGGCCCCTCTACCTTTACCCTTCCCATGGTCATGGTATGACTTACAGAGGTATGGACTAGGGGGTTACTCCCGGGGACATGGCCCCTCTACCTTTACCCTTCCCATGGTCCTGATATGACTTAGAGAGGTATGGACTAGGGGGTTACTCCCGGGGACATGGCCCTTCTACCTTTACCCTTCCCATGGTCCTGATATGACTTAGAGAGGTATGGACTAGGGGGTTACTCCCGGGGACATGGCCCCTCTACCTTTACCCTTCCCATGGTCCTGATATGACTTAGAGAGGTATGGACTAGGGGGTTACTCCCGGGGACATGGCCCCTCTACCTTTACCCTTCCCATGGTCCTGATATGACTTAGAGAGGTATGGACTAGGGGGTTACACCCGGGGACATGGCCCCTCTACCTTTACCCTTCCCATGGTCCTGATATGACTTAGAGAGGTATGGACTAGGGGGTTACTCCCGGGGACATGGCCCCTCTACCTTTACCCTTCCCATGGTCCTGATATGACTTACAGGGGTATGGACTAGGGGGTTACTCCCGGGGACATGGCCCTTCTACCTTTACCCTTCCCATGGTCCTGATATGACTTAGAGAGGTATGGACTAGGGGGTTACTCCTGGGGACATGGCCCCTCTACCATTACCCTTCCCATGGTCCTGATATGACTTACAGAGGTATGGGCTAGGGGGTTACTCCCGGGGACATGGCCCCTCTACCTTTACCCTTCCCATGGTCCTGATATGACTTACAGAGGTATGGACTAGGGGGTTACTCCCGGGGACATGGCCCCTCTACCTTTACCCTTCCCATGGTCCTGATATGACTTACAGGGGTATGGGCTAGGGGGTTACTCCCGGGGACATGGCCCCTCTACCTTTACCCTTCCCATGGTCCTGGTATGACTTACAGGGGTATGGACTAGGGGGTTACTCCCGGGGACATGGCCCCTCTACCTTTACCCTTCCCATGGTCCTGGTATGACTTACAGGGGTATGGACTAGGGGGTTACTCCTGGGGACATGGCCCCTCTACCTTTACCCTTCCCATGGTCCTGATATGACTTACAGGGGTATGGACTAGGGGGTTACTCCCGGGGACATGGCCCCTCTACCTTTACCCTTCCCATGGTCCTGATATGACTTACAGGGGTATGGACTAGGGGGTTACTCCCGGGGACATGGCCCCTCTACCTTTACCCTTCCCATGGTCCTGATATGACTTACAGGGGTATGGGCTAGGGGGTTACTCCCGGGGACATGGCCCCTCTACCTTTACCCTTCCCATGGTCCTGATATGACTTACAGGGGTATGGGCTAGGGGGTTACTCCCGGGGACATGGCCCCTCTACCTTTACCCTTCCCATGGTCCTGATATGACTTACAGGGGTATGGACTAGGGGGTTACTCCTGGGGACATGGCCCCTCTACCTTTACCCTTCCCATGGTCCTGATATGACTTACAGGGGTATGGACTAGGGGGTTACTCCCGGGGACATGGCCCCTCTACCTTTACCCTTCCCATGGTCCTGATATGACTTACAGGGGTATGGACTAGGGGGTTACTCCCGGGGACATGGCCCCTCTACCTTTACCCTTCCCATGGTCCTGATATGACTTACAGGGGTATGGACTAGGGGGTTACTCCCGGGGACATGGCCCCTCTACCTTTACCCTTCCCATGGTCCTGATATGACTTACAGGGGTATGGACTAGGGGGTTACTCCCGGGGACATGGCCCTCTACCTTTACCCTTCCCATGGTCCTGATATGACTTACAGAGGTATGGACTAGGGGGTTACTCCCGGGGACATGGCCCCTCTACCTTTACCCTTCCCATGGTCCTGATATGACTTACAGGGGTATGGACTAGGGGGTTACTCCCGGGGACATGGCCCCTCTACCTTTACCCTTCCCATGGTCCTGATATGACTTACAGGGGTATGGACTAGGGGTTTACTCCCGGGGACATGGCCCCTCTACCTTTACCCTTCCCATGGTCATGGTATGACTTACAGGGGTATGCACTAGGGGGTTACTCCTGGGGACATGGCCCCTCTACCTTTACCCTTCCCATGGTCCTGATATGACTTACAGAGGTATGGACTAGGGGGTTACTCCCGGGGACATGGCCCCTCTACCTTTACCCTTCCCATGGTCCTGATATGACTTACAGGGGTATGGACTAGGGGGTTACTCCCGGGGACATGGCCCCTCTACCTTTACCCTTCCCATGGTCCTGATATGACTTACAGGGGTATGGACTAGGGGGTTACTCCCGGGGACATGGCCCCTCTACCTTTACCCTTCCCATGGTCCTGATATGACTTACAGGGGTATGGACTAGGGGGTTACTCCCGGGGACATGGCCCCTCTACCTTTACCCTTCCCATGGTCCTGATATGACTTACAGAGGTATGGACTAGGGGGTTACTCCCGGGGACATGGCCCCTCTACCTTTACCCTTCCCATGGTCCTGATATGACTTACAGGGGTATGGACTAGGGGGTTACTCCCGGGGACATGGCCCCTCTACCTTTACCCTTCCCATGGTCCTGATATGACTTACAGGGGTATGGACTAGGGGGTTACTCCCGGGGACATGGCCCCTCTACCTTTACCCTTCCCATGGTCCTGATATGACTTACAGAGGTATGGACTAGGGGGTTACTCCCGGGGACATGGCCCCTCTACCTTTACCCTTCCCATGGTCCTGATATGACTTACAGAGGTATGGGCTAGGGGGTTACTCCCGGGGACATGGCCCCTCTACCTTTACCCTTCCCATGGTCCTGATATGACTTAGAGAGGTATGGACTAGGGGGTTACTCCTGGGGACATGGCCCCTCTACCTTTACCCTTCCCATGGTCCTGATATGACATACAGATGTATGGACTAGGGGGTTACTCCCGGGGACATGGGCCCTCTACCTTTACCCTTCCCATGGTCCTGATATGACTTAGAGAGGTATGGACTAGGGGGTTACTCCCGGGGACATGGCCCCTCTGCCTTTACCCTTCCCATGGTCCTGATATGACTTACAGAGGTATGGGCTAGGGGGTTACTCCTGGGGACAGGGCCCACTACCTTTACCCTTCCCATGGTCCTGATATGACTTACAGAGGTATGGACTAGGGGGTTACTCCCGGGGACATGGCCCCTCTACCTTTACCCTTCCCATGGTCCTGATATGACTTACAGGGGTATGGGCTAGGGGGTTACTCCTGGGGACATGGCCCCTCTACCTTTACCCTTCCCATGGTCCTGATATGACTTACAGGGGTATGGACTAGGGGGTTACTCCCGGGGACATGGCCCTTCTGCCTTTACCCTTCCCATGGTCCTGATATGACTTACAGAGGTATGGGCTAGGGGGTTACTCCCGGGGACATGGCCCCTCTACCTTTACCCTTCCCATGGTCCTGATATGACGTACAGAGGTATGGACTAGGGGGTTACTCCCAGGGACATGGCCCTTCTGCCTTTACCCTTCCCATGGTCCTGATATGACTTACAGAGGTATGGACTAGGGGGTTACTCCCGGGGACATGGCCCCTCCACCTTTACCCTTCCCATGGTCCTGATATGACTTACAGGGGTATGGACTAGGGGGTTACTCCCGGGGACATGGCCCCTCTACCTTTGCCCTTTACCCTCTCTAACCGTGAGACCGTTCAACCGACCATCTAACGGAGAGAGAGTATAACCGACAATCTAACCGAGAGACGGTCCAACCGACCATCTATCAGACCATCTAGACTGTCTAACCGACCATCTAACAGATCATATAGACTGTCCAACCGACCATCCAACAGACCATCTAGACTGTCCAACCGACCATCTATCAGACCATCTAGACTGTCCAACCGACCATCTAACAGACCATCTAGACTGTCCAACCGACCATCTAACAGACCATCTAGACTGTCCAACCGACCATCTAGCAGACCATCTAGACTGTCCAACCGACCATCTATCAGACCATCTAGACTGTCCAACCGACCATCTAACAGACCATCTAGACTGTCCAACCGACCATCTAACAGACCATTTAGACTGTCCAACCGACCATCTAGCAGACCATCTAGACTGTCCAACCGACCATCTGACAGACGATCTAGACTGTCCAACCGACCATCTAACATACCATTTAGACTGTCCAACCGACCATCTATCAGACCATCTAGACTGTCCAACCGACCATCTAACAGACCATCTAGACTGTCCAACCGACCATCTAGCAGACCATCTAGAATGTCCAACCGACCATCCAACAGACCATCTAGACTGTCCAACCGACCATCTAACAGACCATCTAGACTGTCCAACCGCCCATCTAACAGACCATCTAGACTGTCCAACCGACCATCTAACAGACCATCTAGACTGTCCAACCGACCATCTAGACTGTCCAACCGACCATCTGACAGACGATCTAGACTGTCCAACCGCCCATCTAACAGACCATCTAGACTGTTCAACCGACCATCTAACAGACCATCTAGACTGTCCAACCGACCATCTAACAGACCATCTAGACTGTCCAACCGACCATCTAACAGACCATCTAGACTGTCCAACCGCCCATCTAACAGACCATCTAGACTGTCCAACCGACCATCTAACAGACCATCTAGACTGTCCAACCGACCATCTAACAGACCATTTAGACTGTCCAACCGACCATCTAGCAGACCATCTAGACTGTCCAACCGACCATCTAACAGACCATCTAGACTGTCCAACCGACCATCTAACAGACCATCTAGACTGTCCAACCGACCATCTAACAGATCATCTAGACTGTCCAACCGACCATCTAACAGACCATCTAGACTGTCCAACCAACCATCTAACAGACCATCTAGACTGTCCAACCGACCATCTAACAGACCATCTAGACTGTCCAACCGACCATCTAACCGAGAAACCGACCAAGAGACCATCTAACAGACCATCTAGACTGTCCAACCGCCCATCTAACAGACCATCTAGACTGTCCAACCGACCATCTAACAGACCATCTAGACTGTCCAACCGACCATCTAGACTGTCCAACCGACCATCTAGCAGACCATCTAGACTGTCCAACCGACCATCTAGACTGTCCAACCGACCATCTGACAGACCATCTAGACTGTCCAACCGACCATCTAACATACCATTTAGACTGTCCAACCGACCATTTATCAGACCATCTAGACTGTCCAACCGACCATCTAACAGACCATCTAGACTGTCCAACGGACCATCTAGCAGACCATCTAGACTGTCCAACCGACCATCTAACAGACCATCTAGACTGTCCAACCGACCATCTAACAGACCATCTAGACTGTCCAACCGCCCATCTAACAGACCATCTAGACTGTCCAACCGACCATCTAACAGACCATCTAGACTGTCCAACCGACCATCTAGCAGACCATCTAGACTGTCCAACCGACCATCTAACAGACCATCTAGACTGTCCAACCGACCATCTAACAGACCATCTAGACTGTCCAACCGCCCATCTAACAGACCATCTAGACTGTCCAACCGACCATCTAACAGACCATCTAGACTGTCCAACCGACCATCTAGACTGTCCAACCGACCATCTGACAGACGATCTAGACTGTCCAACCGCCCATCTAACAGACCATCTAGACTGTCCAACCGACCATCTAACAGACCATCTAGACTGTCCAACCGACCATCTAACAGACCATCTAGACTGTCCAACCGACCATCTGACAGACGATCTAGACTGTCCAACCGCCCATCTAACAGACCATCTAGACTGTCCAACCGACCATCTAACAGACCATCTAGACTGTCCAACCGACCATCTAACAGACCATCTAGACTGTCCAACCGACAATCTAACAGACCATCTAGACTGTCCAACCGACCATCTAACAGACCATCTAGACTGTCCAACCGCCCATCTAACAGACCATCTAGACTGTCCAACCGACCATCTAACAGACCATCTAGACTGTCCAACCGACCATCTAACAGACCATCTAGACTGTCCAACCGACCATCTAGCAGACCATCTAGACTGTCCAACCGACCATCTAACAGACCATCTAGACTGTCCAACCGACCATCTAACAGACCATCTAGACTGTCCAACCGCCCATCTAACAAACCATCTAGACTGTCCAACCGACCATCTAACAGATCATCTAGACTGTCCAACCGACCATCTAACAGACGATCTAGACTGTCCAACCGCCCATCTAACAGACCATCTAGACTGTCCAACCGACCATCTAACAGACCATCTAGACTGTCCAACCGACCATCTGACAGACGATCTAGACTGTCCAACCGCCCATCTAACAGACCATCTAGACTGTCCAACCGACCATCTAACAGACCATCTAGACTGTCCAACAGACCATCTAACAGACCATCTAGACTGTCCAACCGACAATCTAACAGACCATCTAGACTGTCCAACCGACCATCTAACAGACCATCTAGACTGTCCAACCGACCATCTAACAGACCATCTAGACTGTCCAACCGACCATCTATCAGACCATCTAGACTGTCCAACCGACCATCTAACAGACCATCTAGACTGTCCAACCGACCATCTAACAGACCATCTAGACTGTCCAACCGCCCTTCTAACAGACCATCTAGACTGTCCAACCGACCATCTAACAGACCATCTAGACTGTCCAACCGACCATCTTACAGACCATCTAGACTGTCCAACCGACCATCTAGCAGACCATCTAGACTGTCCAACCGACCATCTAACAGACCATCTAGACTGTCCAACCGACCATCTAACAGACCATCTAGACTGTCCAACCGACCATCTAACAGATCATCTAGACTGTCCAACCGACCATCTAACAGACGATCTAGACTGTCCAACCGCCCATCTAACAGACCATCTAGACTGTCCAACCGACCATCTAACAGACCATCTAGACTGTCCAACCGACCATCTAACAGACCATCTAGACTGTCCAACCGACCATCTAACCGAGAAACCGACCAAGAGACCATCTAACCGAGAGACCGTCCAACCGACCATCTAACCGACCATCTAACCGAGAGACCGTCCAATCGACCATCCAACCGACCATCTAACCGAGAGACCGTCCAACCGACCATCTAACAGACCATCTAGACGGTCCAACCGACCATCTAACCGAGAGACCGTCCAACCGACCGTCCAACCGACCATCTAACCGACCATCTAACCGAGAGACCGTCCAACCGACCATCTAACCGAGAGACCGTCCAACCGACCATCTAACCGAGATACCGTCCCACCGACCATCTAACCGAGAGACCGTCCAACCGACCGGTACAACCAACCATCTAACCGAGAGACCGTCCGACCGACCATCTAACAGACCATCTAGACGGTCCAACCGACCATCTAACCGAGAGACCGTCCAACCGACCGTACAACCGACCATCCAACCGACCATCAAACCGAGAGACCGTCCAACCGACCATCTAACCGAGAGACCGTCCCAGCGACCATCTAACCGAGAGACCGTCCGACCGACCATCTAACCGAGAGACCGTCCCAGCGACCATCTAACCGAGAGACCGTCCAACCGACCGTACAACCGACCATCTAACCGACCATCTAACCGAGAGACCGTCCAACCGACCGTCCGACCGACCATCTAGCCGAGCGACCGTCCAACCGACCGTACAACCGACCATCCAACCGACCATCAAACCGAGAGACCGTCCAACCGACCCTCTAACCGGGAGACCGTCCAACCGACTGTCCCACGACCATCTAACCGAGAGACCATCTAACCGACCATCTAACCGAGAGACCGTCCAACCGACCATCTAACAGACCATCTAGACTGTCCAACCGACCATCTAACCGAGAGACCGTTCAACCGACCATCTAACCGACCATCGAACCGAGAGACCGTCCAACCGACCATCTAACAGACCATCTAGACTGTCCAACTGACCATCTAACCGAGAGACCGTCCAACCGACCATCTAACCGAGAGACCGTCCCACCGACCGTACAACCGATCATCTAACCGACCATCTAACCGAGAGACCGTCCAACCGACCGTCCAACCGACCGTACAACCGACCATCTAACCGACCATCTAACCGAGAGACCGTCCAACCGACCGTCCGACCGACCATCTAGCCGAGCGACCGTCCAACCGACCGTACAACCGACCATCCAACCGACCATCAAACCGAGAGACCGTCCAACCGACCCTCTAACCGGGAGACCGTCCAACCGACTGTCCCACGACCATCTAACCGAGAGACCATCTAACCGACCATCTAACCGAGAGACCGTCCAACCGACCATCTAACAGACCATCTAGACTGTCCAACCGACCATCTAACCGAGAGACCGTTCAACCGACCATCTAACCGACCATCGAACCGAGAGACCGTCCAACCGACCATCTAACAGACCATCTAGACTGTCCAACTGACCATCTAACCGAGAGACCGTCCAACCGACCATCTAACCGAGAGACCGTCCCACCGACCGTACAACCGATCATCTAACCGACCATCTAACCGAGAGACCGTCCAACCGACCGTACAACCGACCGTACAACCGACCATTTTTTTTGTTTTGTTTTTTTATTCCACTATAATGCACTTATAAATCATGCAAAGCAGGAATGGAAGAAAAACATACGCAGTACAAACAAAAAACAAACATGACATTATTCGCTTAGTGTTACATAGAGTCTGATAGTGGTCTCCATTTCTTATAAAACATATCTGTACTAAAGTTCAGCTTCCTTTCTACCGCGCTCTTTTCGAGCCTATAGTAATGCTTTATATAGTTTTTCACAGCCTGAAAAACTGGAACTGTGTTGGACCACTTGCAGTAATATATATATTTTTTAACAATTAAAGTCAAGTGATTAATAAGTTCGCTATGTGGGAACCAAACTACTCCAAACATACTTGATATTAGTGTAAATCGGGTACATATGGTCTGGGCTGATGCGGCCTCGAGCCAACGTTCTAACTCTTGCCAAATGGGTCTCACATATGGGCATTCAAAGAGAAGGTGCTCAATTGTTTCTGACGAAACAGAGCAGAAAACGCACATTTCTGAAGTAGCTAACTTACTTCTGTGCAAGAAACGATTTGTTATTAAAGCTCTTTGCAAAACTATAAACTGGAAGCTCCGAGTCCTCTCGTCTACTATATCACACCATTTACTTTTATCAATTTCTATTCCTAACACCTCTGACAACTTACTTTCGTTATTCGTGGTATACTGCAAGGACTCCACCAAAATGTTGTAAACCTTATTACATAGGCGTGTTGACATAGCTATATAATTTAAAAAGGAGTGTGGCACATCTAGTAACTTATGTCCCTTATTTAAACATTGACCTAGCCATTCTTTTGGTATGGCATGCATTATTCCATAGAAGTCGACAAAGTTAATGCTAATGCTATATTTATCTGTTAATTCTTTCCAGTCTAGTAGCGACCCTTCATTGTTCACAAGGTCGTTCATGTAAGTTACACCTTTCTCTATGAAATACTTTTTTCTCTTTATTAGGTTCTTATTTCTCATAAAGTAAGCATTCCAAAGCGGTCGTTCTAAGACATTCTCGTTTGAACCAGTGTACATGCTATTTTTTAGGTTTAGACACGCTCTGAAAACATCTGCCCAGAAAGGGTTGCATATATTAACAAAATACCTTAGTGACTTCGTATCTAGCTCCCAAACGAGTGCACGTTCGCCGCAAATCGTGCTGCAAAACAAATCTTGCCACGCTCCTTCATTCACAACAATTTTTCTAACCCATGACATTTTGACAGCATCTAGGAAGGATGGAATATGCGGCAGCTTTATACCTCCATTTTTTTCCTCTTGGACTAGTCTGTTAAGGGAAACCTTGGGTTTTTTGTTTTTCCAAATAAAAGCCCGTATGGCACGATTCATTCGATCAATATAGTGTTGCCCTGGGTTTGGTAAAACAGTCATGAGATGTATTAGTTTTGGAAGGGCTAAAGTTTTAAGTACAGTTGCCCTCCCCCTCACTGATATATTTCGTTTTCCGTATAAATTTAGTACACTTTCAAATGCAGCCAATTTGGGTTCATAGTTTAAACTTACAATATTCTGAAGCTAGTTGCTAAACCTTATGCCTAGTAATTCAAATTCATTGACCCAAATTAGAGGCAGATCTAAAAACGACCCCTTGGTAATTGGGCTACGTAGTCCCAACCAAATTGCGTTCGTCTTGTCTATATTGATTTTTAATCCCGAACACACGTAAAACAGTTTTACAACCTTCAAGGCATTTCTAAGGGACACATCTCTCCCATCTAATAGCAAAAAGGTGTCGTCTGCATATTGCCCTATTTTTTACTCTTTTCCATCAATCATGAAACCCTTAATTGTACAGTCGTTCTTAATGGCGTTGGCTAACGAGTCAATAGATAATATAAATAGGTATGGCGAGAGGGGGTCTCCCTGTCGACATCCTCGACCGAGGCGAAAGAAACTAGAAAAAACGCCATTGTTTATAACACAACTTTCAGAACTGCTATACAGGGTATTGTACCAACGTCTAAATTTGCATCCAAAGCCATATATTTTTAACACATGATTTATATAATTCCAACTAAGGGTGTCGAAAGCTTTTTCAAAGTCAATCAGGAGCAACATACCAGACTGCTTATTTGCAATTGCATAGTGCATGATATCGTAAATTAATTTAGTATTTTCTCCAATGTATCTTTCCTTTAGAAAACCTTTTTGCTCTGGGCTTATTACATGCGCAGAATTTGTTTCATTCTGTTGGATAAAATGCCTGATAAAAGTTTATAATCTGAGTTCAGCAAGGTAATTGGTCGCCAGTTTTTCATGTATTCACGTGGCTTGTCGCCTTTAGGTAAGCACGTTATGACCCCCTGCTTTTGCGTAATTGAAAGAGATCCAGATTTATAGGCATATTGAAAGCTCCTCATGAGGTAGGTACCAAGTTCTTTCCAGAGAAATTTGTATAATTCTACTGGTATACCGTCACTGCCTGGTGACTTGTTATTTTTGATGTTCTTTAATATAGTCGCCGCTTCGTGACTATCAATGTCCTTCTCACAAATACCAGTTTGTTCGACAACCGACAACCGACCATCTAACCGACCATCTAACCGAGAGACCGTCCAACCGACCGTCCGACCGACCATCTAGCCGAGCGACCGTCCAACCGACCGTACAACCGACCATCCAACCGACCATCAAACCGAGATACCGTCCGACCGACCCTCTAACCGGGAGACCGTCCAACCGACCGTCCCACGACCATCTAACCGACCATTTAACCGAGAGACCGTCCAACCGACCATCTAACAGACCATCTAGACTGTCCAACCGACCATCTAACCGAGAGACCGCCCAACCGACCATCTACCCGAGAGACCGTCCAACCGACCATCTAAACGAGAGACCGTCCCACCGACCATCTAACCGAGAGACCGCCCAACCGACCATCTAACCGAGAGACCGTCTAACCGACCATCTAACCGAGAGACCGTCCAACCGACCATCAAACCGAGAGACCGTCCGACCGACCCTCTAACCGGGAGACCGTCCAACCGACCGTCCCACGACCATCTAACCGACCATTTAACCGAGAGACCGTCCAACCGACCATCTAACAGACCATCTAGACTGTCCAACCGACCATCTAACCGAGAGACCGCCCAACCGACCATCTACCCGAGAGATCGTCCAACCGACCATCTAAACGAGAGACCGTCCCACCAACCATCTAACCGAGAGACCGCCCAACCGACCATCTAACCGAGAGACCATCTAACCGAGAGACCGTCTAACCGACCATCTAACCGAGAGACCGTCCAACCGACCATCTAACCGACAGACCGTCCGACCGACCATCTAACCGAGAGACCGTCCAACGGACCATCTAACCGAGAGACCGTCCAACCGACCATCTAACCGAGAGACCGCCCAACCGACCATCTAACCGAGAGACCGTCCAACCGACCATCTAACCGAGAGACCGTCTAACCGACCATCTAACCGAGAGACCGTCCAACCGACCGTCCCACCGACCATCTAACCGACAATCCAACCGAAAGACCATCCCGCCGACCATCTAACCGAGAGATCGTCCAACCGACCATCTAACCGAGAGACTGACCAACCGACCATCTAACAGACCATCTAGACTGTCCAACCGACCATCTATCCGAGAGAGCGTCCAACCGACCATCTAACCGAGAGACCGTCCAAGAGATCGTCCAACCGACCATCTAACCGAGAGACCGTCCAACAGACCATCTAACCGAGAAACCGTCAAGTCGAGTCTCTATCAAGCCGCACAGAGAGTCCACACTTGTCGGATAGTCCGCTAGCTAGCTTGGCTGGCTGGCCGGCTGGTTGGCTGGCTGGGATTGGTCGGACAGTCCCCTGGCAAGCCGCTGGCAGGCCGCTGGCAGGCCGCCTTGGCTTGGCTTGGTCTTTTTGCCGTGGGCCTTTACCTCACGTCAGCATTAGGACTTCACCGCTTGGGGGCGCCAATGCATGAGTGGCTGAGAGAATGATTCAGCAGAGGGGGAGAGGGGGGGGGGGGGCATAGGCCGGCGATCCCGCCCACACCGCCAGCCTTCGCCGCACAACACTGCCGTGATTGCCGTAATGATGTTGTCCGCTCCCGGAGTTTATTTCAACCGCGACGGTCAACGTCGCCAGGGCGCTCCCGAGTCGCTCACGTATCGCTTTCATCACGCATTCACACCAATCATCGGTGTGATGAGACAACAAATGGACTTTGTTGGTGTGGGATATAAAGGGATGTAGTGCAGCGACGGATCAGTTCATAAACAAACAGTGCCGTGATTTCGGTAAGTGAGATTTTGCTTCAGGGTTTCTGTGGATCCCGCGGCCCAAATGCTAACATTTCACACATCTGCTACATGCAAACACCAATGCTCTATAAACAATGGTCAGTGTCACGTGACCTTTATACGTTATCTCGTATTGAGTGTCGGCGTGTGACGTACGGGGTCACTTTGTTTACCGGCGCGTCTTTTCAACGTTCAGTATGACGTCACGTGCGGTCGACGCGGTACGTATCGCACAACAAAGTAGTTACTATCACCGCACAACGCACACAAACACAACAGTTGTTCCAGGTATAATTTGAGACAAGAATCATATTAAAAACGCACGAAGCATGCCATGGAGAAAACGTGTCAACAGGTTTCGAATTTAAAGTTATTTACACCGATATCTCACACCAGTGTACACAAAAAAAGCAATTGCTGCAAATCGAATGACAAAAGATAGCAGAAAGTATTTTTTGCTTGACAACTGATGGTTAGTTGCAAAATACGCGTGCTACGTTCTTTAGTTTGCGTGTAGTCTCTGATTTTAATTCACAGTTTTAGGGACAAAAATAGATCATTTGGCAGTGATCAAGCCATAAAATATAATCATTTTATTTCCCGACAGGACTAGGTTATACAAAAGACAGGCGGCTGTATCTGTACATGGTGAGGGTATACAGACATAACACATGTATATAAATGACAGGCGGCTGTATCTGTACATGGTGAGGTTATACAGACATAACACATGTATATAAATGACAGGCGGCTGTATCTGTACATGGTGAGGTCAAACAGCCGACAACCACGGTAGCTTGCAACGAGACTTGCTCGGCATGTAGTGCGGCGGGGTCATTGTCCGAAATAGATTTTGTCTTCGGTTGTTTTTTGTTTGTGTTTGTTTCGTGACACATTGAGTTTGGTGTTTGGCCATTCGTCACCCCGCGAGGCTACCGAGAAAACCCATTTAATGTGCTCAATGAGATGAAGTTAGTCGCACAAAACACATAAAGGACGGCTGCCAAAGAGACATCATAGGGAGGAGGGAGGGAAGAAGGAGGGGGGGACGGGATAGGGATAGGGAAGGGAGAGGGCAGACATTGCAAGGGAAAGGGTTGGAGAGGGTCAAATCTAATGAGACAGGAGACACCCTTCATCTGTCCTCCCTCCCTTCATCCCTTCATAATATCTCTTCTTCATCCAGCCTCCCTTCCTTCATCCCCCTCCTCTTCATCCAGCCTCCCTCCTTTCACCCCGTCATCCCCCCTCTCTCTCTTCATCAAGCATCCCTCCCTTTATCCGTTAATCCCACCTCCATCTCTTCATCCAGCCTCCCTCCCGTTATCCCTTCATCCCCCCTCCTTCTCTTTATCCCGCCTCCCACCCTTCACCTGTCTTCTCTTTCTTCATCCCCTTCCTTCCCTTTATCTATCCTCCCTTCATTCATCCCTTCATCCCACCTCCTTCTCTTCATCCAGCCTCCCTTCCCTCATCCCACCTGCTTCTCTTTATCCAGCCTCCCTCCCTTTATCCCTTCATCCCACCTCCTTCTCTTCATCCAGCCTCCCTTCCTTTATCCCTTCATCCCCCCTCCTTCTCTTCATCCAGCCGCCCTCCCTTTATCCAATCATCCCCTCTCCTTCTCTTCATCCGGCCTCCCTCCATTCATCCACCCTCCTTCTCTTCATCCAGCCTCCCTCCCTTCATCCCTGCATCCCTCCTCCTTTTCATCCAGCCTCCCTCCCTTCATCCCTGCATCCCCCTCCTCTTTATCTAGCCTCCCTCGCTTCATCCCACCTTATATTCATCCGGCCTCCCTCCCTTCATCCCCCCTTCTTCTCTTTATCCAGCCTCCCTCCCTTCATCCCTGCATCCCTCCTCCTCTTCATCCAGCCTCCCTCCCTTCATCCCTGCATCCCCCCTCCTTCTCTTCATCCGGCCTCCCTCCCTTCATTCCCCTCCTTCTCTTCATCCAGCCGCCCTCCCTTCATTCATGCATCCTTTCTCCTCTTCATCCGGCCTCTCTCCCTTCATCCCCCTCCTTCTCTTCATCCAGCCTCCCTCCCTTCATCCCTGCATCCCCCCTCCTTCTCTTCATCCGGCCTCCGTCCCTTCATCCATGCAGCCCTCCTCCTCCTCTTCTTCCAGCCTCCCTCCCTTCATCCCTGCATCCCTCCACCTCTTCATCCAGCCTCCCTCCCTTCATCCCTGCATCCCCCCTCCTTCTCTTCATCCGGCCTCCGTCCCTTCATCCATGCAGCCCTCCTCCTCCTCTTCTTCCAGCCTCCCTCCCTTCATCCCTGCATCCCCCCGCCTTCTCTTCATCCAGTCTCCCTCCCTTTATCCCTTCATCCCACCTTCTTCTATTCATCCAGCCTCCCTCCCTTCATCCCACCTCCTTCTCTTTATCCAGCCTCCCTCCCTGCATCCCTTCATCCCCCCTCCTTCTCTTCATCCAGCCTCTCTCCCTCCATCATTGATCCCCCTCCTTCTCTTCATCCAGCCTCCCTCCCTTCATCCCACCTCCTTCTCTTCATCCAGTCTCCCTCCCTTTATCCCTTCATCCCACCTCCTTCTATTCATCAAGCCTCCCTTCCTTCATCCCACCTCTTCTTCATCCGGCCTACCTCCCTCCTACCAAGACATGGAAACCAAGACATGGAAACCAAGACATGGAAACCAAGATATGGAAACCAGACATGGAAACCAAGACATGGAAACCAAGACATGGAGACAAAACATGGAGACAAGACATGGAAAACAAGACGTGGAGACAATACATGGACACCAAGACATGGAAACCAAAACATGGAAACCAAGACATGGACAACACATGGAAACCAAGATATAGAGACAAGACATGGAAGCCAAGACATGAAACCAAGACATGGAGAGCAAGTCATGCAGATAAGACATGGAGACCAAGTACATTTTCACCTTTGTCTTCATCCCGCTAACTAAGCTCATCAGCTCAGCCTCAAATAGCTCCTAGAGTTCGCACTGCATTACCCCACCACCCTGGCAACTTGGCTAACCCACTTTTGTTGTCTTCTCCACGCTTTCCGAATATATAAAGATTAAGCCGGCCGGAAAGTGGGAAGTGATGTCAACGGAGCTTGCGAGAGCTGGGAAGTGGGAAGTGACGTTCACAAGACTTATAGTGGGTTGGGAAGGGCGAATCTATGCTGACGAGAGGGCTGGGAAGGGGGGGGGGATACTGACGAGACTTGCTGAGGGCCGAGGAGGGGTCGAAGTGATATTGACGAGACTTTCAGAGAGCTAGGGAGGGGGAGTGATTTTGCCGAGACTTGTAGAGGGCGGTGGAGGATGAAGTGACGTTGACGAGACTTTCAGAGAGCTGGGGAGGGGGAAGCGATGTTGACGAGACTTGTAGAGGGCTGGAGAGGGGGAGTGATTTTGGCGATATTTACAGAGGGCTGGGGAGGGTGAAGTGACGTTGACGAGACTTTCAGAGAGCTGGGAAGGGGGAAGCGATGTTGACGAGACTTGTAGAGGGCTGGGGAGGGGGAGTGATTTTGGCGAAACTTGCAGAAGGCTGGTGAGGGGGACGCCATGTGGACGAGACTTGTAGAGGGCTGGGGAGGGGGAGTGATGTTGGCGAGACTTGCAGAGGGACGGGGAGAGTGAAGCGATATGGACGAGACTTCCGTGAGCCCGGGGAGGAGGGAGTGTTGTTGACGAGACTTCCGTGGGCCGGGGAGGAGGGAGTGTTGTTGACAAGACTTTCGTGGGCCGGGGAGGAGGGAGTATTGTTGAAGAGAATTCCGTGGGCAGGGGAGGGGGAGTGATGTTGACGAGACTTCCGTGGGCCGGGGAGGGGGAAGCGATGTTGACGAGACTTGTAGAGGGCTGGGGAGGGGGAGTGATTTTGGTGAAACTTGCAGAAGGCTGGTGAGGGGGACGCCATGTGGACGAGACTTGTAGAGGGCTGGGGAAGGGGAGTGATGTTGGCGAGACCTGCAGAGGGCTGGGGAGGGTGAAGCAATGTTGACGAAACTTGCAGAAGACCGGGGAGGGGTAGAAGTGATATTGACGAGACTTTCACAGAGCTGGGGAGGGGGAGGCGAAGTTGACGAGACTTGTAGAGGGCTGGGGAGGGGGAGGCGAAGTTGATGAGACTTGTAGAGGGCTGGGGAAGGGGTGATGTTGGCGAGACCTGCAGAGGGCTGGGGAGGGTGAAGCAATGTTGACGAGACCTGCAGAGGTCCGGGGAGGGTGAAGCAATGTTGACGAGACCTGCAGAGGACCGGGGAGGGGGAGTGATGTTGGCGAGACTTGCAGAGGGACGGGGAGAGTGACGCGATATGGACGAGACTTCCGTGAGCCCGGGAGGAGGGAGTGTTGTTGACGAGACTTCCGTGGGCCGGGGAGGAGGGAGTGTTGTTGACGAGACTTCCGTGGGCCGGGGAGGAGGGAGTGTTGTTGACAAGACTTCCGTGGGCCGGGGAGGAGGGAGTGTTGTTGAAGAACATTCCGTGGGCCGGGGAGGGGGAGTGATGTTGACGAGACTTCCGTGGGCCAGGGAGGGGGGAGTGTTGTTGAAGAGAATTCCGTGGGCAGGGGAGGGGGAGTGATGTTGACGAGACTTCCGTGGGCCGGGGAGAGGGGAGTGTTGTTGACGAGACTTCCGTGGGTCGGGGAGGGGGGAGTGTTGTTGAAGAGAATTCCGTGGGCAGGGGAGGGGGAGTGATGTTGGCGAGACTTCCGTGGGCCGGGGAGGAGGGAGTGTTGTTGACAAGACTTCCGTGGGCGGGGGAGGAGGGAGTGATGTTGACAAGACTTCCGTGGGCCGGGGAGGAGGGAGTGTTGTTCACGAGACATCCGTGGGCCGGGGAGGGGGGAGTGTTGTTGACGAGACTTCCGTGGGCCGGGGAGGGTGAAGCGATGTTGACGAGACTTCCGTGAGCCCGGGAGGGGGGAGTGTTGTTGACGAGACTTCCGTGGGCCGGGGAGGGTGAAGCTATGTTGACGAGACTTCCGTGAGCCCGGGAGGGGGGAGTGTTGTTGACGAGACTTCCGTGGGCCGGGAAGGGGGGAGTGTTGTTGACGAGACTTCCGTGGGCCGGGGAGGGTGAAGCGATGTTGACGAGACTTCCGTGGGCCAGGAAAGGGGGAGTGTTGTTGACGAGACTTCCGTGGGCCGGGAAGGGGGGAGTGTTGTTGACGAGACTTCCGTGGGCCGGGAAGGGGGGAGTGTTGTTGACGAGACTTCCGTGGGCTAAGGAGGGGGCTTGAAATTGATCAAGCATGCAGATGACTGGGAAAGTACGCCGCCTCCCGGGCCCCCCCCCCCCCCACTCACCCCTCCTTCATTCCTTTCGCGAGTGGATGCCCATGTTTAGGCCAAAATTGTACTCCGTTCTAGGCGTGTATGGTCACTTGCATGTTATGCTCCCCTCCCCTTCCGGCCGTATCTTCTTCGGACCGAACATAAGACCCCCCCACTAACTCCTATCGCAATCACGACTCCGCCTTGGACAACACCACGCCCATGTGCATTAATGAAACAAAAGTCCGGTGAAAACAATGTCGGAAGATATCGGGGCAGCTTGATGAATCAGGAATTTACAACCTTAAGAATATTTGGAGATATGATAAGATGCAGCTTCCCCTGTTTTATTAACTTATACATGATTTGCATGGAGACATAATCCAATCGCTGCCACATTCCACCTGACAGTGTTATCGCCACAACGTGTAAGTCGTCGAGAGTATTGGATTGTATTCCGGCGGATATCGCTATGACATACATCTTACTACGCAGTTTCTGACGCAGGCTACTTCATTTCTTCTTTCTATGCCGAGCGTCTGACGGGAAGCGTCTGCCCTCACACCACAAATCATCCCCCATCTCGCCACAAGAGTATTTCCGCTCGGCTCAGACACCGTGGTGAGCTATTGAGCTGGGGGTTTTCACACTCAGGGGTGGCTGTGAGTGACGCTTAGGGGGGCCGGGGGGGGGGGAGCCCGAAGCAGCCCGCAGGGTGGCACTGGCTAGGTAGTTGTTGGTGGCGCTACCTCGCGGCAAATGGGGTAGGCAGTGATACACAGGACATAAGAGCATTAAGAGCTAAAACTTGGTTTCCAAATCTCTTCGAAAACTCAGGCACTTTATTAGCCCAGCGGAGGCGCGACCGTTTTTTTCCCGGGACCGCGGGCCTCAACGGGATTAGACTTCAACGTAGAAATGGAACCAAAGACAGCATATCGGATTCCCCTCACCGGATTTTCTGTGAAGGCCTCTCCTTTTTCCAGCTAAGATCAGGATCAGTTTCTACCGAGAACGTGGGCGCTGTGTGATATTGGACAACTATATATAGCCTTTCAAGGCATAAGACTTTCTTTCGCGGACAATGAAATCGCGTCAAGCAAATAAACCGAGCAAATAATTGGAGATAAAACACGTAAAAGGCAATTTTCTTCATCTGATCTATCAATGGTCATGTGCTTCCGCGGAGGAAGGTGTGCAATATGTTGGTCATTTCTATAATCAAACGATCGCGGTTCCACTCAATTTTCTAATCCGAAGGAATACACTTTCTTAACAACAGAAGTGCCACAGTATTTAGATCTTAACACACATAATACTGCAACAGTTAAATCTCATTTAAACCAAATGGAAATAACACAGAAACTAAAGAGCTCAACCCAAAAAAACAGATAAAGACTGAAAACGTATATCATAGTCGAATGATAGCCTCAGAATCTTCAGTGAGCCATTCAAGTCGCGGGCTGCCCGAAGGCAACCTTCCCTCGACGGAAAGTAAATCTGAAGCGCTTGAGCCTTGTCGCTGCTGAAAGCAACCTTATCAACTTGGACTGAGCCGCTTGTTATCAGCGTCTAACTGACGAGTGCTTCGGGGGGAGGGGGGAGGGGGACGAGGATGGTGGGCGGGGGGGGAGCCGCGATGGCGTGGGATTTCTCCCATGGTGCCCCCCCCCCCGAATGGTGAACACTCCTACCCATGGTCCGTGCTCACACAACACATTGAACATTTAAATGTTACCGGGACTGGTCCGTCCGGAGTAAGTGGCCATCCGGCTGCCACAAGGACGCCCCCACCCCACTTCTCCTACCCCCCGTACACACACTGGGAGAACGTTACCGGGCTGATAGAGGTCGTCCAGTCGTGGCTTTATGGGTAAATCTCAGAGCGCCTCATCTGTCTACTTGATAAGTCAACTTGTTTGTAACGAGCTACCAGAACATCTCATGGGCATAAAAACAGAAAAAGGCCAACATTATGTTTTTCATCAAGTTATTAGCGTGTGTAAATTTGTTTCTTAAGAAGTAAAATTGTAGATTTTATGTCAGTCGGTTTAGTTGCAATATGTATTTCATTTTTTGTTTGTCCAGTGTTTATGTGGTTGTTTTTAATAACCCTACTGTTCAAACATGTATCGTTGTCCAACTTCCCACTAACCATGATTGACCGATCAAGTCTACGTTACTCAGCTCATAAGGTCAAAGGTCATTCAACAAGGGATAGAGAGTAACAAGTCCTGCCGTTCGCTTAATATTGGTCGTAGCGACTGGTGCCAAAATGTTGGGGGACACAACTTTATAATGGGTAGTTCTTGTTTCCATAATACTCGTTTTCGTGCAAAATGACATCATTGTTCACCGTGTCGGTGTGTTAAAAACTGAAACATGTTTTTTCCACTTCCTCTTCATCGATCATTGGTAACGACGTCAATGGGACCCAATTTCTTTAAAATAGTCAGTGTCTTGGACGTCACGTGACGTGTCAAAGAAAACCATAGAGCAAATAATATTAGGACTGTTTATAAATGACTTCAGTAGCCAATATATTTAATTATACACAATCTAGTAACTGTATTCCTTCAATGCGGAAAGATTTGTATGAGTCGAACCCAGGCACCAGCCGCTGGGCTGATCTCACTAGCTGCCCTTACCCTACCATAACCTTCCTTACCCTATCTTAGCCGTCGTTACCCTACCTTGACCTTACCCTAGCCGTCCTTACCCTAGCTTGCCCTACCCTAGCCTTCCTTCCGTACCCTAGCCTACCTTACCCTGGCCTAGCTGTCCGTACTCTACCTTGCCCTGCCCTAGTCGTCCTTACCCTACCTTGCCCTGCCCTAGTCGTCCTTACCCTACCTTGCCCTACCCTAGCCCACCTTACCCTTCCTTAACCTACCCTAGCCTTCCGTACCCTGGACTATCCGTCCTTACCCTACCTTACATTACCATAGCCGTCCTTACCATACCTTAGCCTCCATTACCCTACATTGCCTTGCCCTAGCCGTCCTTACACTACCTTGCGCTACTCTAGCCTTCCTTACCCTACCCTAACCCTCCTTACGCTACCTTAGCCTTTATTACCGTTCCTTACCCTGCCCTAGCCGTCCTTACGCTAGCTTACCCTACCCTAGCTTTCCTTACCATACCTTGCCATACCATAGCCTTCCTTACCCTGCCCTAGCCGTCCTTACGTTAGCTTGCCCTACCCTAGCTTTCCTTACCATACCTTGCCATACCATAGCCTTCCTTACCCTGACCTAGTCTTCCTAACCCTGATCTAGCCGTTCTTACCCTTATCTAGCCGTTCTTACCCTGATCTAGCCGTTCTTACCCTGATCTAGCCGTTCTTACCCTGACCTAGCCGTTCTTACCCTTGCTTAGCCGTCCTTACCCTGCCTTAGCCGTCCTTACCCTACCTTGCCCTGCCTTAGCCGTCCTTACTCTACCTTGCCCTGCCCTAGCCGTCTTTATCCTACCTTGCCCTGCCCTAGCCGTCCTTACCCTACCTTGCCCTGCCCTAGCCGTCCTTACCCTGCCTTGCCCTGCCCTAGCCGTCCTTACCTTACCTTGCCCTGCCCTAGCCGTCCTTACCCTACCTTGCCCTGCCCTAGCCGTCCTTACCCTGCCTTGCCCTGCCCTAGCCGTCCTTACCTTACCTTGCCCTGCCCTAGCCGTCCTTACCCTACCTTGCCCTGCCCTAGCCGTCCTTACCCTGCCTTGCCCTGCCCTAGCCGTCCTTACCTTACCTTGCCCTGCCCTAGCCGTCCTTACCCTGCCTTGCCCTGCCCTAGCCGTCCTTACCCTACCTTGCCCTGCCCCAGCCGCCCTTACCCTACCTTGCCCTGCCCTAGCCGTCCTTACCCTGCCTTGCCCTGCCCTAGCCGTCCTTACCCTACCTTGCCCTGCCCCAGCCGCCCTTACCCTACCTTGCCCTGCCCTAGCCGCCCTTACCGTACCTTGCCATACCGTAGCTTTCCTTACCATACATTGCTCTACCGTTGCTTGCCTTACTCATACCTTCCCCACCCACCCAGTGTCCGCCATGCACATGGCCTCAGTCTACCAGATCGATATGCCCAACGCCACAACCAGCGCTATCCAGATATAATGGCATAATGACGGGATCCTGAGACGAGGTAAGCTATTGCGCGTCTCACACCGGTCTCATCAATGTAAACGTAGTTCCTGTATGAGTCCCATAAGGCCTACCCTAGCCTGCCCTACCATTTCCTTCCTTACCCTACCTAGCCCTACCCTAGCCTTCCTTACCGGACCCTAGCCTTCCTTACCGTACCCTAGCCTTCCGTGCCGTTCCCTAGCCTTCCGTACCGTACCCTAGCCTTTCTTACCGTACCCTAGCCTTCCTTACCCTAGCCTTCCTTACCGTACCCTAGCCTTCCTTATCGTACCCTAGCCTTCCTTACCCTACCCTAGCCTTCCTTATTGTACCCTAGCCTTCCTTACCGTACCCTAGCCTTCCTTACCGTACCCTAGCCTTCCTTACCCTACCATAGCCTTCCTTACCGTACCCTAGCCTTCCTTACCGTACCCTAGCCTTCCTTACCGTACCCTAGCCTTCCTTATCATACCCTAGCCTTCCTTACCCTACCCTAGCCTTCCTTACCGTACCCTAGCCTTCCTTACCCTACCATAGCCTTCCTTACCGTACCCTAGCCTTCCTTACCGTACCCTAGCCTTCCTTACCGTACCCTAGCCTTCCTTATCATACCCTAGCCTTCCTTACCGTACCCTAGCCTTCCTTACCGTACCCTAGCCTTCCTTACCGTACCCTAGCCTTCCTTACCGTACCCTAGCCTTCCTTATCATACCCTAGCCTTCCTTACCGTACCCTAGCCTTCCTTACCGTACCCTAGCCTTCCTTACCGTACCCTAGCCTTCCTTACCGTACCCTAGCCTTTCTTACCGTACCCTAGCCTTCCTTACCGTACCCTAGCCTCCCTTAGCTGCACTAACCGTCCTTACCCTACCTTTCCGTACCCTAGCTTGCCCTACCCTAGCCTTCCTTATCCTACCCTAGACTATCTTACTCTGCCCTGTGCTTATACCATCTTACCCTGCCCTACGCTAGCCTTTTTACCTTACCTTTCCCTACCATAACCTTACCGTACCCTAGCCTTCCTTACCGTACCCTAGCCTTCCTTACCGTACCCTAGCCTTCCTTACCGTGCCCTAGCCTTTCTTACCGTACCCTAGCCTTCCTTATCGTACCCTAGCCTTCCTTACCGTACCCTAGCCTTCCTTACCGTACCCTAGCCTTCCTTACCGTACCCTAGCCTTCCTTACCCTACCATAGCCTTCCTTACCGTACCCTAGCCTTCCTTACCGTACCCTAGCCTTCCTTACCGTACCCTAGCCTTCCTTATCATACCCTAGCCTTCCTTACTCTACCCTAGCCTTCCTTACCGTACCCTAGCCTTCCTTACCGTACCCTAGCCTTCCTTACCGTACCCTAGCCTTCCTTACCGTACCCTAGCCTTTCTTACCGTACCCTAGCCTTCATTACCGTACCCTAGCCTTCCTTACCGTACCCTAGCCTTCCTTACCGTACCCTAGCCTCCTTTAGCTGCACTAACCGTCCTTACCCTACCTTTCCGTACCCTAGCTTGCCCTACCCTAGCCTTCCTTATCCTACCCAAGACTATCTTACTCTGCCCTGTGCTTATACCATCTTATCCTGCCCTACGCTAGCCTTCTTACCTTACCTTTCCCTACCATAACTTACCATGCCGTACGCTACCTTACCCTGCCTTACACTACCCTCTCTGTAAGGTGGCTTGACGCACGATGCCAGCCGGAACACTCATCCCTTCATACCCGTTAATCCACGCTTCATTTCCTTACCGCGTTTCCATTTCCTTCTCCACGATCATACGAAACCCCCCCCCAAAAAGACTATTTGACTACGTCCGGTCGACGCGAGTTCATTATCCATGCTACACCGCCCCCCCCCCACCCCCCGTCTCCGCCCGGACCGCCGCCCCCCCTCCTCACCCTCACCGCCGCCCCAGCCCCCAACCTCCACACACACACACACTTTCTCACATAACGACGTACAGGTCATTTGCTGGGCGAATACGGTTCATTTCGCAGCGTTAAAATTCGCGTAAGCAAAAGAAAGCGTTGATACGCGGAAACTCAGTAAAGACGTACATAATTTAAGTAGGGAATACCAACGGTCTATTACAGCAGCAAGGCAATAAAAAACTCCCGATGGATATCATAAAACCTACAAGTTTTGCCTGATTATCTCTGCGCTGGCCGACTTAATCTCTTCCCTGCCATCTACTCGTTGTTCTCCTCACCATTCAGTCTACGACTCGCCGCCGTCGTATCCCCTCCCAGCTCACCACTCCGCAATTAAGACGACACTTTTCGACACGGAAATCTGCCGCTGATGCCAGATATTGCCACCTGTCATTTCTTCCTTTGTGTGACGCAGGATATGACTGAAATATAATCAGACTGAGGTGCGTATATAGTTGGAGGCCTGTCGTTCCGTCCTGGGGCCACACAAACATATTGACCAGGGCAGGAACGTGGTAACGTGGCAGGAGTAGTAAATAAAGTAATAAAGTGGTTAAAGCGTCCCGAGTATACAAGCCACCAACCAACCATACGTCACTATGCCCGCTTTCAGCACACAATAACGTCACTATGCCCGCTTACAGCACACACTTACGTCACTATGTCCGCTTACAGCACACTTACGTCACTGTGCCCGCTTACAGCACACACTTACGTCACTATGCCCGCTTACAGCACACACTTACGTCACTATGCCCGCTTAAAGCACACACTTACGTCACTATGCCCCCTTACAGCACACACTTACGTCACTATGCCCGCTTACAGCACACCATTACGTCACTATGCCCGCTCACAGCACACACTTACGTCACTATGCCCGCTTACAGCACACACTTACGTCACTATGCAGTCTGTAGCACGAACGGCAATCTAGACATTCTGTATGACGAGGAAACGGGTTGTGAATGTGGCTTTAGACGAGGGAAGATGGGTGCAAATGGTCTAAGATGAGGAAAGGTTAATGAGTGAAAATCGTATGATTTGATGATTATATGAGGGAAAATGCGTGCAAATAGTATGATGATGTAAATGGTCGCACTCCGTGGTGACACTGCCGCACGACCGGTCGGCCCCACCCCCTCCTTCCCCCCTTCACTATCCCCCTCCCCCCCCCCCCCTGCCCCTCCCCCTCCCCCTTCCCCCCTTAGATTAAGGTCTACCCTACCATAGCCCCAGTTCTGCGGCTGTAGGATGGGCAAAATTCTGACAGGGGCGCTGCCAGATTATGCCCGTCCTACAGCCGCAGAACTGGGGCTAACTCTACCATTGAGACAGATGACTCTTTAGCATTGTCCGACTGGTTGAAAACATATTAAGCATACGCAACGGTAACGGTGTGGTACAGGCGGTCCGAACAGTCAATATAAATTGAACTTCCAAAGCCAAACAGTCATGGGTAACGTCGTGTTGGGCGATACCGCTTAGCGGGAAGCAAACAATGACCAGCCTTTGATACCGCCACCTACCGGCGACAGCTCACATCAACCCAGCGGCATCTCTTGTACGCGAGGCCTTCCCGCCGTTCAAAGTTCAACCGTCAATTGATCTGAAACGCTCTTACAAAAAAAACAACACAAAGACAAAACGTTGAAGCTGACGCACTCACATGCTGCACTCACAACAGGACTTCCAAGTTCGCCCGTATCCAAGGAAGAGAGGAGGGCGGGAAATACTACTTGACAATGGTATGTTAATAACCGCGAAGGGACCGATAACCATAGAGCACGTGGGTGATAATCGTAGTGCACATTTAAAGGGTAAAGTCCCACCGAGGCATCTTCAAGTGAATCCGCCTATTGCGTCAACAAACAAAGGTGCATCCACATCAGCCCGCTAAATAGTTCTCTCGAAACCCTGCGGCTCGCCATGTGTTGAGGCCCCTAGGTCAGAGCCAGAAGGCACCATAGCGCCGCTTAGGTCGTGTTTTTATCCTCTTGGCAGAAGCCATTTTGTTGTTGGAGGGTTGGTGGTAGAGAGGGTGAGGAGCGCGCAGTCAGTCTGACAGGAAGCGGCCCATGCAGGAGGGCAGGGATTGCGGGTCTCCACGGGCAGACACAGGCCGCAGTCCCAGACAAAGGTTGTGGGGGGGTTGATATACTCCTAAATATACGGGGTGCAAGCCTGCCGGGCACGCCGCTTAAGCGCCGGGGCCAGCAAGACGGACTGGGAAAACAGAGGAGTACCACAGATCTCAACTTTCAGCATACCGCAAAGGATATGTTGGCGATACTTCCTATAGTCTTGGAGAGCATGGAGAGACATTGTTCGAGGTCTTACGCGTGAGCACATAGGAAACAACAGGTAAATGATAAACGACTTGATTAAACCACAACCATTGCTATTAACAATAGTGTTATAAATATAAGTGACACATGGCAACCATTTTGGGTGTGAAGATTATTGCCCGGCACAGTGAACTATCATTGGATGAATCATACCCGAGAGCCAGGTGCGCACACCTTTGCTTTCGAAACAATGATGGTTATGGGTCGAATCCCTGGCCGAAAAATCTATGGTCGAAAAATGGCCGCTGAGGCTATAATGAGAGCATATGGTTCGCATGGTTCAACACCTGACCGCTTATGGTTGCATGACATTTGGCTTACGATGGGGGGAGACGAACTATGCACCCGAAGGGACGCTACCCGAGCACATGGTCGCAGAGGGCAAGTCAACTGGGAAGGTCCACAGATCGATGGCAGTAAATGTAGAGGTAAATAATCTGATGATTTCATGCTGAGCGATGCAGTTATCGCTGCGCAAAAGAACAACCAATCGGTTGCCATTCAACTCCAGCTCATTTACTACCGCCTAATTCGCATTGACGTTTCCATATTTACCTCCCATAACACCCATGTATGCAGTTGATGCGCTGTACTTGCTGGCATGACATGTCTGGTATTCACCAGATTTACCGGTTTTTAAGCTGCGCTGCGTCACGGGGTGGCCGTCTGGTCGGGAGGGAGGAGGGTGGGGGGAAGGGGAAAGGGGGGGGGGCGATCGGTCGTGCGGCAGTATCACCATGGTGTGCTAACATTTACATCATCATACTATTTGCACCCACTTTCCCTCATATATTAATCATATCATACGAGTTTCACTCATTCACCTTTCCTCATCTTAGCTCACATCAGACCATTTGCACCCATCTTCCTTCGTCTAAAGCCACATTCACAACCCGTTCCCTCGTCCCACAGGATGTCTAGATTGCAGTTCGTGCTACAAACTGCATAGTGACGTAAGTGTGTGATGTAAGCGGACATAGTTACGCATGGTTGGTTGGTTGGTTATTCAGGACGCTTTAACCACTTTCGGTCATATCGCGTCAATGGGAGAACGAAGGGAGAGTGGGGCCATGTCCCCGGGGGTAACCCCCTAATCTTTGCGAAGGAAGACATGGGGTCTTTATCATAATCTCTTTAATCTGGCGCACGGAATGTAAGAGGGAATCGCTACTTGGCGTTGAAGAAAATGCCACGTCATCGCCTCAGACCAATCAGAGGCGAGACTGAGAGACAGGGTGACGACGGAAAGGAGGGGGAACCAGGTCAATCCAGAAATAGCGTCTTGGCTACACTACTGGGTACCATGCTAATGGATAAACCGCACGTGGTGGGCGATAGAGGGGTAGCGGGAGGGGGCGAGAAAAGGCCAAACCAAGCTGGGGGAAGGGGAGGGGGGGGGGGGTGGCACTGAAGAACAAAGATAATACTTTTATATATGGTGGCTCATGAACAATCCACAACATAAAGACATTCTCTGGCAAGCAAAGGCGTCAGTTGTCAGGATGCACAGCGATAAAGGCAAAGAAAATAACTTCCAAGTGATACCTGCAAATGAAGGTACCCCATATGACCTTACAAACAGTGAACCACACTGGAGTCATCTGCCTCATATACATACACAAACCTTTACGCCACGTGGAAACTCAACCTTAAGGGGCCGTATTTATCAACCACGCGTAGCTTACGCACGAAAATCGGATTTTCGTCGTAGCCTCGCCAGCTCGCTGTGCTGGTGCTCATGATCGAGAAATCATATTTAATACAATTTTAACACTTTCTTAAGTCAGAAAATCCACCTATAGGGTGACTACTTATGCATTTTGAACACGATAATCGCTCGACCAATCTTTTACTTAGCGCTAAATCTATTGGCGTAGCCTAAGTATGGTTTATGAACAACCGTAAAGGTCTAAAGGCCCAATCGATCTTCCCATGTCAAACATGGACCCTTGAATCCTTTAGGTCCAAGCATTCTTCCCATGTCGACCCTGGACCCTTGAACCCTTTAGGTCAAAGCATTCTTCCCATGTCGACCCTGGACCCTTGAACCCTTTAGGTCCAAGCATTCTTCCCATGTCGACCCTGGACCCTTGAACCCTTTAGGTCCAAGCATTCTTCCCATGTCGACCCTGGACTCCTGAACCCTTTAGGTCCAAGCATTCCTCCCAGGGCCACACTGGAACCCTTGAACCTTTTAGGTCCAAGCATTCTTCCCATGTCGACCCTGGACCCTTGAACCCTTTAGGTCCAAGCATTCTTCCCAGGGCCACACTGGAACCCTTGAACCTTTTAGGTCCAAGCATGTTGCCAATGGTCCAATTGTTCTTCCCATGTCAAACATGGACTATTTAACTCCCTAGATCCAAGCGTTCTTTCCATGTAGACCCGGAACCCTTTAACCTTTCAGGTCCAAACATTCTTCAGATGTCGACCCCAGACTTTAACCCTCTACGTCCCAGGCTCATAGTCTAGCCCTTATACATTTTTACTCTATCAGACCCAATCCACCCTACCCCCACACCACCCAGTCACTGCGCCCCATAGATCCACCGCTACCAGGCTTCACCCCGTTGACCTACCCCCCCCCCCCTCCCTCCCCTACCCCCAAACCAGACCCCGCCATGCACTATGGCAATGCCAAAGCCCAGCCTGAAGGTACCATTGGTTGGTACCTGGACGCCCTCGCAAGCACGTTGGGACCAGGCCCCATCAATAAGCCCAGAGTTTCCCACACTGCCGGCTATCGCTGGTAACCTTGGCGGTCAGCTACTGGTGGGGAGGGGGGAGGGGGCATGCCGACCCATTGGCGAAACTTCCGCTTCTAGCGATACAGTCAGGGTCCGTAAGTGACCGGGCCCGTCTCCGAGAAGTGAACGGGATGACCGGGATGGAGGGGGGGGGGGGGGTGGAGGGGGCGTATGCCGCCCCCCGCTCTGGAAGACTGGTTGACGGTGGTGTGTCTCTTTACGTAAGACATCCGCTTCCTTAGCTGTCTACACCAGGCCACATCCCTATCTGTCTACACTAGGCCACATCCCTATCTGTCTACACCAGGCCATATCCCTGTCTACACCAGGCAACATCCCGATCTGTCTACACCAGGCCACATCCCTATCTGTCTACACCAGGCCACATCCCTATTTGTCTACACCAGGCCATATACCTATCTGTCTACACAAGGTCACATCCCTATCTGTCTACACCAGGGCACATCCCTATCTGTCTACGCCAGGCCACATCCCTATCTGTCTACACCAGGTCACATCCCTATCTGTCTACACCAGGCCACATCCCTATATGTCTACACCAGGCCATATTCCTATCTGTCTACGCCAGGCCACATCCCTACCTGTCTACATCAGACCACATCCCTATCTGTCTACACCAGGCCACATCCCTATCTGTCTACGCCAGGCCACATCTCTATCTGTCTATACCAGACCACATCCCTATCTGTTTACACCAGGCCACATCCCTATCTGTCTACACCAGGTCACATCCCTATCTGTCTACACCAGACCACGTCCCTATCTGTCTACACCAGGCCACATCCGTATTTGTCTACACCAGGCCACATCCTTATCTGTCTACACCAGGCCACGTCCCTATCTGTCTACATCAGACCACATCACTATCTGTCTACGCCAGGCCAAATCTCTATCTGTCTACACTAGGCCATATCCCTATCTGTCTAAGCCAGGCCACATCCATATCTCTCTACACCCGGCCATATCCCTATCTGTCTACACCATGTCACATCCCTATCTGTCTACACCAGGCCATATCCCTATCTGTCTACACTAGGCCACATCCCTATCTGTCTACACCAGGCCACATCCCTATCTGTCTACACCAGACCACATCCCGATCTGTCTACGCCAGGCCACATCCCTATCTGTCCACACCGGGCCACATCCCTATCTGTCTACACCAGGCCACATCCCTATCTGTCTACACCAGGCCACATCCCTATCTGTCTACACCAGACCACATCCCTATCTGTCTACATCAGACCACATCACTATCTGTCTACGCCAGGCCAAATAAATCTCTATCTGTCTACACTAGGCCATATCCCTATCTGTCTAAGCCAGGCCACATCCATATCTGTCTACACCCGGCCATATCCCTATCTGTCTACACCATGTCACATCCCTATCTGTCTACACCAGGCCATATCCCTATCTGTCTACACTAGGCCACATCCCTATCTGTCTACACCAGGCCACATCCCTATCTGTCTACACCAGGCCACATCCCTATCTGTCTACACCATGTCACATCCCTATCTGTCTACACCAGGCCACATCCCTATCTGTCTACACTAGGCCACATCCCTATCTGTCTACACCAGGCCACATCCCTATCTGTCTACACCAGGCCACATCCCGATCTGTCTACACCAGGCCACATCCCGATCTGTCTACACCAGGCCACGTCCCTATCTGTCTACACCAGGCCACATCCCTATCTGTCTACACCAGGCCACATCCCTATCTGTCTACGCCAGGCCACATCCCTATCTGTCTACGCCAGGCCACATCCCTATCTGTCTACACCAGGCCACATCCCTATCTGTCTACACCAGGCCACATCCCTATCTGTCCACACCGGGCCACATCCATATCTGTCTACACCAGGCCACATCCCTATCTGTCTACACCAGGTCACATCCCTATCTGTCTACACTAGGCCACATCCCTATTTGTCTACACCAGGCCACATCCCTATCTGTCTACACCAGGCCACATCCCTATCTGTCTACACCAGGCCACATCCCTATCTGTCTACGCCAGGCCATATCCCTATCTGTCTACGCCAGGCCACATCCCTATCTGTCTACAACAGGCCACATCCCGATCTGTCTACACCAGGTCACATCCCTATCTGTCTACGCCAGGCCACATCCCTATCTGTCTACACCAGGCCATATCCCTATCTGTCTACGCCAGGCCACATCCATATCTGTCCACACCCGGCCATATCCCTATCTGTCTACACCATGTCACATCCCTATCTTTCTACAACAGGCCTTATCCCTATCTGTCTACACCAGGCCACATCCCTATCTGTCTACACCAGGCCACATCCCTATCTGTCTACACCAGGCCACATCCCTATCTGTCTACACCAGGCCATATCTCTATCTGTCTACGCCAGGCCACATCCCTATCTGCTGGGCTCGCGTTAGCATTCGCCAATAGCCATTTGGCGAGAAAATGCGGGATTTGGCGATAAGAACTTCCTGGACACTCGCCAAGATGGCGAATATAAAATTTCAACTACAAACTTCAACTACAAACACATTTTTATTCATGTCTTTCAACAAATGGAACCAGAAAATCCTCGAACAAATATTGGCGGAAGTTTACACGATGAGATTTATAACCAAGTTATAACCAATATTTTTGGCTAATGTTTTTCCACGGAATTAGCCAAATTGGCTAATGAAAAAAATATCCCAGCGCGAGCCCAAATCTGTCCACACCAGGCCATATCCCTATCTGTCTACGCCAGGCCACATCCCTGCTGGCCCGCTGGCCGGTCGCAGGCGACTTGTACTACCAAGTCACGTCGCCCCAATCCTGACAACCACTGTGACGTCACAGTGTAACAATGTCCCCAGGTCGCATACCACATCACTGTCGTGTGTTGTCGTCGGGTCCCGTCGGGCGCAGGCAATGTATTTTTTTTTTTCATTCATTCAAGGGTGGAGCTGTGAATCATTCTTTCACCGCTTTGTACGCGTGGTCCCTTGGCGGAGTTTACCCATGGTTTGTGTGTCTATGTATATATAGAGAGAAAGATGGTGTATTGGGGCTGCATGGTAAAGTACACCCAGAAGACTGCTGACTAATTGCTGACCAGGAGACAGCAGGTAATAATAAGATGCTCTCCGGAAGCTAGCCACGTAATGCAGCCAGCAGACTGCTCGGAAGTAACAGCCAGGAAACTTCTAGGCAATGCCCCGGGGGTAAGGTAAATATACTAGTACATATTGTTATGTAGTGTTAAAAACTGCAAGTCAGCAGTGTCTAAAAGAACTGCAAGACTGCAGTTGCAATATCTGGAAAGCCGCCGAACTAAATATTGACGTCAAAAATTGTCATGTAAGCGGATATAGCAGTAGAATGCCTCGTCAAAAATCGATGCCCAATTCGATAATGGCTGTATGACGGTAATAACGAGATGGCGTGACTATGGCAGTGGTGCAGGGTCTTATTTAAGGCAGACCGACGAGGGATCCGACGGTTGCCCTCGGACGATACAGAAGTACCGGATTAAGCCTTGAGCCATTATATGCTCACCCTCTGCCAGCAGATTGGAAGGACTCCCAATTCTACCAACGCCTAGCCAGATGATAAGGGTGCACCCTGCGAACAAATGAACATTTTATTGCGTGAGTTTAGTCGCCTCGTTACGTCTTGGGTGTGTTCTCCCAAAGGCCTGCCTGATCATGATAGAGGAACGAGTACAAGCCTCGCCTATGTCTACAGCCTGAGTAAACACTCGTGGAGTGACGGCTTTAGAGTCGGGCCGTGAGGCAAGGTCAAGGTCGGTGGCACCTCGGTCCATGGGGTGTGTTGGCAGCCCGGTGGCACTGAGACCCTTATACTAATAGATCCCTGACCTCGGGGTCTTGTGTAAGCTTTGTGTGCACCGGTGTAATGGACCCAATTGTTAAATCGGTACCCATGTAGGCGGAAATCTTTCCCCGGGTATACGCTTCTCGGACAAAACAGAGTCGACGTATCCCTGTCCCGCCTTGGGTTACGATGGGTTTTACGTGCGGGGAAGACGATATAGGCCTCGGCCGTATTCAGAATCGCCACTAAGGCTACGCCACTAGATTTTAGCTCTTAATTAAGTGGAAGAATTGTCGATACATAAGTAGTCAACTTAAGATGTGGAGTTTCTGAATTAAGAAAGTGCTAAACTTATATTGAAGAGGATTTCTTAATGATAAGCACCACGACAACGAGCTGGTGAGACACAGACGAAAATGCACTTTTTGTGCGTTACTTTCGAGGGGATTATGAATACGGCCCCAGTGACCTATACCAGTAAGTAAACAACTATTCCAATGAAATATATACAGCAGATTTAGGGTGGCACACGTAAGTTGTCTGTGGAAGAGAGTAACGTATATCTACCACCTGACTCGTGTGCTGAAGGCAAGCCAAAGTGGAATTTAATAGTCTGAACATAATTTCACCACAATGGTCTCTATTATTAGATGTTCCCCGAAGCCTAGGAGATGGCAAAAGCATTCATGCATTATATAAGCACGTCTTAATTTCTGATGACATGCAATGAAGGTACTCCAACCATTGTATTAATTACGGGATATCGGTATCGATAAAAAAAACTTGTTAACTGTTTTTTTAACAAGGATATCTTATAGAGAAGGTTCATACACCATACGTATTCGTACACTTTGTAAAAGGAAAGTATGAGTAACATATACGTAGATAAATGTCAGAGCATATGGAGAGCAATTTGTGCACTGAGAATGAAACACGTGTTTCGCTACGATAAACTCGATTTATCATGTGATCACAGTGGTGTTCTGGCGGGGTTTTTTGCCAGCACCATAGCCTTATCAATAATACAACTAGATGTATTATCAGAGATGGTCATCAGGGTGACCAAAAGACTGTTGATTGTCAAACATGTTCCGTTATGTTTGAAATATAAATATCTTCTTTGACGGTCTCTCTTTGGCGCAAGTTCCCCCGGGCAAGCCTGGTGGGGTGATGGGTGAGGTGTTAAAGTACGCGCGTTCCAAAATCTAATCTTAGGCGGCAGGCGCATCTCCCCGCTCCCAATCTAGCCATGTTACAAATTTTGGATTTCTTTCTGGTTAATGCCGAACTGTTACTATTCAGCGAGGTTTATATAAAGCCTAACCCACTAAGCCCCCCCCCCCCACCCCCCACCTCTCACACACACACGAAAACGCAGTACGTCTAACCTTCTTCTGTAAACCAAAGCCGTTGTGAGTATTGCAAAATGATCTGTCACCAGCATAGAAAAGGCATTGTACAGTGGATGCACCCAGTTTTAAGCTGTATTCAAGACCCAAGTCTAAAGGTCTTTTAGCTATCTTTAATGCTCTCGAACATGCTTAATATTACAATATGCAAATTCCCCACGATGCTAATGGTGGCTTGGCCGCCTGGTGGCGCTGCGCATCGCAATGGCGGGTGGTCGGGAAAACACGTATGCTCCGACACTTATTTCCGACAATATAACTTGGTGTCTTGACGTCAGAAGATAAAACAAGGTATATAGAAAACGTAAGCACGATGATTGTACCCGTACACTTGATGATAAAAGCTACAGTCGATTCCCTGGTAACGTCCAAGGAACCCATCATTGACACCGAGATGCGCTAGAGAAGCGGGCTTCCCTGTGGGCGCTTGTGCCAAGGTCTCTATATGTTTCAGCCTTCCCCCGACATGGCTATTCTGAACGACGGAGATCTTGCTCTAGGCATTTTACCTGTGAACTTACTAAGTGCCTGGACGCAATAGTGAGGTTTACCAGTCGATCGTATCTGTTACGGAAGGCTAGGGGCAGTATACCTATTGCCACCCAAGTGGTAGGCGTGCATGGAGTTTTACTAAGAAATCAGTGCGTGGGTTTCCCGGGCAACCAGACAGCCATATATATAGACATATACGTGAGCTACGTGATGAAAACCGGATCAAATCACATGCACAAATCAGGCAGGAAATTTCATGACTAGATCTACTCCATGACTTTTTTTTCCATGATTTTTCATGAGGCCTACCTTGGGCTATGTGGCATGTATACGCCATGGATAATGATAAGGTCATCCACATGTACAGCTCAGGTCAACATTAGCATTTCGGCAAGATGGCCTCCCGTCCTAGCCACTGTTTGCCAAGCCTGAGGTGATGACCACAACCCTTAAATAACGACGGAGGGGGAAGGGAGGCGGCGGGGGGTGGGGGGGCGATTTTGACAAGCAGGTGAGGACTGATTGGCCTGGACGCAATAAGGTGGTGACAACAACCCTTAAATAACGACGGAGGGGGAAGGGAGGCGGCGGGGGGGGGGGCGATTTTGACAAGCAGGTGAGGACTGATTGGCCTGAAGTGCACAATGATTGGCCAGGATAACACAATGATTGGACAGGACTGCTGCACAAAGCCAAAAGGAAAGGTGAATACTCTCCATATTTAACTAGAGTCGTGAGTTGCATATTTCTACGTACAATAGTTTCCACGCTCTCAACCGACTGGCTTGAAGGTCAGCACAAGGTCATGTTCGTGCAGCGGCTCTGCCAGGTGCATCGCCGCGTCATAGATCTACGTAAGTTGTGGGTGTGCACCCACTGTGTGCAAAGCTATATTTGTACGGGCCAATAAGCTGCACTCCATCCATGGACAGGCGGCTGGGTGCCGGTTATGAGGGCCCTCGAAGTTGGCGGGGGGGGGGAGGGGTCCAGTGTCTATATCAACATTTTCAGTGTCGTTTTTAATTCTAAAATGACACTATTTGTGTCAATGTCACGTTTTTAAGATCTTCGGTGTCGGAATTTGATATATCAGTGTCGTATGTCAATTTATCAAATATGCCTGTGTCGCGTGTCGCCATTTACCCCTCCCAGACCCCTACTACGCGAGCTAACCATAGCCAGTCCTCCTTTCAAAATAGGACCGGGACATATTTTGCGCATGATCTAATCTGCCTTATATGGAGGATATAAAAGTGGAGCTCCCTTGACTGTGTCATTCGTGCAAGCGCGTTAACCGACACCAAGAAACGGAACCCAACCGCGCGACTGTTCATGAACACTGTTTATGGACACTGTTCATGGACTTTATATCGAATGTCATTTGTAATGAAAAATATTAATCATCGCATGCCGTCTTCATTATACTGACGGAATATTCATTAGTTCATTAAAGGCATGTCGTAAAATTAATATTGAGTTCTGCGGTCGGCGTTAAAGCGATAATTTACAAGAAGTCAACGCAGACGTACCGGCGTGATTACTAAACTACGCACCTTGCAACAACCAACGCCAAAGCACCAGCGTGATTACTAAAGTATGCACATTGCCCATGAAACCATACGTACCGTGTGTTAATACTAATATAGGACCTCGCAACCAAGGCGGAAGTTCCGGTGTATTTACTAAAGCACGCACCTTACGTTCCGGCCCGAAGTACCATAGTGATTACTATTGTATACACCCTGAAACAATACCACAATACCGGGGAAATTCCTAAATTACCCAATTTATGATTAATCCGGCAGTAGTGTGGTCAACAACTTCACAACAAGATGTGACTTATCGCGCCGCAGTGGGCCATGGTAGCTGCGATAGTGGCGGAGGGAGGTGTATATGCAGGCCTGTACATGGCGAGAGAGAGAGAGGGAGGGAGGGAGAGAGAGGGAGGGAGAGGGAGGGAGAGAGAGAGAGACACGTGTCTCGGTTGGTTGTCACGCCGATACGCACGCCCCTCCTCAAGCTGCGTCCAGGTCCCGTGCTTAAGCACCTGCCGAGCAGCGGTCACAGTTACGTCATTGTCACCGCTCCGTGGATATGGTGACCATCGCCACGTGCGTAGCGAGGCTGTGAGACCGGAGTTCTTGAAGAGGTCACAGCCACAGTGACAAGCGGAAAACGAGTAGGCCATACCAACATTATGAGACAGAGAGAGAGAGAATAAGAGAGCTAAAAGGACAGTCCAGGGATTAATGAATGGGTTAATACATGTATTAAAACAAGTTGGTGAAGACAACCATAATAAGAGACAAGACGGTAAGAGGAACAGAACAGAAGGGGAAGGAAGACGATATTGTCTAGGGCTTAGATTTACGGCGGTCAGTGTCCAGGGTTCACTTCCCACGCGGAAGTGGCAGACAATTCCTCGCTGGCATAACGAGCGGCCACGTGATACTGGATGAAGTAACGAGACGTCCGAGACGTTATCTGTCGCCCTGGCTTCACCCGGCTTTAATGTCTGAAGGGACCACAGGGGCCTATCTGGCCTGGGGCGGTCTGGTCGTGCTGCAGCGGCCAATCTGGCCTGGGGCGGTCTGGTCGTGCCTGCAGCGGCCTCGGCTATGGTGGCCTGGGCTGTGGTGGCCTGGTCCGTGGTGGCCTGGTCCGTGGTGGCCTGGTCTGTGGTGGGCTGGTCCGTGGTGGCCTGGTCTGTGGTGGCCTGGTCTGTGGTGGGCTGGTCCGTGGTGGTCTGGTCTGTGGTGGCCTAGGCTGTGGTGGCCTGGTCTGCGGTGGGCTGGTCTGTGGTGGCCTGGTCTGTGTCGGCCTGAGCTGTGTCGGTCTGGGCTGTGGTGGCCTGGTCTGTGGAGGTCTGGTCTGTGGTGGTCTGTTCTGTGGTGGCCTGGGAAGTGGTGGTCTAGGCTGTGGTGGCCTGGGCTGCGGTGGCCTGGTCTGCGGTGACCTGGTCTGTGGTGGCCTGGTCTGGTGGCCTGGGCTGTGGTGGCCTGGGCTGTTATTGTCTGAGCTGTGGGTGGGTTGGCTTTTGGCGGCCTTGCCTGGCCTGGACCTGGTCTATGGTGACCTGGGCAAAGCGCTGATCGGGTTACGTGGCGGACGCAATCAGTCTAGAGAGAGTATGGTGTGGATCCCATGTCTTCCGTCTCCACCGCGGTCCGCCACCCACAAGGCTCGCATCCTGTTCTGCCACTGATACAGCCCCCGTTTTGTCGCGGCCTTTGACAGCAGAGTCGTTCGTCTGGCGTCGGGGAGGTGCTGGGCCCAGCGTGGGACCGGGGCCGGTGTTTGTATGGGCAGGGGAGGTCGGCGGCGGAGGGCGGAGTGGGCGGGGCTGGGGATGGAAACTGAATAGAGCAGCGACGATGTCCCTCACGGTACTTCCGGGTAAGAAAAACGATGTGAAAACCTCTCCCCAGGGGTCGACACTAATATGGGAAACAGCGTGTTTTTGGACGCGCCTGAATGCCAGGCCCAAAATGAGTAACGTTGCTTACCGATTTCTGACTTTAAACAAAAATATTTCTCTTTTGCAGAATTCTGCGGTCCGGTTGTGATCAAAAGCATGGGGATATAAACCCCAAAGGAGAGGTGGAGTCACCTTGGAGACGTCGATTGGTGTGGTTTACTACAAGCCAGAGGGCCTGCCTGCTTGCCTGGCTGGCTGGCTGGCTGGCTTACCTTACCCGCCCTCACCCGAACCACGCCTGATACAGGTGGACGAGGCGCCTATAATGCCAACATATATATAAACGTGACTAATGCCTTACACCCCGAGGATCCAGCCACTACCCGCAGCGCCGCCGCTACCGACAACAACAAAGACGGCAGCGCCGCCGCTACCGACAACAACAAAGACGGCAGCGCCGCCGCTACCGACAACAACAAAGACCGCGGCGCCGCCGCTACCGACAACAAAGACCGCCGCCATGTCGGCCATGCCCTTCAACCGGAAGCAGAGTGGCTTCTCATACGAGGAGCTGGCCGAGTACAAGAGCTTCTACTGCTGTTTTATCTGCATAGACAACTTCACCAACCCGAAGGCGCTGGACTGTAAGCACGTCTTCTGCGAGTCCTGCTTGCAGCTGTACTACCGGATTTACCGTAATATCCAGTACGAGCCGCACGGCATCTTCGCGCCCTGCCCGACGTGTAAGAAGCTGACCCGCATCCCCCCCGACGGCTTGGCGGGGCTGGCCCAAGAGGTGGCGGGGGGGTGGGGCCCCCAGGAGAAACTGAGGAAGGTCTCGCACGCCAGCGACGGCGTCCAGCGCTGCGAGGTGTGTTACTTCAAGGAGGACCGCCAGAGCGCCGACGAGGCAGTGTATTACTGCAGCAAGTGTATCATGAACTTTTGCGAATCGTGCCGCCTCACGCACGACCAACAGGCGTTATTCAAATCGCACCCGGTCATACATATTTACAACAAGGAGGTTTTGAATCTGTACTGCGATAGCCACAACAAACTGCCGGCCAAGTACTTTTGCATCGATTGCAAGTTGCCCATATGTACGGTATGCGTGTTGGACCTGCACCGCTCGCACCATTCCGTGCACCTCCGAGACGCGCTGGCGCTGCGAAGAGATAACTTGCGCACGCTCCTCAACTCGTTGGGTCCAAAGCTGGATAGGCTGGAGGCTAAGGCGAAGCGGCTCTCGCACTACCAAATCATGCATTCCAAACACAGAAACGGTCTCCATGGAGACGCCACGGACGTCCAGCCTCCACAAGGTGGCGCTCAGCGCCGCAGTTTGATAGAGAATGGCCATCTCATCCACAGTCTCTCCTTCCCCGAGACTTCAGAACCCCCCGAAACGCCGTCACCCCAGCCAATGAAATCCATTTATTACCACCTGCAGCGCCTGAACAAACTATTCGAGATGTCCACCAAGATTCTGGAGATGTCCCATTCGAAGAAACTGCTCCTGATCTATGACGACATCGTCGCACGCATCCAGAATGTACTGGACCACGAGGTCCGTGACCTTCAGAACGATATCGAAGGGCGACTGGGCAAGGTCATGGAGACGACGCACGAGTTGGCCGGGCGGATGACGCCGCCTTCGAAGACGACCAGTCTGAGCTCGCTGACCGAGAGCAGGGCAAACGCCAATAGCGACGACTCCTCCGTCGACGACCCGCTCTTCTTCGACCCGCGCCCGCAGTCTCTGCTGGTGAAGCCCAAGCTGGTGTGGAAGCAGGAGAAGCAGCGTAGCGACATCTCGGAGCTGTACAACCCGTGCGACGTGGCCTTCCTGCCGGACGGCCGCCTCATCGTGGCGGAATACGACGTCGTCAACGACAAGAACAACCGTCTGTGCGTCTTCGACCAGCAGGGCGAAGTCAAGGACGTGATCGCGCAGGGGGACATCCGTCCGCTGGGGCTGGCCGTCACCAAGGACGGTAACATCGTCGTGGCCGACTGCAAGGGCAAACGGGTGAAGATCTACAGCCCCAGCGGCCAGCTGCTCAGCGAACTCGGGAAGGGCCAGTTCGGGTGGCCGTACGGCGTGGCGGTCAACAGCAAGGGGCACCTGATCGTCTCGGACGCCTTCAACGACAGCATCAGCGTCTATCAGACGGACGGCAAGCGGCTGCGACAGTTCGGGTCCTCGGGACCCAACACGGCCCAGTTCAAGAACCCTTACCACGTGGCCTGCGACGCCCAGGACAACATCATCGTGTCGGACTCCGGCAACAACTGCATCAAGGTGTTCGACGCCAGCGGCAAGTTCAAGTTTAAGACGACCGACGTCAGGCGTCAGTCGTCGGCGTCGTCAATGTCCGACTTCGTCGTCGACGCCCGGAAGGGGCACCGACGGCGTCTCAAGGCCCCCCGCGGTGTGACCTTGGACTTCAAGGGCAACATGCTGGTGGCGGACGACTACAGCCGGGTGTGTCTGTTTGACGGCACCGGGCGCTACGTGAGGAACATCCTGACCGAGGAGGACGGCGTGAGGTACCCGGAGGCCGTAGCCTGCAGCGACCAGGGACAACTGGCCGTCACCGAGTACAATGCAAACAACATGTTCTCCATCAAGGTCTTCAAGATGTATGAGTGACTCAGTCCCTCTAGACGTGTCCATTCTTCAAGTACTCAACTATTTATGATTATTATCATTATTATTATATTATTAATATTATTATTGTACGAGTATCGTCATTATAGGACTCGGTTGGATTTGGTACTTTTTACGTCTGTCAGTGAGTTGACTAGTGAGTCAACTGGTGCCCAAACGACTGTAAATATCGGAGTCAGTTATTGCATATACATTGCTAGGTGCAATCTCTATATCGTATGAGCTAATCGGGTCATTGTCCAATAAACAGTCACAGGTCTGCGATTGCCTGTAATTGCCATTAGTTAATAGTCAATAAATATGGGTCAGTTTTTGATGTGTCATACTTGCTTTCGCGCAAAAAGACGATATAGTTCGCCAGGTCCACGTATCATGTTCATCCATATGGTTTACCACTTTCGCTATATTGATTTTCCTTTAAACTTCAGTCTAGTTATGGACGTCGATAGGATGTATTTGGTTCAAAATCGTGACGTCGAAATAAATATTGAATTTTAATTACATTTAAATACGAAATACATTTCATATTGCGCTTAATATCGATCACACGTCTAAATTTCGTTTCCATGGCAACAGACAATTTTGCCCTATGATAAACTTCATAGTGAAACATCTTAATAAGAAGCGACAGGTCAAACGTTCCATTACGTGTTTTATAACGTTTCGACAGATCACATGTACCCTTCGTTTGGGCGCTAGGGTGTTTAGACGCGCGGTGATCCTATTGCTGAGGCGCCAATGATGAGTCAACGGGGGTTGGGGCTATATGGGATAATTCTAAATGGTTGACAATATTGATCTCCAGGGGTCGTATTCATAATCGCCACTTAGGCTACGCCACTAGACTTAGCGCTAAGTGGAAGATTTGTCGAGCGATTATCGGCTTCAAAATACATAAGTAGTTACCCAAGAAGCGGATTTTTTTAATTAAGAAAGTGCTACAATTATATCGTAGAGGATTTCTTTATTGTGAGTACCACCACAACGAGCTGGTGAGGCTAAGACGAAAATTGCACTTTTCGTGCGTAACTTACGAGGGGATTATGAATACGGCCCCAGACCTCGCTAGAACGCTTGGAAAAGGGACATCTTATTTAAGCCCCTGCTTAATTGCTCGCCGATGATGAGCCAAGAAAGATTTGGCCATCTTCACAAATTTATCACAAATCAGAAAAAGATCAAACGAACCAGCTAGATTTGCTAGATCATCATGTGACATAATAGAAATCTGCATAAGACTACAAAAAGGGAAAGCGTGTGCATCAACATTGACTTCATACTTGACGTGACCAAAGGAGAGTGTGGAATTAATTTCTTTTCATCAACTTTAGCAATAGTTACCATTACCAGAGTTTATAAATATGTGAATAAGAAAAGCCACGTGGTTCATTCTCGTAACCGTTAATGACGTAATATGACGTTCGCGGGGATTAAATTTGCGTCAGATTAAATAGCAGTTATTGATATACTCAACTTAAAGATTAGGTATAGCGAGATGTAACTGCCTTTAAAACACATATAAGGTGGCTACAATAAGCAGTTTGATCCAATTCTTTATTTAATATTATTATTTAAGGTACCATTCCTTGCTTTTCGATCGCATTGTTATTTATTATAAGTTTTATCTTGTTTATCAATAGTTTCATTGCTTATTATCTGCAATGTCATGATTTATTACATATTGTTCCATTCTTCGCTTTGGGTTGCAGGCCAGTAAGGACAATAGGGAAGATTATTCATGATGAATATATATATAGATGATCTATATGTTTATATTTATTGAAGGTAAGAGGCTTGTTCACACACAAAACTTGTCTGACCATATGAGCTCATATGCTATCATTTGTACTTGAATGACACTTGTTATAAACCATTCTATGTTTTGAATATACATATATAAATGTTCATATGCTATCATTTGTACTTGAATGACACTTGTTATAAACCATTCTATGTTTTGAATATACATATATAAATGTTCATATGCTATCATTTGTACTTGAATGACACTTGTTATAAACCATTCTATGTTTTGAATATACATATATAAATGTTAACTGGCTTCTGGAGTTCCGTACGATGCGTGTCCCTGTTTACATGAACTGTTAAGTTGGCCAACCACCGAGCAATGGACTCTTCAGTGATACACACAGACCACGTGTATTCAGCGCAGACGACAAATTGCTCAAAACATTTAAAGCAGCTGCGAATTATAACATAACACACAAAGCCAAATGTATGTTATTTCCAAGGAACCTCATAAGATATAACACACACACGTCCAACGAATTACAAAACACACACTGGGGTGCGGTAGGAAGATCCAATACTAAAACCTCCTATATTATTGAAATGAGCATTTCGTTATGATAATGAATGTGTGCAGGAAAAAGGCGTACCGTAGTAAAAAAAATAACTGACGTCACATTCATAACAGTTGAATGACTGCTGGTCTGTCGTGCACGGGTGCATCGCTATATTTTGTATTTTTCTCCATTTATAAAGAAGTTATCCGCCCATTAATCATGTTGTTTACATGTCAGGCACCGGGAGGCCTCTCCCAGACATCGGTTTCAAATGCAAATTTCGCTCCTGTCCGTACCTTTAAGTGGCCCACGTGTAAACATGAACGGCAGTGATCGATAAACAAAACGCATGATGTCATGACCAAAAAATCTATAGAGAAAAAATGGTGCATCTACTTGATCATACTCAGAAGGTATTTCCTAACAGAACCTTGCTAGCATTTAAGACCCAAGGAAAAAGCTGGTTTGATTTTATGTTCTCAATCATACGATCCATTTTCATTTTTGTTCATGATTAAACTAAATTTTACCCGCGTGCTCACAGACTAAGCATCCAGCGATTCCCATGCGGGGCCAGTTTTGTCATTACTATCGTCTATACTGTATATACTGTTACTTTATTGATATTTGCGCTAAACGTACTAAAGCTACTGTCAGGCCTCGTAATACTATGTACGGACTTTAAATAGGGATCATTATACCTAATTTTTTCTGTTTCAAAAAAGCAGCTATATATTTGAATCTACCGGTCAAAAACCAGGACAAACGAGGTTGGAGCGTTGGCGGGCGACAACGTTAGAGTGGGCCCCCCGGCAGAGTGTCAACATTGACAACGATAATGAGTATGCGCGAAATACATTTGTCAGCACAAGCCAGCCAGGCTATAGCTCGCCGCCAGCGGGGTGGGGAGCACGTTTACACTGGAGGACACAGCCAGGGCAAACACTTGAAGGCAAGGACACGTCTACCGTGGTAAACAGGACGCCCGGTGTATCTTAAACAAGCAAATAGCTGAAATATCACACATAGTCGCACGCATTGCGTGTGCGATAATTGGTGCCAAGAGGAATGTCCTCCGTATGATTATAGGCGCGTTCAGATAAGTACGATGCAGAGACGGGTGAAGTGGCGAGTACATACGACGTCACATGACGTCATTGGCGGTCACAAGAAATCACCGACGTGCCTTACATGTTATTATTTTACTTATTTATGAACTCCGGTGATGATACTTTCGTATAATAGTGCATAATTTCGACAGATCACGTAGCTATGACGCCATTTTGACGCACACGTTCCCGTACGGCCAAAGGGGTACGCATGGCATAAGTTGTCCCTTGATACCAACGTATAACATCAAATGAACCGGGAGTCGCCATAAGGTCAACTAGTTAGAGGTTCAGCTAATTGCAACGTCATGACGTAATGGTGACGTCACGAAATGACGCGCAACAACGTCCAAGTCGTGAAGCGCGAACGTTTATACCTTCACCCTAAACGTTGAATAGCAAGGCGGCAGAAAAAAACAGTCCTTCAGTTATGACTTGCCCAAGTAACCAAAAATGTTAAATCCTTCTAACTTACAAGTGAGCACCCGTGCCTTAGAGATACTCGTTGTCAGCCATGTAAAGAACAGATTGCAAACCCTTTAATTATCTTAGGAAACATGGCCACAATCCGTATGTGTAAAATAGGGCTAAATTGTGCGTTGCCATCGAAATGAAATGTAGACGTGTGATCGCTTTTATTTTTGTCGTATAAATGAGACTACCCAATGGAACAATCCTGGTGATGAGACTACCCAATGGAACAATCCTGGTGATGAGACTACCCAATGGAACAATCCTGGTGATGAGACTACCCAATGGAACAATCCTGGTGATGAGACTACCCAATGGAACAATCCTGGTGATGAGACTACCCAATGGAACAATCCTGGTGATGAGACTACGCAATGGAACAATCCTGGTGATGAGACTACCCAATGGAACAATCCTGGTGATGAGACTACCCAATGGAACAATCCTGGTGATGAGACTACCCAATGGAACAATCCTGGTGATGAGACTACCCAATGGAACAATCCTGGTGATGAGACTACCCAATGGAACAATCCTGGTGATGAGACTACCCAATGGAACAATCCTGGTGATGAGACTACCCAATGGAACAATCCTGGTGATGAGACTACCCAATGGAACAATCCTGGTGATGAGACTACCCAATGGAACAATCCTGGTGATGAGACTACCCAATGGAACAATCCTGGTGATGAGACTACCCAATGGAACAATCCTGGAGATGAGACTACCCAATGGAACAATCCTGGTGATAAGACTACCCAATGGAACAATCCTGGTGATGAGACTACCCAATGGAACAATCCTGGTGATGAGACAACCCAATGGAACAATCCTGGTGATGAGACTACCCAATGGAACAATCCTGGTGATGAGACTACCCAATGGAACAATCCTGGTGATGAGACTACCCAATGGAACAATCCTGGTGATGAGACTACCCAATGGAACAATCCTGGTGATGAGACTATCCAATGGAACAATCCTGGTGATGAGACTACCCAATGGAACAATCCTGGTGATGAGACTATCCAATGGAACAATCCTGGTGATGAGACTACCCAATGGAACAATCCTGGTGATGAGACTACCCAATGGAACAATCCTGGTGATGAGACTACCCAATGGAACAATCCTGGTGATTTGGGTGCCAATTGACCGAGCCGTCTTCGTGGCTTTTTCCCATTATAATAGACAGGGATTTTTAACATGACGATCCCTATCTGAAAATGTTTCTCCCTCTAAGGGGGGAAATATAATAGGCAGTATATAATGGGTGACGCTGCATGCTCGCTACAGTTCTTAAGACCCCGCTATGGTTCACGCCGCCTGCTCGCCATAGCTCTGACTTCTGTAAGGCCCCGCTATGGTTCACGCCGTCTGTTCGCTATAGCTCTGACTTCTGTAAGACCCCGCTATGGTTCACGCCGCCTGCTCGCTATAGCTCTGACTTCTGTAAGGCCCCGCTATGGTTCACGCCGTCTGTTCGCTATAGCTCTGACTTCTGTAAGACCCCGCTATGGTTCACGCCGCCTGCTCGCTATAGCTCTGACTTCTGTAAGACCTCGCTATGGTTCACGCCGCCTGCTCGCTATAGCTCTGACTTCTGTAAGACCTCGCTATGGTTCACGCCGCCTGCTCGCTACAGCTCTGACTTCTGTAAGACCTCGCTATGGTTCACGCCGCCTGCTCGCTATAGCTCTGACTTCTGTAAGACCCCGCTATGGTTCACGCCGCCTGCTCGCTATAGCTCTGACTTCCGTAAGACCCCGCTACGGTTCACACCGCCTGCTCGCTATAGCTCTGACTTCCGTAAGACCCCGCTACGGTTCACACCGCCTGGCCGCAGGACGCGTCTCGGCCCGTAGCCCGCGGCTGACGAGGCTTGGCAACACTTCCTGTTTGCTGAAGCCCTCAGCGGTAAGCGCACCCCGTGTACACTGCCATACGGGGCCCCAGCCAAAGTGACATCCGTTTATTCAGGAAGAGAGAAATGCGCTGGACAGGCCACTTGGCGGCCGAGTGGCAGACAAGGACAGAGCTGTCCGATCGACACTGCACCTCGGGTTCATTTTGTGGGACGCGCGTGGCGCCGCCGGCAAAAACAACCACTGCGGAGCCATCTGTCACCACCCCCCCCCCCAACTCCATCCCACCCCACCTCTCACCCTCCAACCCAACCCCCTCCTACCCCCCACCGATCACGCGTCACATTCAGACTCTCTTATCTATAACCATCAGAATCCCTGCCAGTCAACGGAAGGCCAGCGTTACAAGCGAAATGCACGACAAAAATTGTAGCAATAATTCACAAGCGCGGTTTTAATTGAGAGATTATCAGACAATGCGGACCAAAGACGCCATTAAATGGGTTTCAATCGTACGACGACTAATAATTAATGAAATGATATATGTAATCCAGCACTAAATCAATTATTATTTCACGACAAAACAGGACTCTTGTTTGCCTTTGGGCAGCGTGGTGTCTGCACACTGGGATGAGGTGGAACCACATATGAAGTATCACTGTGATATGCCTGGAGAAATCGTCTTATCTTATTGTCGCATGTCTTATCATGGACAGGTTTTAGATGACTAAAAGCTGTCACCCATACATAGCAGCATACGAAACACAGTAATAATGATAATAAAATAATAATAATAAAATAATAATAACATTAAAAAATAATAACCAAGACGATCAAAAAATATATCTCATTTCTCCCAGCCTACAGTTCAAGCTCTAAAAGCCCGCTGCTTTAATTTCCTGCGCAGGGTGAACTTAATGCCGCCGCAGGTTATATTACCAGGAAAGCGCCGGTGTATGCGACTGGTTATCCCTCTCAAGTATCAGGGCGACTTGGGCTTTGACGGACAATATGGTATTACATAAGGAGAGGTGGGGGTGGGGGGGGGGGGTGGGGTGACTTGGGCTTGGGCTTTGACGGACAATATGGTATTACATAAGGAGAGGTGGGGGTGGGGGTGGGGGGTGGGGTGGCGGGCGGGGGGTGGGGGGGGAAGAGGCGAAGTGATTAGGACTTCCCTGCCACGTCTTATCCCAAAACTAACAGCTGTCATGTGACTAGTCACGTGAGGGGAAGTCTCGGCATGAAGCTCCATCTTGCGAGATATGGGTGTATATTTCACAAAGAAAAAGCACCAGTTTCCGGGAAGAGCGCATCTGAAGCAAAACTATGCATTTCTACATAGTTATCAAGTGAATAAAATGAGCTTTGTTGACGTGTGGAGCAGAAAATGCCAAAAATATGTAATTGACGATATGGGTGTATATTTCATAAGGAAAAAGATATGTTATTGGCGATATGGGTGAATATTTCATCAGGAAAAAGATATGTTATTGGCGATATGGGTGTATATTTCATAAGGAAAAATATATTATTGACGATATGGGTGTATATTTCATCAGGAAAAAGATATGTTATTGACGATATTTGGTGTATATTTCATCAAGAAAAAGATGTTATTGACGATATGGGTGTATATTTCATAAGGAAAAATATGTTATTGACGATATGGGTGTATATTTCATCGGGAAAAAGATGTCATTTACTGTAAACTGCAAATCAATCATAAGCTAACCGACACGGGGTCCAATAACACGCTCTCCCAGATGTAAAATACCTTTATACATATCTTTAAATGACTTGGAAATATATCTAATTATGTACACATTTTTCCAATTATTTATACATATGTCCAATTATTTAAACTTGTGTCCAATTATTTATACATGTCCAAATTATTTAAATTTGTGTCCAATTATTTATACATATGTCCAATTATTTAACTTGTGTCCAATTATTTATACATATGTCCAATTATTTAAACTTGTGTTCAATTATTTATACACGTGTCTAATTATTTAAACTTGTGTCCAATTTTTTATACATCTGTCCAATTATTTAAACTTGTGTCCAATTATTTACACATATGTCCAATTATTTAAACTTGTAGCCAATTATCTATACATATGTTCAATTATTTAAACTTGTGTCCAATTCTTTATACATATGTCCAATTTTTTATACATATGTCCAATTATTTAAACTTGTGTGCATTTATTTATACATATGTCCAGTAATATAACTTGTGTCCAATTATTTATACATGTCCAATTATTTAAACGTTTGTCCAAATTTTTATACATGTGTCCAATTATTTATACATATGTACAATTACATATGTGAAAATGAATTGAACACGCATATTATTGAATTAACATATGTAAAATTGATTTAGACATATCTTTAATTCAATGCGCATTAGATTATTTCAGTGTACAAAATCAATCCAGCATATGTCCAAATAATTTGCACATTTGTCGAATTGAAATAATATATTATTACTTCTTGTGCTCGCACATAAACGTTATGAATAATTCTCAACCTGTGCTCGTGCATTAACGCTATGAATAATTCATAACTTGTGCGCACGCAATAACGTTATGAATAATTCTCAACTTGTGCTCGAGCATTAACGGTATAGTTAAATCAAGTGTCACGAACGGCAGACGCCAAGGGGCCTGAAAGACATCCACGGGTCCGACACTAAGACACCTGGAAGCTGTCAGTCGCAATGTGGGTTGAGTGTGTATGACCAAGGGTGGGGGGGGAGGGGTTATAGATATCTTGGAGACTGAAAGACACCTAGGATTTGACAGGTAAGTGGGGGATATGTATGACATGTACCTGGCTGTGTACTGGAGGTGCACAGCGCCAGGGCTGGAATAAGAGCCTGGGGTTTTATTGGTTGGTCATTCAAGACACTTTAACCACTTTTGGTCATATCGCGTCAATGGGAGAAGGAAAATAAAGTGGAGCCATGTCCCCGGGTAACACCCTACTCTTTACGAAGAATGACGTGGGGTCTTTATCCTGCGACCACACAGACATGGCCACAGCGGGGCATGCTCTCAGATGACCACAGCACTCGAGACGAGCGCTCTAAGCCACTGAGCCGAGGAGCCAGCCACGGGCGGGGGTTTGAAGCTTAAAACATGAGGCGGTATTGCAGCGAACACACACATCCGTTCTTTGCATCGGGTTCCGTCGTTCGTCATTATCGGGTCCTGTGGCAGTCTATGACACCGCTGGTCACAGACTGTACCGTCCCCAGACGGACGCAGAGAGGACATTCCGCACAAATGACGTTATCCAGAGACTCAGTTGGACTTTCTAATCAAAATGTTGATGCAACACGGCATGGTGCATAGAAAACTAATCAGTTATGGAGAGACATATTGAACTTCTTCGGGAGAATGACATTCAAGAAAATAGTAAGTCAAGTTAATATCCTTGTCGTCAATACTGGATAATCCTTTGCGAGGAGATCCAGGAGGCGTCTGATAGAGGTAATATGCGGGCAATGTATACCGGAAATAAGAAAGATCTGGGCCCCACGGTCATAAAACAACCTCCTTAAAGTCTCTTGATGGCGAGGTGATTACAGATGGTAGCAAACAGATGTCTCGCTGGGTGGAACACTATGTCTCATTGTACGCGCACGAGTCTCATGTATCGGCAACGGCGCTTGACGCACTACTCCGTCTGTCGGTCATGAACGATCTGGACAGTGTTCGAGCTGGTTAAGGCAATCGATTCCTTGGGCGGCGGGCAATCGCCTGCCAATGACAGGATTCTTGCTGAAGTAATTAAGTGTGGGAAAACTATATTGCTCCCTAATCTCCACCAACTTCTCGTCCTTTGTTGGAACAATGGTACTGTCCCACAGGAAACGCGTGATGCAAGTATTATTATTATTATTATTATTATTATTATTATTATTACTATCTTTATTCGTACGAAGCATAAAAGCATGTACACAGTGAGTTCATACGTATACGTGTCAAAAAGTGACGTGTTCAGGTAGCACAAATAAAATTAAGTATACAGTTAAGAGCGTCAGTTGACATAGTACCGTGACAAAAGTCTCGCTCGTATAAAATAGTTTAGGCAAAAGCCCCATAAGGCATATCGTCGTGGCTAAGAGAGGCTCTAAAACGCGTATGACATGTTTTCTTCATATGGTTGGCGTCAGACAAGATATGATTAAGAGATAGCTTATAAGTTTGCTAAAATATGTCTTATGTTAGATGAAAAAATTGACGCTCCACCACTAGCAGCCATTTTAAAAAGGAAATCGTAGTGTGCTGTTATTACTGCTGTGTGCTGAGTGGGCGAATTGTACAGTGCGGATAGCAGTCTGACCGGCGATTGGGCGACACTCGGCTATGACAGGAATCATAGTTACGCTTTACAAAAACAAAGGTGATCGGGGTGATTGTAACAATTACCGCGGAATATCACTCTTAAGCATTAAAATCCATCGTCTTTCGCAGGCGGACGGATGCCAACCAACCAATTACTGACATTAATTTGTGTTGGCATGGTATGCTGCGGGCAGCTCTACGTAATATATGCACTAGAAAACCACACAAAAAAATCAGCAGGGTAGAATACATTTGTGACCCGGCCTACTCAATTCTAAGAAATTGACACCTAAAATAACATTACAAGCCCTATAGAAACTAATGTGTACTAGCTTCGGATAATTGCAACATTCGAGGCCAAACCCGGGTGCTGTTAACTGGCATATAGAGACTATGCCCTATCAGCTGACACTTAACACCAGCATAGATTTGTTGTTATCGCCAAATTAACATTCTCTGCACCAAAAAAAAAACAGCCACATGCTTTGTTATTCAGTTAGTCTCTTTGTGTTCGGGTGATTGAGCAACGTGTGGCAAGTTGGAATAAGAGAAGTGCTGAGTGCGATTAGGTTCAGAATCTACGACGAGTGCGAAATGTCATTGCCCTGCAATCATCTGTAAAGTGTTCGGGTCCTCCCATTGATTATGGAGATAATAGGACTTGATATTTTCCTATGTGAAATTCTTTGCAACATGCATAAAAGTTAGCTTTATGTGCAATTTGTTCTTGGGTTGTTTGTTCGTCGTTGTGATGTGAGACGTAATAACAGATGAGATGCTGCTGTCGCATATACAGTCTTCAGGCGCCAAATACGGCTTAATTATACGATAATTGCCAAACGAAAGCCGACAGACCTATCTCGCTGACAAGGTTGAAGTCATCAGGTTCAAAGACCAGAAGGTCTCGAAAGTGAAGATCGATTGAAAAAATAAATAAAAGTAAGAATCCTTTGAAACGAGTGCATCTGGCAAAAGGGGAGGCTCAAGAATACGGTTGTCATGGCAGCCCTGGAAACTTCTTAATGAGCGATAATAAGACTATTGTTAATCATGATGAAATCATAAAAAAAGACATAAACATACCAAAAACATACGGAATGTCATATACCTTTCACCTCCAACAAAGAATAAGATGATCGATGCGATAGGCAACATGATGATCCAGGCTCAGACTGTTAATGACGTCACAGAGGCACTGTCATGCTGGGTCAGGTCAAGTCACACAATACTGAACCGATGCCAGTGTGCGTTTTGGCTCGTGGCAAAACATATTAATGCCAGAGAAGAATTGTTGGACGTCGTTTCCCTCGAACGGATCACCGGCCACCACATTGCCAATAAAGTCAAGGACGCTATGTCGACTGGGCCTGGGCACTACAAAGTGTCGAGGTCAAGACGAAAATGATTGTGCCAGCAACATGAGCAGCCAGATGATGATTGTCCAAGCTCTGATCATGCAGGAGGCACGAAAGGCATTGTATATACACTGCAGTGGTCATTGCCTTAACTTGGTCATTGTCCAAGCTCTGATCATGCAGGACGCACGAAAGGCATTGTATATACACTGCAGTGGTCATTGCCTGAACTTGGTCATTGTCCAAGCTCTGGTCATCCAGGACGCACGAAAGGCATTGTATATACACTGCAGTGGTCATTGCCTTAACTTGGTCATTGTCCAAGCTCTGATCATGCAGGACGCACGAAAGGCATTGTATATACACTGCAGTGGTCATTGCCTTAACTTGGTCATTGACCAAGCTCTGATCATGCAGGAGGCACGAAAGGCATTGTATATACACTGCAGTGGTCATTGCCTTAACTTGGTCATTGTCCAAGCTCTGATCATGCAGGACGCACGAAAGGCATTGTATATACACTGCAGTGGTCATTGCCTTAACTTGGTCATTGACCAAGCTCTGATCATGCAGGAGGCACGAAAGGCATTGTATATACGCTGCAGTGGTCATTGCCTTAACTTGGTCATTGACCAAGCTCTGATCATGCAGGAGGCACGAAAGGCATTGTATATAAACTGCAGTGGTCATTGCCTTAACTTGGTCATTGTCCAAGCTCTGATCATGCAGGACGCACGAAAGGCATTGTATATACACTGCAGTGGTCATTGCCTTAACTTGGTCATTGTCCAAGCTCTGATCATGCAGGAGGCACGAAGGGCATTGTATATACACTGCAGTGGTCATTGCCTTAACTTGGTCATTGACCAAGCTCTGATCATGCAGGAGGCACGAAAGGCATTGTATATACACTGCAGTGGTCATTGCCTTAACTTGGTCATTGTCCAAGCTCTGATCATGCAGGACGCACGAAAGGCATTGTATATACACTGCAGTGGTCATTGCCTTAACTTGGTCATTGTCCAAGCTCTGATCATGCAGGACGTACGAAAGGCATTGTATATACACTGCAGTGGTCATTGCCTTAACTTGGTCATTGTCCAAGCTCTGAACATGCAGGACGCACGAAAAGCATTGTATATACACTGCAGTGGTCATTGCCTTAACTTGGTCATTGTCCAAGCTCTGGTCATCCAGGACGCACGAAAGGCATTGCATATACATTGCAGTGGTCATTGCTTTAACTGGATCACTCCCCTCTCATACAAACATATACGAGTGGCTAAAAAATATAGGAAATATAGAAACGCTGGGAGGAAGCCTGCACCCTGAATAAGATGGAATCTACTGTACTTTTCTTCCCCATTAGCCCCAGGGGGGAACGCCTCCAGGAGAAGGTGTCTCAGAAGGGATCCCACTCCATGCATGGGTCTAACAAACCCACCAATGGATGGCTGTACAACCAGATGGGCCGCCAGACATCATGTCTATACAGTCACTTCTACAACTCCATCTTCATTGTGAAAGCTTTGGAGGACATCCCCCTGGGTCTCGGCACTGTTGGGTTCAGTTAATGTGTCAAAACCGGACAACAAAGCGTAAATCAGAAGGCTTTTGTCAGGCGAAGAGAACATCGAGTTCATCGTGATCTTCTTGATCTTGATATCAGTTCCTCTCCCACCTGGCAGGCATTACCATCAAACGTCATCACATCACATGTCATCCGTAGACACTATTAAGGCCTACACCATGTTATATGAGGTGCAGGAGGTGTACAGGAAAGACTTTGGCCAAATCTATGGTCACGCAGTGTGAATGTCTGCTCAGTCGAACATTGAGCTCTCTAAACCAAGGGCTGATGGAAGGTAAAAGTACAGAGACAATGCATCCGCTCAAACGGCGGAGGAACAGTTCATCCGTAACATGGTAATTCCAATTCTGGACCACGTTATTACTTAACTCGAAGCACCATACTGATCACTGTCTATCACTACGTACGTCCGGGCCGCTGGGACTCATCACATCTAATCTCTGTAACCAGGAGAAAGCATCGGATCTCATTTCAGCAGTCGAGATGTACCAAGGCGACACGCCCTCTCTGGAGCTCATGGAACTCGAACGTTGGAGACTGAAGCGGGATACGAAGTCACCGCGGATGATACCACTTAGTTCATGTACCCAAGCACTCAGCAATGCGATGTCCAACAGTACCCTAACACTGCGGAAGCTAGGATGCACCTTACCAGTCACATCATGTGAATGGGAAAGATCTGCCAGCAAACTGCGACGGCTGAAGACCTTTAGGAGTGCATCAATGTCTGAGGAGGAGAGGCTCTATGCTGTGGCTATGAATGATCCACGCGCCCTATGACATGCTAGGGGTCTAGATCAGGCAGCTAGCCAACATCTTCGCCACACTTCATTCAAGAAAACTGCTTATTCAGTTTAAATTCTTATTCAGGCTTTATTCAGTCGATGTGATGAACACACAGAGTTTTGAACATGTTTACGTGTCATTCATTCACTGAGTTTAAATATGTTGACGGATTCGTCGTTGTCTACCGGTACTAGTTTGTGCATTATTGTACACAGCAGATTCCAAATAAAGTATTCTGAAGTACTTTGTCAAGAGATTCTGTTGTGTGGTTGGTGGTTTCAAGCATCATATAGACTTTAAGTTGACTGGCTCCAAAGATCACCTTTTTGATTAAACAACCCCCCCCCCCACCCCCACCTCCATGGACAGGTCGCTACGGATCTGAAATAGAGTCGTTTTTCGCAAAAAATGGGTGAATATAACCGGGTTTCTTTCACACCTGCACATCATTTGTGTGACCTCTGACTTTCACATGTTGATTACTGTTTTGTAACCGGATTCAAAACGCGGTCTTCAATCTTCACGCGGGGTAACAAAGACAACCTCGAGACAGCCCACCTACCTGAGTCACGGCCTGGTGGTTGAACTGGACCTTCAGACAGCCGTTGTACCAGTAGATGACGGAGCGGATGAAAGGCTTGAGGTAGCGGCGGACCGTGGCCCAGACAATGGGAGGTGTCTCACATGGCGGATCCAGCGAGCCCAGTAGTCCCGGGATCTGGGACTCGGGGAGACCCGCGTGGGAACAGCAGATCAACTTCAGCGCCTACAGCAAAAGGAACCTCAGCGTAATCCAACATTTCTTGGAAAAAATGTACTGAATTTATAACTTCCTTGCTTTAAACAAAAATCTATTCAGTAGTCCCACACTAAATGGGCTTCCGTGGGACCGGATGATGGGGCGGTATAACACAGGGAATCGTTCTTAGAGATATTGAGGTGATTAAACATGTATTGGTCGTCTTCCGTGCATGGACACCATGTCATATAATGTAACTAACCCTCATCCCTGTATATACCGCCTATTGCGACATCCTAATGTTTTGGAAGGCATAGCGTTATATGTCGGTATAATGGAGATTGACTGGCCGATATTCGACGTGAACATATCTCCACCTTGACGAACTATGAACCATTTTACTACGCACCCGTCCGCTTTATATGCAAGCCGATCGTACAGCAAGTTTTCGCCCTCCATTTTGTTTTCCAAATATTTAGGAAAAATATCTTGCACACCTTATCTGGAAATGACTGGCAGCGACGACCCACTTTTGATGACGTAGTACACAAGAAAGCCACACTTTCCCACCCAAGATGCATCATTTTGGCCAAAACAAGTACCTTTGTTATTTATTGCGTACTTATTCAGTTTAAATTCTTATTCAGTCTTTATTCAGTCGATTCAATTAAAAGTAATTTTTATATATAGATCATATCCAACTAAAACAGTTTAAAAGTTGAGCACGAAGAATATTGCTGTAACTATAATAACACCCTCTTATCCGGCTGTGACGTATGCAAACACAATGTAACTATGGACCATTGTGACGTATGCGACCACAATGTAACTATGGACCATTGTGACGTATGCGACCACAATGTAACTATGAACCATTGTGACGTATGCAACCACAATGTAACTATGGACCATTGTGACGTGTGCGACCACGATGCAACTATAGACCTCCACAATGTAAAGATGGACCATTGTGACGTATGCGACCACAATGTAACTATGGACCACCACAATGTAACTATGGACCATTGTGACGTACGCGACCACAATATAACTACGGACCATTGTGACGTATGCGACCACAATGTAACTATGAACCATTGAGACGTATGCGACCACAATGTAACTATGGACCATTGTGACGTATGCGACCACGATACATCTATGGAACATTGAGACGTATGCGACCACAATGTAACTATGGACCATTGTGACGTATGCGAGTACAATGTAACTACGGACCATTGAGACGTATGCGACCACAATGTAACTATGGACCATTGTGACGTATGCGACCACAATGTAACTATGGACCATTGTGACGTATGCAACCACAATGTAACTATGGACCATTGTGACGTATGCAACCACAATGTAACTATGGATCACCACAATGTAACTATGGACCATTGTGACGTACGCGACCACAATGTAACTACGGACCATTGTGACGTATGCGACCACAATGTAACTATGGACCATTGTGACGTATGCGACCGCAATGTAACCATGAACCATTGAGACGTATGCGACCACAATGTAACTATGGACCATTGTGACGTATGCGACCACGATACATCTATGGAACATTGTGACGTATGCGACCACAATGTAACTATGGAACATTGTGACGTATGCGACCACAATGTAACTATGGACCATTGTGACGTATGCAACCACAATGTAACTATGGATCACCACAATGTAACTATGGACCATTGTGACGTACGCGACCACAATGTAACTATGGACCATTGTGACGCATGCAACCACAATGTAACTATGGACCATTGTGACGTATGCAACCAAAATGTAACTATGAACCATTGAGATGTAGGCAACCACAATGTAACTATGGACCCCCACAATGTAACTATGGACCATTGTAACGTATGCGACCACGATGCAACTATGGAACATTGTGACGTATGCAACCACAATGTAAATATGGACCATTGTGACGTATGCGACCACAATGTAACTATGGACCATTGTGACGTATGCGAGTACAATGCAACTTTGGATCATTGTGACACATGAAAACACAACGTAATTATGGACCATTGTGACGTATGCGAGTACAATGTAACTATGGATCATTGTGACGCATGCGACCACAATGTAACTATGGACCATTGTGACGTATTCGAGTACAATGTAACTATGGGCCATTGTGACGTATGCCACCACGATGTAACTATGGACCACCACAATGTGACTATGGACCATTGTGATGTATGCAACCACAACGTAACTATGGACCACTGTGGCATATGCGACCACAATGAAACTATGGACCATTGTAACGTATGCGAGTACAATGTAACTATGGACCATTGTGACATATGCCACCACGATGTAACTACGGACCACCACAATGTAACTATGGACCATCGTGACGTATGCCAGCACAATGTAACTATGGACCACTGTGACATATGCGACCACAATGAAACTATGGACCATTGTGACGTATGCGAGTACAATTTAACTATGGACCATTGTGACATATGCCACCACGATGTAACTACGGCCCACCACAATGTAACTATGGACCATCGTGACGTATGCCACCACAATGTAACTATGGATCATTGTGACGCATGCGAACACAATGTAACTATGGACCATTGTGCTGTATGCGAGTACAATGTAACTATGGACCATTGTGACGTATGCCACCACGATGTAACTATGGACCACCACAATGTAACTATGGACCATTGTGACGTATGCCACCACAACGTAACTATGGACCACTGTGACGTACGTGACCACCATGTAACTATGGACCATTGTGACGTATGTGACCACAATGTAACTCTGGACCATTGTGACGTATGCGACCACAATGTAACTATAGACCATTGTGACGTATGCGACCACAATGTAACTATGAACCATTGTGATGAATGCGACCACAAGGTAACTATGGACCATTGTGACGTATGCCACGACGATATAACTATGGACCACCACAATGTAACTATGGACCATCGTGACGTATGCCACCACAATGTACTATGGACCACTGTGATGTATGCGACTACGTTGTAACTATGGCCCATTGTGACGTATGTACACGTCACCAATGGTGTCCACTCACCTTCTCCATGCACCCAGTGGCGTCCTCCCGAATCAGCCTGGCTAGGACTTCCACCAGGAGAGCCTCTAGGGTCTCCGGGAGGCCGTGAATCTTCTGGGTCAGCGTGGTGAAGTCGCCGAACACCCTGAGCTCCTCACAGGCTACGGCCAGCCACATGGGCACCGCCGACCCTGCCTTCTGCAGCAAGCCCTCCATCTGGGTCGGGTGCAACCTCTGTGCCGGGGGCAGGATCGAAACACAGAAATATTTCATTTATACCAAATTTCTGAGACTTTTTTAATTTATTAAACTTGGGTGTAGATGCTTTGCTTTGCTAGGAATAGCAGTGCCGCGACACAGTTCTGTGGTGTCCCGGGATGGACATGTTTGCCACATCACAGCCGAAACGGCGATGTTTATTAGCTTTCTGAATTTATAGAATGAAACAATCGAGTTTCCTGCAATTTGTGACATATATGTCGCCTGGGCTTAGTTTTGGCGGGAAAGAGCTCGATATGCAGCTTTAAAAAAGAAAAACACAGTTATCTATTGAATAGCAATGTTTACAATTAAGTATAACATAATCGATGTAATTCAAGTTCAATGAGAGGTGTATTATGAATTTGTTAACATACACATGAAGACAACTAACCACACTTTGGACTTACATAATCAGTTTAATTTGCACCATTTATCAATGACACCACATGCTTATATATCAAGTTGATATATATACTAACGGGGTCGCGTAGTCCTGCGGCCTTACACGTATGAATTTCGGTGTTTGAGTGGTCATTGCTGACCGGTAGGCATAGACAGATTCGTCAAAGTCGGGTAAACATAACTGTTCCGACTGTTAATTAACACAATTCGCGCGGCGTGCTAAACGGGACATTAATTGTTTTTTGTTTTAGGTCACCCTTGAACGCTATGAAACGGATACAAGACGCATGCCAGGGACAATATAACGGGAGTGAAAATGGGCTTCAGCGGTGACGAGTTTGACCCTCGGGGATGTATTACTATTATTAACTTTATTCGTACGTAGCATAAAAGCATGTACACAGTGGGTTCATACGTATAAGTGTCAAAAAGTGACGTATTCAAGTAGTACAAATAAAATTTATTATACAGTTAAGGTCGTCACTTGACATAGCACCGTTACAAAAGTTTCGCTCGTATAAAATAGCTTTGGCAATAGCCCCATAAGACAAATCCTCATGGTTAAGAGAGGCTCTAAAACGGGTATAACATGTTCTCTTTATATGGCTGGCGTCAGACACAATATGATTAAGAGATTATAAGTTGCTAAAATATGCTTTATGTTAGATGAAAGAATAGACCACCACTAGCAGCCATTTTAAAAAGAAATCGTAGGGTGCTATTATCACTGTTGTGTGCTCCGTGAGCGAATAGCGCGGATGGCAATCTGGTCTGCGATTGGGAGACACTCGGCTATGACAGGAATTAGTTTACCGTGAGTGCGTGCCAGTAACTTAAAAATTGTCCTCATGTACCCTCCATGTGGTAAAAACATGGGATATGTCTCTGGCATCTAGGTTTCATAAGTGGCATCCGTAGAAACAGAACAGCATGAGTTAGAAATTGATTAACCACGAATGAGTAATTAGCTAATACATAATTCGTACGGCGCGTCAGGTCGTAAGACGCCTGATGTAGATCCTTTTTCACCGTGTTGACAAGCTCATTGTTGAGGTAAAATTCTACGTTATTGACACTAAAATGAATAAGTTTGCATTTCAAAGGGTTCAACGTAAGATAAAATTCTTTGGCAAACTCTGTACACACGTTACACATTTGTTTAAGAGCATACAGTGTAAGCGTGAGGAGACTTACGTCGTCTGTATAACCAAACGCACCGCAGTACATATGACCAATAGTGCAGCCGTATACAGATCTCTTTACCCGTTGCAGCAACTCGTATGGGATGTGGGAAACATGCCCCAGTTGCAGGCGCTAAGGCACGTACACGTCGCATGTTGATCTGCACGTCAGCCCGCTTACCAACTACGCTAGAGTTGTATATTTTAGGACGTTTTAACCAATTCTGGTCATATCGCGTCAATGGAAGAAGGAAGAGAAGAGCGGAGCCATGCCCCCGGGGTAACCCCCTAATCTTTGCGAAGAAGGACATGGAATCTTTATCCTGCAACCACATCCTGCGGCCTGATCACAGCGGAGCGCGAAACACCGATCCACCTGCCGTTAGGCTCTCAGGTGACCAGAGCGCTCTAACCCACTGAGCTATCGGGGCGGCCCTAGCTAGGGCTGCTCCGGAACGTCCTGTAAAGTGGCCCATTTGGACACACGAGGGACCCGGCACGCAGGATAAATGACGTGGTTACCTTGTTGTAACTCTGAAAGAAGTAGTCGACAATCTGGCAGCGCGCAGCCATGTCGATGATGGGCAAATCCAGGAGGTGAGTTCGGATATCCTGAAGGCGGCACAGACTTGGAGGCCAGTCGGCATTGACCCCGAGCACACAGCGCACCCTGGCGGGAAAGCGGACCGGAAGCCAGCTCAGGTGGTGGGGAGCATTAGAATCCGACATCTGTTGATGGAAACAGGAGGGAACTAGCCGGTTACCGTCATTGTTTCTCAATATTTGTATGATAAGTAGGATATGATAGAAACCATAGGATATATGCATTGCACTGGGTAAGATGTGATATTCCTAAAGTTACCGGCGAAAATATCCCATACCACGCAGGCTAGAAGGTTTAAAATATTCATTCAAATCCATTAAACAATTTTATATTTTATATCCATATGTTGTCAAAACTTCGCCCACAGTTTTACTGTGTAAGCCCTCACATATTCATCTCACAGATACAACATGATGTGTTACAATAGAATGTACATGACATCAATAGAATTAAGCAGTCAAATTGCGGTCTTTACCTCGTTGACTCCATCGATGACAATGAGGATCTGTTTGTCGAACTGTCGGCATTGCTGCAGAATGTCCCTCAGCACGGGCAGCTGGCCAGTGATGGGTTCCTTGTCCAGGGCCCCCAGCCGCTCATCTGGCGGACCAACAACCGGTCTCTAAGTCTCTGTTTAAGCCTAGCTCACACTGTGCCGGTATTGGCTACGGTTTGCGAGATGGTCCCGGTTCGTCCCGGTATATAGACCGACCGGGGCCATCTCGCAAAATTTTGGCGTGAAAACCGTAGACCACTACAGTGCTACGGTTCGTCCCGGTAGTTTTGAACAGTTAAAAACCACCGGGGCGACCTACGGTTCACCACGGTACAACCCGGATCACTCCGGATTGACTATGGACTCGCTACGATTTCCCAGGGTTGTCCAAGGTTGTCCCTGGTGTTCAGGACCGGGGTAAACCGGGCCTAGAAACAGGCGCAGTATGGGCTAGCCTTTAAGTCTCATAAGCTTACTGTGCAATGACAAATATGAGTTTGTAAAAAGACAGTGGAGAATTACGGAAGTTTTCTACATTATAAGACACACAGCGTCGGGCCCCAGTTACATCCGAACCATGTCGATATCCAGACGTAATAAGTACAGTGACAAAAGTTCTAAACTCACCCGTCGGATCATAAGCCAGAGCTTTTATCAACCTGGAAAGAATTTTCGACTCCTTGATGCTGTTGGACGTGCACCCCACGCAATGGTAGAACACATTGAGGTCAGCCTAACAACAGACACGTTGTATACTAAACGTAAGAAGCGAGGTGCATACGATAATTGGACAGAACTGTAAAAAATAGATCGTATTGCTATTACACAAACTACTGTATTTCATGACGGAGGGAGCACGAAGGGGGTATCTTGGATCGGCCGTAATGGGTATCTTTGAACGGCTGGGGGAGGCACCTTGGAACGGCGCGAAATAGAATAAATTGCGGCGTCACATATGCGCACGTCATGGCAATGAACACATTTGGTAAACATTTTAGTTGACAGCTGTGGCCCTTTAAGAAGACTCCTTAAATCATCATATATCATATATTAATTGATAAGAACTAATTGTACCTTTCAAAGGGGGCAAGGATAATTTGATATGAATCTAATTGTCTGGTATCATGCTATGTTCATTTAAGTGTTTAACGCTACTCAGGTTGGACCAATTTTGTTCGTTGATTACCTGAACGGCGTTTTTAGCAAATTTGGCCAAAAGGGCTGACTTTCCATAGCCTGCCTTCGCCTTGACACACAGATGCATGTTGTCGGTGGGTTTGGAACCTTCCTCCTCCATCTCTGCAGAGAGGAACATGACGGTGAACAGACATCTTGCAAGAACCGGTTCAGTTGGTTAAAAATACAAACATTTATTAGCGATTGCAGAGGACCTTTACTGTTTTATATTCCACACTCAAGTTAAGGATAAAGCGAGGCCGCCCCGTTATAACAAGTTCTTCGGTCGCCGCTGTATGTTATGGACAAACCGCATACTATACACGAATAATATGATACCTTCGTCACATTATACTGACCTTTATGTTAACTATTATTAATTCGTAAACTATATTGAGCCCTTAGACAATACTTACTTTTCAAAACTGTCTCATGCAGTTCTGAAAAGAGAGAAAGAATATGTATATATTAAAATGAATATATTATAGAATGTATATATAATTGATAAATGTCCTAGATCATTTGACATGCATTCTACATAATGACAGTTCTGGGTCACAGCATCCGGTTAGCAATGAATCAAACAAATTATATCACATATATGTTTAGATTGCGTTCAATGACGGGTCGCCTGTATAGGTCAGCTTTCGTTTCTCTTTTAATTTATATAATCAGTAGCGACACAGCTCCACCCCCACCCCCCTCTCACACACACACACATTCAAACAGCGCTCAATATTAATGAGAGAAGCACTTCGTGTACACATTGATACCTTCATTGCCATTGCTGAGGAGACCCAAGGAAGAAGCTACTTCGCCTCGTGCGAATCGCATGAGCAGTCTCAGTTCCTTGTCCCGCCCACACACAAAGGCCCCCTTGGTCTCCATCACGGCTCTGTGGACCTCGTGCTCTGAGGGAAATAACGTGCAACAACGAACCTCATAACCAACTGTTCATGTTACTAGAACGAGCCGCGCCGCATAAATTTGGCGGAATAAAAAAGTTAAAAATGTCTCGTAGGTTTGTGCGTTCAATTCGTGATGGAGGCAAACAATGTTGTTTGCATTTACTGATGGCAAGAACCTATTTTTTCTCTGACAAAGGTTGTTCTCTATAGACCACTAAGTTACGTCTCACAACTCGTCCCGCAGACGACTTGTACTTTGCAGCACGGAACAAACACACCAATGAGTGGCCGGCGACCGTTAAATGGGATAAATCTGTTCAGCCAGTACCAGTCAATTTCGTGTCCCCTACCGAAGTAATTGGTAGGTGAGCATGGCCGGGTAAGTCATTGTCATACAAGTACGTAGAAATAGATGGATACATAGGGGGAGGGAGTATGGGAGGTGGGGGGGTGGGGGGCTATGTTATGTTATCTTAATGCCACACCACCTTTAGAGTTGCAGGGCAGACAGTTATCCCAAGTGAAATGGTCACACAAACCTGGGAATCGAGGTGGAAAGTTTACCTTTAAGATAAGCCACGTGATAAAATCCACGTCGAGATGTGGGAAAACGGACGTTTGCTGGTCTATCGCAGATTGGTTCTATACACATGGTCAGGATGACGTGTACATTGGCTTAACAATTGGCTGGCAAAGTGGTGGTGGCTGGGTTTGCATAGCACACATAGCTATAGGTAACGAGAGGCAAAATGTCTGGAGTCATTCTACAGCTTGTCAAACTATATGAGTCATAGGAATATTGACCGGCGAAAGATAGGAAGCTCATGGTAAATACAGGAGCCATATCCGAAGTGTAAGGCCAAGACGTTGGAGCCGACCCGCTGGCACCAGATATCAACTTGACAGTCTCATGTTTCTACATTCGTCTGGTAAGATGGATCTCATTCAATCCCTGGTGTACATCGCTCCTTCCTCATTCGGTAAAGTACCAATTATCATTTGACTTTGTAATTTACCGCAGGAACCTCATTCGACAATGAAATGTGTTATGTATGAAATAATCCTCAGATTCAGAAGCGGAACATGATTGAGGATCGAAGCCAGGACCGCTGGTGTCAAGTGACGTGTGGTGCCAACTAAACTACGGAAGAACCCAACAGCAGTTTATCCAATGAGGTCTGTCTTCCAAAAGCCACAATTACAAAAGTTGGTATTTCCTTCACCTTATTCATATTTTGGTTATGTCACATATATTTCCATCAACTATATTGTTTGTATAGAACATAACAACATGGCCTTGCCTTGTTCGTCTTGGGTGTAGTTACTGGGATTTTTCTCCTCGGGATATTTTCTCGCAATGGCACTTTGCAAGAAGTCTAGAACAGTGGCTTCGAAATTCTCCAGCTCCTTTATCCGGACCTGCATTATCAAGTATTTGCCAAAGTTACAAACAAGCCGTTAAACGATCATGATACATTAAGCTGAACATATATGTATATATATTTCTACATAAGGAGATCATATTCGTCTTATTTGTTTGATAGTTTATGTGAACTACCTGTTCTCGTCCGGTAGATGTGTCCAAACCAGCATATTGACAGTCATACTGAAAGACTTGGGACGGGAACTGTTCCTTCAGCTTCTTCTTGAGCACCTGAAGCATCATACAAAGACAATAGACATGACTGGGAATAATATATTAATATATATATATATATATACCGGTGTAAATTTAAAAGTAATAAAACACCTTCAAAAGACCTCAGTCATTATTACGAGATTGAAAATTGACAGGATTTGGACAGGACAGAACACTAACAATCACAACAATCTAATATAAGATGTGCTGCGCGTGTATGTAACAACATGCTCCACGGATATAGATAAAAAAAAAGTGACAACGTTTTGTTTGTGGTACAAATACAGGATTTTCGTTCAACTTTTAGTCCGCCTCTAATGTTCGTCCGCAGTCGAGAAGGCTATCTCCCGACCACGGCGGCTCCCCCAGACACGGGCGGGGTTTGAATCCCCAACCTGTTGGTCTGCAGTCGAGAGCCAACAGCTCGACCATGGCGGCTCCCCCAGACATAGGCGGGATTTGAACCCCCAACCTGTTGGTCTGCAGTGGAACACGCTACCCTCTCGACCGCGGCGGTCCCCCCAGACACGGGCGGGGTTTGAACCCCCAACCTGTTGGTCTGCAGTCGAGCAGGCTACCTCTCGACCACGGCGGTCCCCCCAGACACGGGCGGGGTTTGAACCCCAAACCTGTTGGTCTGCAGCCGAGGAGGTCACATCTCGACCTCGGCGGCTGCCCCAGTCGCGGACGGGGTTTGAACCCCCAACACGGCGGGCTCCCCATGAACTCCCCATGGACTCACTATGGGCTCCCCATGGACTCCCCATGGAATCTCCAGGGACTCCCCATGGTCTCTGTCGTCCAAGTGCCGTCCAGCGAACATTTCACTTTGTATTTCACTTTGACCACTCTACTACATTTGCGGGGTTCTGTTAGTTGTATAATTTATTTATTCATTTATTCTACATAACTAAGATCCCGTTTAAGGCAGACATTCCATTGCTCTATACCTCGAGATGTCTCATCGACAGCTCATCCGCGTCCACAAATCTCTTCCTCTTATTCTGTGGAATGTCGTCCAGAACACGTGGTGATCGCAGGAAGAAGACGGCATTTGCATTTCTGGACCTTAAACACAAAACAGACTACATAAATAGGCACTACACCCGAGATCTTTCGTCATTATAAGGTCAAAAATACTATGGTTAAGTCATAAATACTACACTAAAGAGACACCGAAGAGATGTAATCGGTGCATATCGAATCATCACTCAAGGTCAAAAAAAGTCTGTAAATATATGTAACTTCTGGCAGTTAAATAACATAACTTGAAACGCTAGATTATCATAGTCCTTTAAATGGATATCCAGATTTACCTGAGAGCGCCATGCAGAATTTCCATATGAGTAATGGAAATTCCATGAACCCACTTGTACTGTGCCTGGAGGTCTTCTGGCACCTCCTCGGGCTCTGGCCGCCAACCATACCTGTGGTCGGAATGTACAAACAATGTCAATGTCAATGTCGTTTCTTAGCGATCGTTGTTCTACGGGCTTCAGAGACCCCCAGTCCACAAACCTGCACAAAGCTGCACATTTCAATGATTGCTCTACAGATTTACCGCTCTTTCTCGAAGCGAATGTATGAATACTCCTTTAACACATTTAGCGGCCGTTCCACGGATAAATCTATCACACAATCTTGAAAACATAGTGCACATTAACAGGTAAACATGCTTCAACGCTGAATATTTAAATAATATGGCTTCAGGCTTCATTTGACAAAAACAATTGCGAAAACAAGGCAAGGCGAATGTTTCACATGAGTTTTTCTTAGCGTGTTCCCCTTGTTAACGGGTTGCTTTGTGAGACAGCCATGTTAATGTCGAGTACGCCATGGCGACCTTTCTCCCAGCATGTTGACGAAGAATGGCTCCCCGTCGGTCTCCACGAGGCAGCGAGATAACTCCTCCATGCACGTGCTGATGGTGGTGGCAGAGGGGGAGTCCTTGGGGACCCCCCAGCGCAAGTCACACTCGACCAGCGACAGCCGTCGGCCCTCACACCAGTCCCTCAGGGCCGGGAAAACCTGGAGTGAGTGACAAATAGCCATTATGATTGTGTCATGTGTGCCCTTTAAACCAGTCCCTCGGGGCCGGGAAAACCTGGACAGAGCGAGCGACAAATAGCCAGAATGATTGAGTCATGTGTGTCCTTTAAACCAGTCCCTCAGGGCGGGGAAAACCTGGACAGAGCGAGCGACAAATAGCCAGAATGATTGAGTCATGTGTGTCCTTTAAACCAGTCCCTCAGGGCCGGGCAAACCTGGACAGAGCGAGCGACAAATAGCCATAATGATTGAGTCATGTGTGTCCTTTAAACCAGTCCCTCAGGGCCGGGAAAACCTGGACAGAGCGAGCGACAAATAGCCAGAATGATTGAGTCATGTGTGTCCTTTAAACCAGTCCCTCAGGGCCGGGCAAACCTGGACAGAGCGAGCGACAAATAGCCATAATGATTGAGTCATGTGTGTCCTTTAAACCAGTCCCTCAGGGCCGGGAAAACCTGGACAGAGCGAGCGACAAATAGCTATAATGATTGAGTCATGTGTGTCCTTTAAACCAGTCCCTCATGCAGGGCCGGGAAAACGTGGACAGAGCGAGCGAAAAATAGCCATAATGATTGAGTCATGTGTGTCCTATAAACCAGTCCCTCAGGGCTGGGAAAACGTGGACAGAGCGAGCGACAAATAGCCATAATGATTGAGTCATGTGTGTCCTTTAAGCCAGTCCCTCAGGGCCGGGAAAACCTGGACAGAGCGAGCGACAAATAGCCATAATGATTGAGTCATGTATGTCCTTTAAACCAGTCCCTCAGGGCCGGAAAAACCTGGACAGAGCGAGCGACAAATAGCCGTAATGATTGAGTCATGTGTGTTCTTTAAACCAGTCCCTCAAGGCCGGGAAAACCTGGACAGAGCGAGCGACAAATAGCCATAATGATTGTGTCATGTGTGTCCTTTAAACCAGTCCCTCAGGGCCGGGAAAACGTGGACAGAGCGAGCGAAAAATAGCCATAATGATTGAGTCATGTGTGTCCTATAAACCAGTCCCTCAGGGCTGTGAAAACGTGGACAGAGCGAGCGACAAATAGCCATAATGATTGAGTCATGTGTGTCCTTTAAGCCAGTCCCTCAGGGCCGGGAAAACCTGGACAGAGCGAGCGACAAATAGCCATAATGATTGAGTCATGTGTGTCCTTTAAACCAGTCCCTCAGGGCCGGGAAAACCTGGACAGAGCGAGCGACAAATAGCCATAATGATTGAGTCATGTGTGTCCTTTACACCAGTCCCTCAGGGCCGGGAAAACGTGGACAGAGCGAGCGACAAATAGCCATAATGATTGAGTCATGTGTGTCCTTTAAACTAGTCCCTCAGGGCCGGGAAAACCTGGACAGAGCGAGCGACAAATAGCCATAATAATTGTGTCATGTGTGTCCCTTAAACCAGTCCCTCATGCAGGGCCGGGAAAACCTGGACAGAGCGAGCGACTAATATCCATAATGATTGTGTCATGTGTGTCCTTTAAACCAGTCCCTCAAGGCCGGGGAAACCTGGACAGAGCGAGCGACAAATAGCCATAATGATTGTGTCATGTGTGTCCTTTAACCCAGTCCCTCAGGGCCGGGAAAACCTGGACAGAGCGAGCGACAAATAGCCATAATGATTGAGTCATGTGTGTCCTTTAAACCAGTCCCTCAGGGCTGGGAAAACCTGGACAGAGCGAGCGACAAATAGCCATAATGATTGAGTCATGTGTGTCCTTTAAACCAGTCCCTCAGGGCCGGGAAAACCTGGACAGAGCGAGCGACAAATAGCCATAATGATTGAGTCATGTGTGTCCTTTAACCCAGTCCCTCAGGGCCGGGAAAACCTGGACAGAGCGAGCGACAAATAGCCATAATGATTGAGTCATGTGTGTCCTTTAAACCAGTCCCTCAGGGCCGGGAAAACCTGGACAGAGCGAGCGACAAATAGCCATAATGATTGTGTCATGTGTGTCCTTTAAACCAGTCCCTCAGGGCCGGGAAAACCTGGACAGAGCGAGCGACAGCTAGCCATAATGATTGAGTCATGTGTGTCCTTTACACCAGTCCCTCAGGGCCGGGAAAACGTGGACAGAGCGAGCGACAAATATCCATAATGATTGAGTCATGTGTGTCCTTTAAACCAGTCCCTCAGGGCCGGGAAAACCTGGACAGAGCGAGCGACAAATAGCCATAATAATTGTGTCATGTGTGTCCCTTAAACCAGTCCCTCATGCAGGGCCGGGAAAACCTGGACAGAGCGAGCGACTAATATCCATAATGATTGTGTCATGTGTGTCCTTTAAACCAGTCCCTCAAGGCCGGGGAAACCTGGACAGAGCGAGCGACAAATAGCCATAATGATTGTGTCATGTGTGTCCTTTAACCCAGTCCCTCAGGGCCGGGAAAACCTGGACAGAGCGAGCGACAAATAGCCATAATGATTGAGTCATGTGTGTCCTTTAAACCAGTCCCTCAGGGCCGGGAAAACCTGGACAGAGCGAGCGACAAATAGCCATAATGATTGAGTCATGTGTGTCCTTTAAACCAGTCCCCCAGGGCCGGGAAAACCTGGACAGAGCGAGCGACAATTAGCCATAATGATTGTGTCATGTGTGTCCTTTAAACCAGTCCCTCAGGGCCGGGAAAACCTGGACAGAGCGAGCGACAAATAGCCATAATGATTGAGTCATGTGTGTCCTTTAAACCAGTCCCTCAGGGCCGGGAAAACCTGGACAGAGCGAGCGACAAATAGCCATAATGATTGTGCCATGTGTGTCCCTTAAACCAGTCCCTCATGCAGGGCCGGGAAAACCTGGACAGAGCGAGCGACTAATAGCCATAATGATTGAGTCATGCGTGTCCTTTAAACCAGTCCCTCAGGGCGGGGAAAACCTGGACAGAGCGAGCGACAAATAGCCATAATGATTGAGTCATGCGTGTCCTTTAAACCAGTCCTTCAGAGCCGGGAAAACCTGGACAGAGCGAGCGACAAATAGCCATAATGATTGAGTCATGTGTGTCCTTTAAACCAGTCCCTCAGGGCCGGGTAAACCTGGACAGAGCGAGCGACAAATATCCATAATGATTGTGTCATGTGTGTCCTTTAAACCAGTCCCTCAGGGCCGGGAAAACCTGGACAGAGCGAGCGACAAATAGCCATAATGATTGCGTCATGTGTGTCCTTTAAACCAGTCCCTCAGGGCCGGGAAAACCTGGACAGAGCGAGCGACAAATAGCCATAATGATTGTGCCATGTGTGTCCCTTAAACCAGTCCCTCATGCAGGGCCGGGAAAACCTGGACAGAGCGAGCGACTAATATCCATAATGATTGCGTCATGTGTGTCCTTTAAACCAGTCCATCAGGGCCGGGAAAACCTGGACAGAGCGAGCGACAAATAGCCATAATGATTGAATCAAATTCAAAGAGAGAAGTATATATTATCAAGTGACAGGAGGACCGAGTACCGCATAATTATATGCCATAGTACAGGATACAATCAGGCTAGAACCTAAACTGTATCATTACGTCTGGCTTTGTAATGTTAACGGGACAGGGAAGATTGAATGTTTACAAAATAATATCAAAGGACACTACTTCAACGATAACAAATGGGAGAAGCTGGGCTCGCGTTAGCATTCGCCAATAGCCATTTGGCGAGAAAATTCGGGATTTGGCGATAAGAACTTCCTGGACACTCGCCAAAATGGCGAATATAAAATTTCAACTACAAACACATTTTTATTTTATGCATTTTTCAACAAATATATTTGGCTAATTTTGGCTAATGTTTTTCCACGGAATTAGCCAAATTGGCTAGTGAAAACAATATCCTAGCGCGAGCCCAGATAAGGTAAGCCAGGCAGTGACATGCATCGTCAATGTCTACTCTCATTATGAAGAATGCACCAGCAAGCTCGACTTGCCAGAAGACGACTTTGGTTTTTTTGCAAACTCATCAGCATTTCAGCTACCAGGTCGTATGTTCTGTGTATAACCTTCAGCGCGAGTGTAACAGCTAGAGCAGACATATAACCTTCAGAGGATGACGGGCCATGCCCTCTGGTATCACTTTATAGCATCTTAATAGTAAAGTCATTTAAATATAATAGACTAACAATAACCTATATAATCTGACTAATACACTAACAATAACCTATATAATCTGACGAATACACTAACAATAACTTATATAATCTGACTAATACACTAACAATAACCTATATAATCTGACTAATACACTGACAATAACCTAAATAATCTGACTAATACAATAACAATAACCTATATAATCTTACGGTAAAGCCGGGTTTAACTCCCCTGCTGAGATTTTACCTTTTTCACCAGGACTTCTCTTTCATTGTGGAAGTCCGTGAAAGTTGAGGACACAAAGACTCGCACGACCTTCCACCCCCCATGGCCGGCCCGCGCCGTGTCTCCAGACACGCGGCCTCCCAGCTTCTGCTTCCTATAGTCGCGACACTGCTCCTCGATGGCCTTCCAGCATTCCTCCACCACCGGCTCCCTCAGATCTCTGGCGGAGTGCACGGCCAATTCGACCTTACTGAGCGACATGACCGAGCTTGGTCTGGAGGGGAAGCCGGACTGCGGGTCTCCGGAGAGGTAAGAGAGGGCTGAGAAAGGTCGGACTGGCAGCCCGTTGCCGTCCTCATCCTGCTTGTAGCGCCGGTACATAATACCGCTATAACTGATGGCTGCTGCTAGAGCTGTCAATGGTCAGTAGCTCCAATCACATCTACACCCAACTTGTACCTGGAAATGAAATGAAATGGTGTTTTATGCCACTTCTGTGCACACGAGGGCTATAGACTAGGCCAAGGAACCTTGCGGGACGATGAAGCATGAATGGATGAAACATGCCCTAGGTCCGGATGTGAACCCCAGGACACAGAGCTCTACATCAGAGAGGTGTCAGCTGACCTGTCGAACACTAACGCTTGCTAGATGTCACTGCTACTTTATTGTTCGCCACCTTAGGCATTGCATGCGCTCTGAGAGAGCCGAGGTTTAAATATTGAGGCGGCCGCCATGTAACCAGACAGACAGACAGAGGGAAGTCTGGGCGCGGTGATCTAGGGCAAGGCAGGTGGAGAGGGAAGTCCTGGCGCGGTGATCGAGGGCCCAGCAGGTGGAGAGGAAAGTCTGTGTGCGGTGATCGAGGGCGCAGCAAGTGGAGAGGGAAGTCCGGGCACGGTGATCGAGGGAGCAGCAGGTGGAGAGGGAAGTCTGGGTGCGGTGATCGAGGGCATTGTGACGTCATGTTTATAATATTTTGATGTCATAACTACTCACTATGACAGCAGCCGAATAACTTTAATTTGAAGTATACATCCAGTGTTAATATTGAATCATTTATTCATTAATTATGTAAGGTAGCTTATTTATTTATTAAAGACATGACATAATAGGCTTCGACCTCTCTTTGCTTGAATATATTTATGTACAGGTGATATTTACTCCGAATCCGAAAATGTCTCATGGGGGTTGTTACGCGAAATAAAAGCCCTAAGCCCATGCTTGACATGGACTTTGAATATGCATGCATGTTACCTAAGAGCTTGCTTGCCCTCGCTATAAAGGTACTTCTCAGTGAAAATTATATGCTGCATGAGTAATTTTAATCTTGGACGTCAAACTTAGCTCGCCACTGAGCAGCTCAGGAGGTGATCTAGCTATATCATTATAAAACTGACGATAAAAGTCAATACAAAAAAATCAAACGCTACGTGGGCGATAATAGATGAAACTTCTGAAAGCGTGCCTAGCTACGTGCGATTTTCACGTTGTTTACCAGTTGGCTTACCAGTTTACCGTCACATGCGGACCACCCAATCCTGGCCATTGACGTGGTATCATCCAACAGACTGAGAACAGTATTTGTGTACTATCAACTATATATGTGTCAAACGAAACTACAGCATTGTGTCTATATTAACTGTATATAAGCATCAAAATATGCGAAACCACGTCCATGCGTGTTACCCGGGATGTAAACATTGGCTGCCTACTCTCAAAGCAGTAAGCTTACGTAACTGTAATTGATAACCTCCTCATATTTATGATTTGGTAATTATGTATTTGCTGAAATAAAATAAAGAAATGTGTTTTATTTTGATGTCTTTGGTTTATTTGTGTGGCGTGCGAGAAATGTTTTTAAAAGGCGCTGAGGTTACACTATACAACATAGGCCTAAATGAAAATGGCTGCGCCCACGAAGCGTGTGGTTGGGTGGTATGACAGGTCTGTTTATTTCTATTTAATCCTTGAAACGGAATTAATATAAACTTAGTGAAATGTTAGCAAATCAGCATCCTGCGGTTTGTGATCTCATCCTAGTTCCGTCACAGAGCTGTTGTGACAGGCGTACACTCGTACCTCCTTAGCCTGAATGTTCAGACGTTACAGTCTTGACACTTGTTCTTGAATCTTGTGACTGTAACAGTCGTCACAAGAACAAGTGTCAAGACTGTAACGTCTGAACATTCAGGCTAGTACCTCCTCTGCCTGAACAATGCTACAACTTCGAACAACCCTATCATCGCCCACACAGATACCCCCGATAGATTACGGTCTATAGTCTATAGACAGAACGGCCGTACAACGGTCACATGGTGGGTGGTGGCAGGAGGAGGAGGGGATGTTTTGCGCAAGTGGTGTTGCGTCAAAGGGTGTGGGTGATAGGCCTGTGGGAACAGTTGGCGATGGTCTTTATATGGGTTGTGAGCCCTGCCCCCCCCCCCCCTAGTTCAACAAATTAAACGTGGTCCGCTCCCAACTTGGATATGTCGCGCACCTACATTTAATATCCTGGCTATTCTTTTCCATTAGCAGAATTCTACCCTGACTCAGGTTGGGAGATAAGTGGGTTAGTTACCTTTATTTAAGCCTTCAAATGAATGCATTAAATATATATTCCGATAGAATGGTATCTTAGCTTGCGTTTCAGCATAAATTGAAAGCGCAATTCGATATCAGTAAAATTGACGGTGTTACCAAACAATATTTCTCTATACTGATACTCCATTGGCATGAAACGCAGTTTGGATGATTCAAAGACTGATTCTTATTTGTATTTTTTCTTTAGTTTAGGTGGGAAAGAGCTGGATATGCAACTTTATATAGGGAGCAGACGTCTAAATATGCATCATGTGTTATTCACACTTTTTATATATATTTGATATAAGTAGGGTTGCCTAAGTATTTGAGTTAATACATATACACAATAACTGGAGAAGGCAATTAAAATATTTTAGAGCTGGAGAAACTATAATCTGCATAGCAGCTTTGTATGACTGAATGCTGATGCTTTTATGGATAGATGGTGAAAAGGAGCTCAAGCTGCATCAAAGACTCTTAAGCTGTATTATAGTGTCGTTTGAGTGTGTGATGATACTTGAGCAAAAGCTGCCCATCTCGGGGCATCCCTCTATTATACGACTTCCTCTGTTATCCAGCTTTTTTAGACTGGTATAACAGAAGTTGTATGCAGAAACCACTGTATACAGAGATATGCTCATATGCTGGTTTTCGAAATGATAGAGAATGTAAGAATATTTAATTTTGCAAGAGTGGCATTTCAGGTGTTCTATTATAGACAGTTGCTATGTTAACATTAAAGTTAATCATACAGTATTTTTCCTTTGATAAATTGTTTTAATATATTAAAAGGAATTGATATATTGAAGTCCTTAGTGTACAAATATAGATATGTAATGTGCAATCAATAACAAGACATGTTGCAAGGGCTCTTTATGCCAGCCAACATTGATTTTACTTTCAGGCGTGAATGGGAGGAGGTGTACCATGAGCTCTACAGCCACGATCTCCTACTCCAAAGGCATGCAGTGGACAGAATAGCTGTTTGGAAATGCAGGTGAGCTCTCCAGCTCAGTAATTTTCGCATAACTTACCCTCCTATTACTCTTGCCAAATAGACTTACCTTGTGACATTAATTAGCATTAGATACATTGTAAATTGGATTATATTGTGACATACCCCTCTGGCTAATTTGTCATAATGGCACCCTGCTTTGCATGCTGAAAACGAATAGACTCAAAAGAAATTATAATCATACTGGGATAAAATATTTTGTAATTTGTCATGTAATTCTTGTAAGTATTTTTTTGGTGTTTAGCCCCGAAAAGACCAGGAATGTTTCCTCTCATACTGAATGGGATCAAAATATGATAAATTTGATATGATCAGTATCGATTGCTTATTAAAATACGATACATTTGACATACCAGGTTTATATACCATAATTTCTGGGGTGGTTGCACCGGTGTATGATTAGCACCCACTGATTTTGAGAAATATTGAGACTTGAGCCGTAAATAAGTCGCACCGGAGTATCAATCGCACCTTTGGTGTGAGATTTGCCCACGCTTTGAAGCACTGGGTGCATGACGCCGCGGTTGAAATTGTACTCAACAGATAAAGCATTGCAATGGGTGGATCCCAAAAGACTTGGCCAATGTCTCAGGGTAGCAAGTTGCTTCCTGTGCTAATGTTTGCTTTCAAAGGCCGTAAGAATTGACGGATGTGTGTTTCTTTGATGGGTACTCGTGACACAGTTTCAGCAGTACCGGCTTAACACCCCGCGGATTAGGCATTGTTTATACAGGCCGGTGACGCATCGCATGGTCAGTGATCCATCGTCATCGTTGGCCGGGTTTTGACTCGACTCGTGGAGTGTCGGGGCATCGTTCGGGAAGCGGCAGTCGGTGTGTGACTTGATACAGCTGCTGTCTTAGACTAAGTGGGCCAGACCGAAATGTGATACCTTATAGGCGCGACCGGGCAGTGGAACCACGCCGGAGTAATTGGCTTCTTGGCCTCTTCAGCCGGATGGGATTATGATAGGCGGGGAAAGTGCATCGGCGACTTCCGATATTCCGGCTGGCCAAGTTGTTCAGGGAGGAGGGGCGCTGGGGTGGGGTGCGGGGGGGGGGGGTCCCCGAGAGACAAACTTCGACTTGGGCCATATATAAGTCGCACCCCTCGGCCGCGAGGAAAAAGGTGCGACTTATACACCGAAAATTACGGTATATGGTCAGGATCAATTGCTTATTGACGTTATTTGAAAATAGCATTATTTATTTTGTAATACTATCCAGGATGATGCACAAACTTTCCACTGCCATCGAATGCACATGGCAGTTGGTGACTGCCTCACTGCAGTATGAACACGCCTGTCAGAGGGGCACAGCCCGTGCGAAGGACCAGGACATCCGTATGGCCTACAGCATGGCTGTCATCAGGTGTGTATGTTGTGTGAGAGGGACCAGGACATCCGTATGGCCTACAGCATGGCTGTCATCAGGTGTGTATGTTGTGTGAGAGGGACCAGGACATCCGTATGGCCTACAGCATGGCTGTCATCAGGTGTGTATATTGTGTGAGAGGGACCAGGACATCCGTATGGCCTACAGTATGGCTGTCATCAGGTGTGTATGTTGTGTGAGAGGGACCAGGACATCCGTATGGCCTACAGCATGGCTGTCAGCAGGTGTGTATATTGTGTGAGAGGGACCAGGACATCCGTATGGCCTACAGCATGGCTGTCATCAGGTGTGTATGTTGTGTGAGAGGGACCAGGACATCCGTATGGCCTACAGCATGGCTGTCATCAGGTGTGTATGTTGTGTGAGAGGGACCAGGACATCCGTATGGCCTACAGCATGGCTGTCATCAGGTGTGTATGTTGTGTGAGAGGGACCAGGACATCCGTATGGTCTATAGCATGGCTGTCATCAGGTGTGTATGTTGTGTGAGAGGGACCAGGACATCCGTATGGCCTACAGCATGGCTGTCATCAGGTGTGTATGTTGTGTGAGAGGGACCAGGACATCCGTATGGCCTACAGCATGGCTGTCATCAGGTGTGTATGTTGTGTGAGAGGGACCAGGACATCCGTATGGTCTATAGCATGGCTGTCATCAGGTGTGTATGTTGTGTGAGAGGGACCAGGACATCCGTATGGCCTACAGCATGGCTGTCATCAGGTGTGTATATTGTGTGAGAGGGACCAGGACATCCGTATGGCGTACAGCATGGCTGTCATCAGGTGTGTATGTTGTGTGCGAGGGACCAGGACATCCGTATGGTCTATAGCATGGCTGTCAGCAGGTGTGTATGTTGTGTGCGAGGGAACAGGACATCCGTATGGCCTACAGTATGGCTGTCATCAGGTGTGTATGTTGTGTGAGAGGGACCAGGACATCCGTATGGCGTACAGCATGGCTGTCATCAGGTGTGTATGTTGTGTGAGAGGGACCAGGACATCCGTATGGCGTACAGCATGGCTGTCATCAGGTGTGTATGTTGTGTGAGAGGGACCAGGACATCCGTATGGCGTACAGCATGGCTGTCATCAGGTGTGTATGTTGTGTGAGAGGGACCAGGACATCCGTATGGCCTACAGCATGGCTGTCATCAGGTGTGTATATTGTGTGAGAGGGACCAGGACATCCGTATGGCCTACAGCATGGCTGTCATCAGGTGTGTATATTGTGTGAGAGGGACCAGGACATCCGTATGGCGTACAGCATGGCTGTCATCAGGTGTGTATGTTGTGTGCGAGGGACCAGGACATCCGTATGGTCTATAGCATGGCTGTCAGCAGGTGTGTATGTTGTGTGCGAGGGAACAGGACATCCGTATGGCGTACAGCATGGCTGTCATCAGGTGTGTATGTTGTGTGAGAGGGACCAGGACATCCGTATGGCGTACAGCATGGCTGTCATCAGGTGTGTATGTTGTGTGAGAGGGACCAGGACATCCGTATGGCGTACAGCATGGCTGTCATCAGGTGTGTATGTTGTGTGAGAGGGACCAGGACATCCGTATGGCCTACAGCATGGCTGTCATCAGGTGTGTATGTTGTGTGAGAGGGAACAGGACATCCGTATGGCGTACAGCATGGCTGTCATCAGGTGTGTATGTTGTGTGAGAGGGAACAGGACATCCGTATGGTCTATAGCATGGCTGTCATCAGGTGTGTATGTTGTGTGAGAGGGACCAGGACATCCGTATGGCCTACAGCATGGCCGTCATCAGGTGTGTATGTATGTGCCGTGATGATAAAATCTGGTGGCTAAACTGTAATGGGTGTTACAGAGCGTTACTATCACTTCTAGAAAGGAACGCATGCGAAACACATTCCTCAGTCATAGAACGCGTTAGCATGCCGGCCCGACCTATCTTGTGTATTTATTTTGTGTGCTTCTTGATTACGGTATTTGTGTCCCTTTTTTTTCAATCCAGATTCGTCAACCTTTTGACAGAAAAAAACCAGACCCGAGTTTTTGCGCAGCCAATCAATCACCTGGCTAGACAGGTGGGTATCTGGCTAGACAGGTGGGTATCTGACTAGACAGGTGGGTATCTGGCTAGACAGGTGGGTATCGGGCTAGACAGGTGGGTATCTGGCTAGACAGGTGGGTATCTGGCTAGACAGGTGGGTATCTAAACTAGACAGGTGGGTATCTGGCTAGACAGGTGGGTATCGGGCTAGGCAGGTGGGTATCTAAACTAGACAGGTGGGTATCTGGCTAGACAGGTAAGTATCTGGCTAGACAGGTGGGTATCTGGCTAGACAGGTGGGTATCAGGCTAGGCAGGTGGGTATCTAAACTAGACAGGTGGGTATCTGGCTAGACAGGTGGGTATCGGGCTAGGCAGGTGGGTATCAGGCTAGACAGGTGGGTATCAGGCTAGACAGGTGGGTATCTGGCTAGACAGTTGGGTATCTGGCTAGAAAGGTAGGTATCAGGCTAGGCAGGTGGGTATCAGGCTAGGCAGGTGGGTATCTAAACTAGACAGGTGGGTATCTGGCTAGACAGGTGGGTATCTGGCTAGACAGTTGGGTATCTGGCTAGACAGGTGGGTATCGGGCTAGACAGGTGGGTATCAGGCTAGACAGGTGGGTATCTGGCTAGACAGGTGGGTATCTGGCTAGACAGTTGGGCATCTGGCTAGACAGGTGGGTATCTGGCTAGACAGGTGGATATATGGCTAGACAGGTGGGTATCGGGCTAGACAGGTGGGTATCGGGTTAGACGGGTGGGTATCTAAATAGACAGGTGGGTATCTAACTAGACAGGTGGGTATCTGGCTAGACAGGTGGGTATCTGGCTAGACAGGTGGGTATCATGCTAGACAGGTGGGTATCTAAGCTAGACAGGTGGGTATCTGGCTAGACAGGTGGGTATCTGGCTAGACAGTTGGGCATCTGGCTAGACAGGTGGGTATCTGGCTAGACAGGTGGATATATGGCTAGACAGGTGGGTATCGGGCTAGACAGGTGGGTATCGGGTTAGACGGGTGGGTATCTAAATAGACAGGTGGGTATCTAACTAGACAGGTGGGTATCTGGCCAGACAGGTTGGTATCTGGCTAGACTGATGGGTCGGACATGTTAGACTAGTTAGAGATACTCATATCTCCAAAGACATAACGTCTGTCGCTTAGAACGTCACGATGTGATCGGGACCGCTGAGGGGTTGAAATACGCCATGTTTGTCTCCAGTTAATGGGTGTTTGGAGATTGGGGGCTCCCTGCTGTAGTGGTAAGGTAAAGCTTTATTTCCTACTGCTGGCCTTCGGCCCATAGTACAACATGTTATACAGATTATGATATTAACACAATAAACCTAATTATGGGAACAGCTTTGTGATAACAGATCACGGAAATTTGTTGCTTAGTAGATGAAGTTTCCCAGTTATGTTAGCTTAACAGGATTTTCTGTTTCCATTATATTTATACATGTTTGCCTAGTGCAATTGGTAGTCTTTGTACAAGTTACAATTACAGAGGAAACGTTTATGTAGCTGTCCTCTGTAGTGGTTAAAGCACTGTCCCAGGTCCTGGGTTGAAATCCTAACCTGGAGCTTGTTCCATCATTCATTGCCCCGGGAGGTTCCTGGTCAGTTTAGCCCGTGTGTGCACAAAAGCGGCTTAAAACGCCAATTCGTTCTCCAGTTGGGGCTTCCTGATTGGCTGGTTGACCTGCGGCACGACGCGACGCACGCGGCCCTGCCCTCCCTCCACATCCTCCGGGAAGCCGCCGCCTTCGCGCTCGACTGGCTCCAGGTCACAATCAATGGGCAATATCCATTTCACATACTTTATCAACCATCGAATCAAACCAATAAATACACAATCATTGTCTTCTGCAGACGTGTTTTTGTTTGCGTGTGTACATATTCACCATGTTATTGCAAGATAATTATCGTCCTTATCACAAAACTGCGTGTCTGTGGCAATGGTGACTGATCAACTGTTAAAGGCCGTCTAAATATAGTCTTCCATCATCTAGCGGGAGTACTGGGAGGCTGAGCGGTCATGTGACCCCGAGGATCACGGCCCGGACACCACGGAAGGCTCAGACTCCGGATTATCGCCCACCGAGCTGCCGACCCGGCCATCGGAGTCCGTACTGTCGCAACTCCTGCTGGACCTGATGGCCGAGCAACAAACGGTGAGGGCGCCGTAAGGATTCCGAAGGGGTTTATCTTCTATGTTAGAACCCACGAAATGTGTTATTGTAGTAAACGTGAGTAATACGTGAGCTATGCTGAAACAATGGTTCGCCCGCCCATGGAAGAACGACCTCCGCTGGGCAGGCAGAGTATCTACATCTGCAGAAACAACAGACCATAGGGTCGCTAAACCGCGGGCGTATGACTCACAACACCGTTAATGACACGTCTCTGGGATTGGGGAACCGCAGTGTCGTTCGCGCTCATTCGTTGCTTGTTTTCGTGTGATATGACGGAGTTCTATATACACCGGCCGGTCCATCTTTCACGAAATGTATTATTGTAGTAAACTTTAGGCGTGAGTAATACGTGAGCTATGCTGAAACAATGGTTCGGCTTCACCTCGAAGAACGACCCACCGGCCTCCACCGCCTGCTGGAAAGGACTTAACCTTCATCTTACTCTTGCGCAGTCTTTCGGACACCAACTTAATGGACTTACTTATTGGATTCCTTGTAATGTACGGGTCTTTCACACCAGATTAAGATTGACGAGGATGAGGACGCGGCCGACAATGACACATTACGTCACATCCTGTCCCGACTGGAAGAGGCAGCGCAGACGTGGCCGTGAGTCCCCACAGCGCATGCGCGGCTTGTTATTAGTTTGTTGATTGTTCCGAACGATCCATTGGGGTTCGTTCTCCGCTATGGTAATACTCGTGTGTGGCCGAGCGCCCGCATCCTCTATGGACTGCCTTCACACATGTACAGGGCTCCTCTTCCCATTGACACCATGTCATTCTGCAGGAGGAAGCGTCCTTGTCCACTCGGGGCGCACTCCGTGGCCTAGTTGGTAGCGCGCTCGGCTATGTCGGGTGTCTTCTGCTAGGCCAGCCCAAGCGGCCGGGGCGTGGGTCGAGTCCCACCCGTGCAAATGTCTATATTTGTGCAATGTCTTTCTTCACAAGGAGTAGGTGGTTAATCTCGGATGGTTCCGTTGTACCTTGATCCCTCTCAGTGTCGCGATATGACGTCAACGCGTCCTACTTATAGCAACCAAAATGTATTAGATTCGCAGACTAACTAGTTTCGTTCCCATGGCAATGGTTAACCAGAACGTATCTTGGTCGTGATAGTACTTCGTGGATGTTACCAGCTCTTTAACTACGGGATATTTCGTATGGTGTTTATTACAGACATCAGTTGATCGAGATTCTATTGCGTGATGGGTATCTCATTCCAACGGAAAGGCAGTTGCTAATGAAAGCTATCGACAGGTCAAGTAAGTGTTACATACGTCGTGTGGCATTTCCTTCTTATCATATTTAAACTACGATAACATTCATTAAATTCAGGCCGATAAAACTTGTGTAAATTCGTAAATTTCCTATTACATGTATATCTCATGTCAATTGCAGTGGTGGATTTCACGAACGTAGCTTCGCTGACTACGGGGCTTAACCGGCTAAAGTTACCATGTAAATGATGGGCGATTTTAGCCGACTAAGCCCCGCAGTCGGCTAAACTATCTACGTGAAATATTCCACAGATACTAAGACGAACCTGTATATGCCTCATGTCAATTTCAGATGGTATGATATCGTATTGAATAGTTTCATAGTGTTTATGTTTCACAACGAATATTTGCTGTGGTTCAGATGTCATGGAGTCCTTGGACCCGTATGTGCCGGACGCCTGGCTGCAGCTGTGGCTCCCCCTGTTGACGGTCCTCCACAGCCTCGACCTGACGCCGCTCCTCCTCCAGCGTCTGATGCTCGGCGCCACGGAGCAAGCCTCAGTCAGAAACCGCTTCATGTGTGGATGGGCTGGAGAAATCATGCGAGCCATTAAGTCTGTCGGTAGGTATCTTCATGTGTGGATGGGCTTGAGAAATCATCCGAGCCATTGGGTCTGTCGGTAGGTATCTTCATATGTGGATGGGTTGGAGAAATCATGCGAGCCATTAAGTCTGTCGGTAGGTATCTTCATGTGTGGGTGGGTGTGAGAAATCATGCGAGCCATTAAGTCTGTCGGTAGGTATCTTCATGTGTAGGTGGGTTGGAGAAATCATGCGAGCCATTAAGTCTGTCGGTAGGTATCTTCATGTGTGGATGGGCTGGAGAAATCATGCGAGCCATTGGGTCTGTCGGTAGGTATCTTCATGTGTGGATGGGTTGGAGAAATCATGCGAGCCATTAAGTCTGTCGGTAGGTATCTTCATGTGTGGATGGGCTGGAGAAATCATGCGAGCCATTAAGTCTGTCGGTAGGTATCTTCATGTGTGGATGGGTTGGAGAAATCATGCGAGCCATTGGGTCTGTCGGTAGGTATCTTCATGTGTGGATGGGCTGGAGAAATCATGCGAGCCATTAAGTCTGTCGGTAGGTATCTTCATGTGTGGATGGGCTGGAGAAATCATGCGAGCCATTGGGTCTGTCGGTAGGTATCTTCATGTGTGGATGGGCTGGAGAAATCATGCGAGCCATTGGGTCTGTCGGTAGGTATCTTCATGTGTGGATGGGTTGGAGAAATCATGCGAGCCATTAAGTCTGTCGGTAGGTATCTTCATGTGTGGATGGGCTGGAGAAATCATGCGAGCCATTAAGTCTGTCGGTAGGTATCTTCATGTGTGGATGGGTTGGAGAAATCATGCGAGCCATTGGGTCTGTCGGTAGGTATCTTCATGTGTGGATGGGCTGGAGAAATCATGCGAGCCATTAAGTCTGTCGGTAGGTATCTTCATGTGTGGATGGGCTGGAGAAATCATGCGAGCCATTAAGTCTGTCGGTAGGTATCTTCATGTGTGGATGGGTTGGAGAAATCATGCGAGCCATTGGGTCTGTCGGTAGGTATCTTCATGTGTGGATGGGCTGGAGAAATCATGCGAGCCATTAAGTCTGTCGGTAGGTATCTTCATGTGTGGATGGGCTGGAGAAATCATGCGAGCCATTAAGTCTGTCGGTAGGTATCTTCATGTGTGGATGGGCTGGAGAAATCATGCGAGCCATTAAGTCTGTCGGTAGGTATCTTCATGTGTGGATGGGTTGGAGAAATCATGCGAGCCATTAAGTCTGTCGGTAGGTATCTTCATGTGTGGATGGGCTGGAGAAATCATGCGAGCCATTAAGTCTGTCGGTAGGTATCTTCATGTGTGGATGGGCTGGAGAAATCATGCGAGCCATTAAGTCTGTCGGTAGGTATCTTCATGTGTGGATGGGTTGGAGAAATCCTGCGAGCCATTAAGTCTGTCGGTAGGTATCTTCATGTGTGGGTGGGTTGGAGAAATCATGCGATCCATTAAGTCTGTCGGTAGGTATCTTCATGTGTGGATGGGCTGGAAAAATCATGTGAGCCATTAAGTCTGTCGGTAGGTATCTTCATGTGTGGATGGGTTGGAGGAATCATGCGAGCCATTAAGTCTGTCGGTAGGTATCTTCATGTGTGGATGGGTTGGAGGAATCATGCGAGCCATTAAGTCTGTCGGTAGGTATCTTCATGTGTGGATGGGCTGGAGAAATCATGCGAGCCATTAAGTCTGTCGGTAGGTATCTTCATGTGTGGGTGGGTTGGAGAAATCATGCGAGCCATTAAGTCTGTCGGTAGGTATCTTCATGTGTGGATGGGTTGGAGAAATCATGCGAGCCATTAAGTCTGTCGGTAGGTATCTTCATGTGTGGATGGGTTGGCGAAATCATGCGAGCCATTAAGTCTGTCGGTAGGTATCTTCATGTGTGGATGGGTTGGAGGAATCATGCGAGCCATTAAGTCTGTCGGTAGGTATCTTCATGTGTGGATGGGCTGGAGAAATCATGCGAGCCATTAAGTCTGTCGGTAGGTATCTTCATGTGTGGGTGGGTTGGAGAAATCATGCGAGCCATTAAATCTGTCGGTAGGTATCTTCATGTGTGGATGGGTTGGAGAAATCATGCGAGCCATTAAGTCTGTCGGTAGGTATCTTCATGTGTGGGTGGGTTGGAGAAATCATGCGAGCCATTAAGTCTGTCGGTAGGTATCTTCATGTGTGGATGGGTTGGAGGAATCATGCGAGCCATTAAGTCTGTCGGTAGGTATCTTCATGTGTGGATGGGTTGGAGAAATCATGCGAGCCATTAAGTCTGTCGGTAGGTATCTTCATGTGTGGATGGGCTGGAGAAATCATGCGAGCCATTAAGTCTGTCGGTAGGTATCTTCATGTGTGGGTGGGTTGGAGAAATCATGCGAGCCATTAAGTCTGTCGGTAGGTATCTTCATGTGTGGATGGGTTGGAGAAATCATGCGAGCCATTAAGTCTGTCGGTAGGTATCTTCATGTGTGGGTGGGTTGGAGAAATCATGCGAGCCATTAAGTCTGTCGGTAGGTATCTTCATGTGTGGGTGGGTTGGAGAAATCATGCGAGCCATTAAGTCTGTCGGTAGGTATCTTCATGTGTGGATGGGTTGGAGAAATCATGCGAGCCATTAAGTCTGTCGGTAGGTATCTTCATGTGTGGATGGGTTGGAGAAATCATGCGAGCCATTAAGTCTGTCGGTAGGTATCTTCATGTGTGGATGGGTTGGAGAAATCATGCGAGCCATTAAGTCTGTCGGTAGGTATCTTCATGTGTGGATGGGCTGGAGAAATCATGCGAGCCATTAAGTCTGTCGGTAGGTATCTTCATGTGTGGATGGGTTGGAGAAATCATGCGAGCCATTAAGTCTGTCGGTAGGTATCTTCATGTGTGGGTGGGTTGGAGAAATCATGCGAGCCATTAAGTCTGTCGGTAGGTATCTTCATGTGTGGATGGGTTGGAGAACTCATGCGAGCCATTAAGTCTGTCGGTAGGTATCTTCATGTGTGGATGGGTTGGAGAAATCATGCGAGCCATTAAGTCTGTCGGTAGGTATCTTCATGTGTGGATGGGTTGGAGAAATCATGCGAGCCATTAAGTCTGTCGGTAGGTATCTTCATGTGTGGATGGGTTGGAGAAATCATGCGAGCCATTAAGTCTGTCGGTAGGTATCTTCATGTGTGGATGGGCTGGAGAAATCATGCGAGCCATTAAGTCTGTCGGTAGGTATCTTCATGTGTGGATGGGTTGGAGAAATCATGCGAGCCATTAAGTCTGTCGGTAGGTATCTTCATGTGTGGATGGGTTGGAGAAATCATGCGAGCCATTAAGTCTGTCGGTAGGTATCTTCATGTGTGGATGGGTTGGAGAAATCATGCGAGCCATTAAGTCTGTCGGTAGGTATCTTCATGTGTGGATGGGTTGGAGAAATCATGCGAGCCATTAAGTCTGTCGGTAGGTATCTTCATGTGTGGGTGGGTTGGAGAAATCATGCGAGCCATTAAGTCTGTCGGTAGGTATCTTCATGTGTGGATGGGTTGGAGAAATCATGCGAGCCATTAAGTCTGTCGGTAGGTATCTTCATGTGTGGGTGGGTTGGAGAAATCATGCGAGCCATTAAGTCTGTCGGTAGGTATCTTCATGTGTGGATGGGTTGGAGAAATCATGCGAGCCATTAAGTCTGTCGGTAGGTATCTTCATGTGTGGATGGGCTGGAGAAATCATGCGAGCCATTAAGTCTGTCGGTAGGTATCTTCATGTGTGGATGGGTTGGAGAAATCATGCGAGCCATTAAGTCTGTCGGTAGGTATCTTCATGTGTGGATGGGCTGGAGAAATCATGCGAGCCATTAAGTCTGTCGGTAGGTATCTTCATGTGTGGATGGGCTGGAGAAATCATGCGAGCCATTAAGTCTGTCGGTAGGTATCTTCATGTGTGGATGGGTTGGAGAAATCATGCGAGCCATTAAGTCTGTCGGTAGGTATCTTCATGTGTGGATGGGTTGGAGAAATCATGCGAGCCATTAAGTCTGTCGGTAGGTATCTTCATGTGTGGATGGGTTGGAGAAATCATGCGAGCCATTAAGTCTGTCGGTAGGTATCTTCATGTGTGGATGGGTTGGAGAAATCATGCGAGCCATTAAGTCTGTCGGTAGGTATCTTCATGTGTGGATGGGTTGGAGAAATCATGCGAGCCATTAAGTCTGTCGGTAGGTATCTTCATGTGTGGATGGGTTGGAGAAATCATGCGAGCCATTAAGTCTGTCGGTAGGTATCTTCATGTGTGGATGGGCTGGAGAAATGATGCGAGCCATTAAGTCTGTCGGTAGGTATCTTCATGTGTGGATGGGCTGGAGAAATCATGCGAGCCATTAAGTCTGTCGGTAGGTATCTTCATGTGTGGATGGGCTGGAGAAATCATGCGAGCCATTAAGTCTGTCGGTAGGTATCTTCATGTGTGGATGGGTTGGAGAAATCATGCGAGCCATTAAGTCTGTCGGTAGGTATCTTCATGTGTGGATAGGTTGGAGAAATCATGCGAGCCATTAAGTCTGTCGGTAGGTATCTTCATGTGTGGATGGGTTGGAGAAATCATGCGAGCCATTAAGTCTGTCGGTAGGTATCTTCATGTGTGGGTGGGTTGGAGAAATCATGCGAGCCATTAAGTCTGTCGGTAGGTATCTTCATGTGTGGATGGGTTGGAGAAATCATGCGAGCCATTAAGTCTGTCGGTAGGTATCTTCATGTGTGGATGGGTTGGAGAAATCATGCGAGCCATTAAGTCTGTCGGTAGGTATCTTCATGTGTGGATGGGTTGGAGAAATCATGCGAGCCATTAAGTCTGTCGGTAGGTATCTTCATGTGTGGGTGGGTTGGAGAAATCATGCGAGCCATTAAGTCTGTCGGTAGGTATCTTCATGTGTGGATGGGTTGGAGAAATCATGCGAGCCATTAAGTCTGTCGGTAGGTATTTCAATGTAATGCTTCCTTTATATTGAATTGATAGCAATGTTCTTTAATGTTATTAAATGACCTGGCCTGATGCCTGCCAGGCTCGCATGCTAGGTCATTAAATAACATTAAATCGATAAACGATTACATTGCTTTTAAAAGCAATGTAATCGATTACGATTACTTTAAAAATGTAATCGATTACAATCGATTACTGATTATGATTACCCCATGCCTGATGCCTGCCATAACATATCGTGTCGGTTGTACGAGAGAGAAAGCGGGGAGGCACTTTATGAAATCGGGTGCTTTTTTGAATATTAGTATCAGTATTTGTGTCATTGTTATATAGTTAACTTGCATGGGTGCAATTATTTTATTGTAGGTGAGCTTACATCGCGCAAGAGATGGAAGGGTCGGCCTAAGAGACTCAAGTACAACACTCCGTGTCAGGTCAATGGGAGAGTGTTGCTTGACCTGGCACTAAAGCGGCCAAACTGCTTCACTACCACACTGATACCGCGGTACCGTTTCACATCATTTAATTCCTTCATTTTTGTCAACACTTGTATCCGACAAATAAAGCAGTAATTCTTCAATCTACACATTACCGTTAAACACTTGGCGTATATATTTATATTTTTAACAGCCAGTATTACTGGAAATGTTGATATTCAAATATGACTCAAAATAATGTTGCAACGATTTTGTTTTTTTCACGTGGCGTTCAGTTTGTGTCCGTTAGTCTACCCGCCACTGAGTCAGGCCCAGCAACAGAACCTGATCAATCTCGTTCAAGGCTATACCAACCTCACTTCCTCTGACGGCCAAGACGAGAGTGATCTTCTCAATATTTTCTCGATGACTGATATCAGAAAGCAGTTCGGTACGTAATCTTTGGTAGTCTTGTAACTATGGCCCCTATCGCCTTGCCTGTCGTCATTCACGAGTCCTCAAACGTTTATTTTCACCATGTATATTCGCAATACGGGATGCTAACAGTAATTATATTATCCTCTAATCAATTTGTACTTGATAACGACGTTATACGAATTACGTGGATTAATATAAGTTACACATATGTTTGTAATTGTTATAATATTGATCAAATTAAATATAGACGTCTTATTAATGGCTATAAAGCTGTAGTAGTTAATTTTAATAAACTTAAGACATAATGCAGGAGATTGTGCTTAATGCCATATTGGACTGCTATTTGTAGAGCCACTTGGGGGCTTGAACTGTCGAGCAATAATAGTTAGATTGAGTGGCAGAACATCAGGCAAATACCGTACTATATCCACCGGGCTGGAGCAAAAGACGCCGTGTCACCTTGGGTTCCCTTCTTGAAGGTCATCAAGCGGTGGACGCCGAGTCTCAGACGAATGGTTGCCATGGGAACGGGACCCCCCAGAAGAAGAGGCCGTGGGGTCTATCTTCAGGTACAGCACTTGACAACCTTTTAATATTACCCTCTTAGTTGTTGACCTCCTATCTATAGAACAAATTAATTTATGTTAAAGGGGCACTTGCCACCACCATTGACCTTGGTATATTGACCTTCAGACCTGATCGACTGGTCGTGCTATCCTATCGGGATCTGCCCGAACAGGGAGGTGACCCCCAGCAACCTCCAGCTCCCGGAGTCCGTCAATCACATTCAGAACTCTGGTCGTCATGGCGACAGAGGCCCAGGACAGGGATTGTATCAGGACAGGTAACGAAGTTTTGTCTTTCTGGTTTCTATTGTGTCCCTTTGCGGTAGCTGATATATTCTGCATGTTGCAGCTGTTTATTCCAGCTTCATGAATGTTGCAGTTGTTCATTCCAGCTTCATGCCTGTTTCAGCTTGTTGCCGGAGCTCGCAGAGGACGTCCCACAGCCGATGGACTCCGGTGCTGACTGGCAGAGTGCTGGGGACGTAAGCACATCCCCAACACGGGAACCCTCCATCGACCAAAGTCGCTTTCAACGTTTGAAAGAAGAACTTACCTTGTTGTGATAAATCTTGCTCAGAATTGATATCTGCTTTTATTGAAATAAAGCTACCTTGAATGGTAATGTCTTGTTTTTTTACTCCCTCCCAGCCGCATAAACCTTGGCATTGGGTGCTTGGTTAACCGCTGTTAAATTTTGTTTAACTAAGTCTCACATGGCTTATAACTGCCAGTACATTCCAGTAACTCCCAAACAGACATTAATATCTGTAATGGTATACCTTAAATCTAAGTCGAAACCAGGCTGTGAAACTATCTTGTCAATATTCTTTGATGTGTCTACAATTCCAGAATAAATATTCGATGGTTTCTATATTATAACCGCTAAAGTTGTTACAGTATACATTTTTTTTAAGTCCATGTACTCTTTTTGTAGAATACTAGATACAGTACGTTGTAGCAATCTGAATTGGAAACTGAGCCTAAGTTTCCATAGTTACCTAAACGTTAATTTGTAGATTTTCGCCTCCCCCCGCCCCCCTCCAACAATTATATCTATCAGCACTTGTAGGTCGTCTTCCCGTCTATTTCTGCTCACTTTAATTGGCTTCTCGGCTGACCTGCTCCACGCCATAGCCAGTGTTTGCTGAGCCTCTTTTAAGAGTGTCGAATGCATTTATAAAAGATTTAGCCACACCCCGTCTTATCACTACATTTGTGATTTGATTGGCTGGATGCTTTAACCTGTGCTGGTAAGATCGAGCTAAAGGAATGGGTCGCGGAAAGGAACAGCCAGGTACTCTGGAGGTAACTCCCTACGCACGGAAAGACCTGGTATCAGGATCCTGCACAAACTCCTGCCCCTCCTGCACACAGGTGGGGTTCGAACCACGCACCGGCCGCTTGGACAGGGCTAGCAGTGCACGCTCAGCATTAACCACTTTATATGCGATGATTGGGTGTGATAGGAACAGGAATTCCTTTATTCAGTGTTTGGTTTTCTGGCGGTGCGGACCCCCCCCTGTTTGGTTTTCTGGCGGTGCGGACCCCCCCCTGTTTGGTTTTCTGGCGGTGCGGACCCCCCCCCCCCGAAATGAACCGCTGAACCAATCTCGTCAGTCGTATGATAAATAAAACTTAACTCCGAAATATTTCTTCACCACTTCAGGCGTTTTATTTAACATCACAAGAAATATATGGCCAGAAAACACAATAAAAACGCTTCACAAAACTTCAGGCAACCACAAGGCATGTAACGCAATTAACACGTTCGCGACAGTTAACAAGGACATAAAGCCATGTACCTCTTAACAAGCTCAGGGAAAAACATAAGGAGGGTGCGAGACCCAAGACCAGAATCTATTATACAACAGAAAGCAGTAACTAACCAATTTGTAATAATAACTCTTATTTTTAATGATTTGTATATAGAACGTTTTTATTGATTACAGCCGAGGAGTGCGACAAATATGACGGAGGCGTGTGTTTATTATTAAAGGCCATATCTTACATTCAGGATCATATTATTCGTGCCGAGCAATCGAGAAACACCAGCTCATACCTGAGCCGTTAAACAAGCATACATACAAGCATGCTGTACAATAATTAATATTCAGTTACTGCAGGTATTTAAGAGAAGTAAGACTGGAAGCAGCTTACAGTTACTGTACATCGTTTAGCTCACAGACATTTATGGTTAACTATGTATTATTGTACGGACAACTAGATGGTAATCCTGCGAGCACTGAACAAGGCTGACCAAGTTGTGGAGACTTGTTTTCTCCCAACCCCCATGTGGACGATAAAACAATTATACTAAAAAAACTATCATGGCTTTAATATTATTATTGTAATTGTGGACTAATGGTGAACTCATTTATTAATTTAGTTTAAACTCTTAGCCAAACTCTTTACAAGTTTATTTCCCCGGGACGGCTTTGCGAGGCGTTTACGGATTAAGTACGAACGACACTGGATGGATGCACATTCCCAGTTCTAGTTGATTCATATTTTTCATTACAAAATACCTGTTTATACCTGGTAACTTTGACAGTAGTAGTCGGTGGTTACAGTCACTCTGTGGGAGTTATAAACGCGTCCAGTGGCACCAGCGATACACGACCGTCTCACAGCGCCACTGTGTTCACGAAAACACGACAGTGAGTTCATGGAAACACGGCAGTGCTCATGAAAACATGACACTGAGTTCACGAAAACACGGGACTGTGTTTATGAAACACGAGTCTTCATCGAAATATGGCGCCAAGTTCATGATAACACGGGACTGTGCATGAAAACACGGGACTGTGTTCATGAAAACACGGGACTGTGTTCATGAAAACACGGGACTGTGTGCATGAAAACACGGGACTGTGTTCTTGAAAATACGGGACTGTGTCCATGGAAACACGGCATTCTTCATTAAAACACGGCACCAAGTTCATCAAAACACGGGATTGTGTTCATGAAAACACGGCACTGTTTTCAAAGAAACACGGCACTGTCTTCAAAGAAACACGGCACTGTCTTCATTGAAACAGCACCAAGTTCATGAAAACACGGCACTGTCTTCAAAGAAACACGGCACTGTCTTCATTGAAACAGCACCAAGTTCATGAAAACACGGCACTGTGGTCATGGAAACACGGCAGTATTCATTGATACGCCACACTCCACCCATAGAAATACGGTACACTGTCAAAGAACACTGTGTTCACGAAAACACGATCCAAAGTGGTTACAATGCACAATCCATCAATATATTTACTGAAAAGACTGACATGTTACGGACTACACTGGTTACACCATCAAGCCCCTAACAGGTAATAATCTGCTAAACCGGCTACAAGTGCATGTATACTAGTAATAATAACAAACACCTCAATCCAGGAGGTTACTTTACATTTTAGCAAGAAAATACAAGACTGTGGGTTGCAATCGAGTGTGAACCTTAATTCTGCGTTGGCAGGACAGTTGTGACTGGCCCAAACAAACATCTGTCGATAAAGACATACATTTATTGTCACATGACCACCCATATGACCTAAGAATTAACAACAATAACTGCCGTTAAACCTGCCTAGAACGATCACGTGACCGATAGAATGCGGCGGTTACGAAGGACACTATATACAGGTTGATAGTCAGCTACCATGTGGTAGCTATGTTAACATTGAACACCACTCCACATAGGTGTCGGCCAGGGTTGAATACTTTTCAACACATGGCAATACCGGCTGGTTAGTATTCCAAGCTATGCTGCAGTCACAAGCGTTTTTTTAGCATTTAATTTTGGATACTATTCAATATGTAACCACTACCAGGTGGCGTTACATTTATATACAGGTTGAATATTAGTCAATATATAGTCACTAGCAATAAGTGGTTGAACACTTCTTGACATATATATATACATATATGATTATCACCAGGATATGGCCGTACGATGGTTAAATATTTCAGCATCAGTTGCTTAACCCACATACGAGTCAATACATATATAGTAACTACCAGATGTCACTGGCTGAATACCATTCCTTACTTGGAGGCCGCTATAACAGGCGGTCAGTCGACCAGTTTTAACTTTACCATGTACAATATTTATTGGTAGTGTCACAAATTACTTCAGATTACTAGTGTCGCACCCGCCCGCGAGGAGACCGAACAAGGCAATTACATAAACTGTATCACGTTTACATTCATCCAGCATATATACATCGAGCATATATACATCGAGCATATATACATCCAGCACATGTACATCCAGCATATATGCATCCAGCATATATACATCCAGCATATATACATTCAGCATATATACATCCAGCATATATACATCCAGCATATATACATTCAGCATATATACATCCAGCATATATACATTCAGCATATATACATCCAGCACATGAAAAAGACAAAAGAAACTGGACGTTCCAGAACGTTAGACTTCCCGCATTAACGTCTCCATGGGAGACGATTGTCTTGTTGTCTCAGATGTTACATAATCTGAAACAGATCAAGCTCGCAACTGGAAATCAGTCTTCATAATGATGTCGTTTAAACCCACATAGGTTTGTATTTTCCTCTGACTTGTTGCTAACGCGACGCGTGGTAAACGCAATACCCTGTGGTCCACCAAGGACAGGGGACCGGTGTATAAGACAACCTTCATACCAGCTAGTAGCGGCATACAGAGGTGGTCGCTATACACAAGTGGCTCCCCCATCAAACATTGCTACGATAGCATAAACATTTTTGGTTACCATGGTTACCTTTACGTTGCTAGCAACAACGACACACTGGAGCAGATTTTAGTTAAAGGTCGGTTTATCTTGAGTGCGCATGCGCCGTAATTGCGTCATTTACCAACATATACAGACGCGTGAATATAACGGTCTTAAACAAATGATCACAGAGTAGTGTGATATTGCAACAATATCCCAGCCCCTTACTGCCCCACTAGTCATAAATATAACGAAATTATTGTTATTTTTTGGCCAGCGTTGTGCACACGAGAGCTAGGTATGACTTGGATGGAATATGCCCCAGATTAAATCGCCCAGACCGGGTTCGAACCAGTGACCTACTGATCTGCTGTGGAGTGTTCTACCCACTCGGCCACGGAGGCGCCACCAGTGGTCACATAAACTATTAAAAGTTACCACGTAATGCAATAACACACACTTCGCCACTACATAGAGCTATCGTGTATACAGCAACAGCTCTTACATCTTACCACATAATGTACCCTTTGATATTACCAGTATAGGTCCCCAGCCCATTACGCCTGGCGTACATGGAACCGTGGATTATACAAGTCCGCCCGTGGTTAATTAGTACATGTGCAACCGTACACCGATCACAGCGGTGCTTATAATGGGATCTTCATTTTAGTATTTTACAAGCTTCATTTGTACGACATAAAACGATCCAGCTATCCACGTAAACATCAATATACAACCTTGAATATATAATATATACATCCATAATAAGTGTTTTATTAACTTCAGATAAAATACTCGATAAGCAAAACTCAACACTGAAATGATGTTGTAAATCTACCAGATTTCGTTCTAAACGCAGTAAGTCGATTGATGTGTCCGCTGAAAAAGTAGAGCTGTTTTCGGTTTTGGGCTTTAGACAGGCGTTTTCAGTGTTATCGTGGGCATCTGGACATCTGTACACATTTCTCATTTGCCACAATTAACAAAGCCTTCTTATGCAGTGCGGCCGCCACCATAGCCATACGCCAGCTACGCGCCTCCTCGTCTGTACAGGGCAAGAAGCGAAAGTAAACGGTGTGTGCTTTACCCAAGTCATGACCAGCCACAAAGATATGCAATACACGTCCCTTTCGCGGAATCAACATGGACGTAAAAAACCTATTGTAACATGCGCTTATTTGGTCTCTTTCCTTGAATAATACATCGGTGTTCGTTCATCATCATAAATTACAACATGTAAAACAAATAGCACTTATCTTATTACCGCCGCAATACATTTATAGGTTCATTTTAAGTAGTTGCACAGTGTCGAGTCACATGTACGCAACCGCTCACTTGGCACGTCAGCACGTATGCTGTGGATGACGTCATCAATTGGTGCGTAATTCTCACATGGTGTGGGTGACGTCATCAATTAGTGCGTACCTCCCGCATAGTATGAATGATGTCATCAATTGGTGCGTACCTCTCACATGGTGTGAATGACGTCATCAGTGGGCGTGTGTCTCACATATTCTGTAGTCATGGACACCAGCTGACGCAACATGTATCTATTTATAAGTAATCTTTTGCCAATTATAGTACACATTCTGCCGTGAGACATTTCAAGCGCACACATTTTACAGACATAAGACCTTCGGTAACAATGATCTTGTAGCGGTATATAGACTTACAGTCTATACCTACAGTCAGGTACTTACACAACACCTTGGGGTAGTGCAGTACCCAATACCGCAGCTCACGGGTCAGACTCGATGGCCATCAGGTACTTACACAACACCATGGGGTAGTGCAGTACCCAACACCGCAGCTCACGGGTCAGACTCGATGGCCATCAGGTACTTACACAACACCTTGGGGTAGTGCAGTACCCAATACCGCAGCTCACGGGTCAGACTCGATGGCCATCAGGTACTTACACAACACCTTGGGGTAGTGCAGTACCCAATACCGCAGCTCACGGGTCAGACTCGATGGCCATCAGGTACTTACACAACACCATGGGGTAGTGCAGTACCCAATACCGCAGCTCACGGGTCAGACTCGATGGCCATCAGGTACTTACACAACACCTTGGGGTAGTGCAGTACCCAATACCGCAGCTCACGGGTCAGACTCGATGGCCATCAGGTACTTACACAATACCTTGGGGTAGTGCAGTACCCTATACCGCAGCTCACGGGTCAGACTCGATGGCCATCAGGTACTTACACAACACCATGGGGTAGTGCAGTACCCAACACCGCAGCTCACGGGTCAGACTCGATGGCCATCAGGTACTTACACAACACCTTGGGGTAGTGCAGTACCCAATACCGCAGCTCACGGGTCAGACTCGATGGCCATCAGGTACTTACACAACACCTTGGGGTAGTGCAGTACCCAATACCGCAGCTCACGGGTCAGACTCGATGGCCATCAGGTACTTACACAACACCTTGGGGTAGTGCAGTACCCAATACCGCAGCTCACGGGTCAGACTCGATGGCCATCAGGTACTTACACAACACCTTGGGGTAGTGCAGTACCCAATACCGCAGCTCACGGGTCAGACTCGATGGCCATCAGGTACTTACACAACACCTTGGGGTTGCTCTCCTCGGGGTGCATGGTCATCACCAGCTTGACGTGTTTCTCCGGGAACAGGCCACACAGGTGGTAGTACACCTGGAAGCGGGGGTCTTTGACGGGGATGGCGGGGGGCACCACCCCACCCCCCCGTGCCGGCTGCAAGGGGGGCGGGCGCCCGACGAGGCGAGGGCCGTGTCGGGGCGACAGGGCCGTCAGAGGGGTTCTGACCGGGGCGGGGTGGAATGTCACCGTGGGGGGTGGCTGCTGGGGGGCCGATGAGTGGGGTATACTAGCGGCGGGAGATCCTCTGAAAAAGGCCGGGTTGGCGAAGGGTACAGGGCTGCCTCCGGGGCCGCCGCCCTGCTGGAAGGGGGGCATACTGAAGACGTGGTGCTGCATGCTGCCGGGGAGGCCGGCGGAGGGCGGGGCCCGGGGGGAGGCCACCAGCTCTGGGCAGTGCCCCTGGCCCCCCAGAGGGAGGTGGGGGGACAGCGGCCCCAGTGGGGGTTCCAGGTGGGGCAGCCCGTGCATCAGCCTCATCCGGGTCTCCGCGGCACGCTGATGGTACAGGGCCTCAGGGCCGCCGCCGGCGCTGCTAACCCCCGCGGGGTGTGCCCGGGGATCGTACCACCCCAGGCCGGCCGCTGCCGCCGCCGCCGCCCCGGCCGCCGCCGCAGCCGCCGCTGGGCCCGCGCCGTCGTCCTGGTGATACATGTTGAGTTGGGGGTCCGACGTGCTGTTCTGGCGCGTCATGCTCGACCACCCCCCGCTGGCCGTCCGCTGGGTGCCCGCGTGGGGGGCCGGGGGCTCGCTGGGCTGGGGTCCCGGGGCGCTGCCCAGACGACCCAGCGGCACGTGAGCCGGACGGAGGAACTGGGAGGCGTGGTTGTCCCTCTGCACTTGGCCCGCTTGCTGGAAAGCCTGTGACTGCGTCTGTGACTGTGTCGGCGGCGCCTCAGAGAAGCCGGGCCCTTCGTGAATGGCCTCGGCCCCCAGGGACCAGCTCGGCGGGTGGTGCTGTGGGCGGCCATGCCTGGCGTCCATGTGGCCCGTGCTGTAGGAGACCTTAAGGCCGTGGTGGGGGCCGCCCGGGTCGCGAGGCTGAAGCCGCACGTCTTCGGAACCACGCAGCGAAAACTGCCGCTGTAACTTCTGGTGTACATTGGTCGGGGGCTCGCCCCCCGCCCCCGCCCCCGCCCCCGTCGCCGAGCTGCGGTGGGGCAGATCCTGGGCGCCGCCCGGGTGGAACCTCCCCTCGGATGGACCCTGCGGATAAGGGGGTGGTGCCTGTCGCGGTGAAGGAGTTCTGCGCGGGCTGCAATCAAGGCTGGGTACAGCCCGGGCTGGGGATCCCCCTCTCTGGTGGGGTTGTGGGTGTCCGTGGGTGTGGTGGGGGGAAGGGTGAAAGGCCTCACCCCGCCCCTGGGAGGATGGGGTTGGGGACGGGTGTCGGACGACCCTCGTCCCGGGTCCGCTCACCCCGTCAGCCCCCCTCCGCCGCCCGCCGTCCTCGGCCCCCGACCCCGCCCCGCTGCCTTCATCCGACATCTTCTGGGCCAGGGCCACGTGGCCACCGCCGATTACCGGATTGTCGTAGAAGGCGTGCTGGGGGTGGATGGGGTGGGGCTGCGGATAGGGTTGCGAGTGGGGGTGTTGGTGGTGGTTGTGGTGGTAGTGCCGGGCCGTTGGGTCAGACAGCACGGGCCGCAGGCTGTCGTGGCCTGCCCCCCCGGCCCCTCCGGCCCCCCCGGCTCCGCCTGGCCACTGAGTGGGGGGCATCAGCGAGCACGAGGACGCTGTGAGCCGGGGGTCCCGGGGGGCCAGCCCCAGATGTTGTTGATCGGCGCCACCCCCGCCGCCGCCGCCGCCGCCGCCGCCGCCCTCGAGGCCCGGGGGTAGCGGGCTCCGGGGCCCAGTCACCGAGTGCCGCCTCTCGGCCTGATGCCGCGCACTCTCCTGCGCCGCCTCGACTCGCTCAATCTCCCGCCGGTAGGTGGACAACATGTCATTGTAGTGGTGGTAGTGCTCTGCGCCCGTAGAGGCCAAAGTTACCGACACCTTCACCTCAGACCCCTCCCCCACTCCACCGTCACCTCCACCTCCACCGCCACCGCCACACCCATCGCCACCCCCTGTCTCCGCTACCCCTCCCGCCCCCACGGGGTCTGGGTGGGCCAGCCCGGGGGAGATGAGGGCGGCTGGGAGCGACGGCGGAGTGTCCATGGCCAGCGAGGCGGCGTGGGCGGCCAGCCCGGGGGCCAGGGACTTGGTTCTCATCAGGGTCGGCTTCTGGGCGGGTCCGGCTAGACTCCGGGTCTTCCCGACCGACGCCTTCCCCAGCCTCTTCTTTTCCGCTGCAACCAGACAAACACACACACACGTTCAGTATGCATCTACCATTGTGAGTCGTCCCTTTTGAGAAACTATATCACATATTTATATTTATAATAATAATAATAATAATAATAATAATAATAATAATAATAATAATAATAATAATAGTAAGTTTATTGTTCACTGTAGGCTCATAGCCTCAAAGTACAAATATATGCCAGTAAACATCACGTAAATAAGGCAACATTTTGAAATTGTACTTATCGCGGAGAAATAACACGATGTTATATGGCACGATCTATTTGTACAGTAACAGTAGGCAGCCGGCCATGTTGCCAATGAAATGATGGTATTATGTAAGCCACTTCGGTACATAGAAATGGCTCCAAGGACAAACATCCAAGGACATTGCAATTTTGGGTGTTTTGGCTGTGGCCATTAAGATTAACACGGGGCCAGGAAAGCTCTCAGGACAACGACATGGGGTTACATGCTCCAGCTGCAGGCTCAACCCCACGACCCGTGTCTTGCCGTCTGAACGCGCTTACCCACTAAAATAGGGAGTGGCGGGAGGGCTCCCCTCCTCTCCAGCAGATACAGTTGCCAGGGCGCGAACCCATGACCCGTTGATCTGCGGTTCAACGTGCTAAGCCCCCCCCCCCCACCCACCTCCCCCTCTCATGTTGGCAACGCTACCAACACTGCATCTTATTTACATCTCATCACGCTCGGACCCTGTTACTGCCTTTGCTACCATACATACTGCCATATTTACAGCGATACGCGAGATCATAGTCTAATTGCGCCCCCCCCCCCCAACCCCGGTATCTGGACATATCCAGGGACTGACCTTGGGGCACAAGTCCCTTCTCCTTGACTTGTTTGATGTTGATCTTGGCCTGCTCGGCCAGCCTGTCTGTGACCGGCCTGTGGCCGAGCAGGCCCCGCTCGGGGTGGGCGTACTTGCACTTGTTGCCATAGGTGCACTTCTTGGCGTACGGACAGATGTTTAGCAGGACATCCGCCATGGCGGGCTCCTTGCAGAGGAAGTTATCCAGACTGGGCCCGTGGCGACCCAGCGGGTCGTCTGGGGGCATGAACCTGGAGTGACAGGCGAAAGGTACATATCTTTATCATAGTAGTAATAATACAAATAATAATAATAATAATAAGAAGAAGAAAATAATACTAATATAAAAATAATACAATAATATTATAATACTGATACTACTAATATTATAATAATAATATAATAATAATAATAGTATAATAAAAATAATATAATAAAAATTATAACATATAAAGTTACATAGAGGAGAAAATGGACAAACTGTCTAAGTGTAGTAAGTTATCAAACATTCTTGTTAGTGTCTACTAGTGCTTCAAAATAGCTCACGTGTTACTCGTTCCTAATAAATACAACACTACTCCATTTCAAGGAGGATAAGGCAGATGCTGGACCGCTATGGAGTACACATAATCCGGGTCAAGGAGCCTCCAGGAATGATGAAGGTTAAATGGAGGACACATGCCCCAGATTAGGTGCCGCCACAACAGATGTATACGCTGTTGCGGACGAAAATTACCAGTGTCCCAAACATGAAGACGGACCGCGTACATCAATGGAAAAACTAAGGTTAGTTTATGTTACTACCAGGAGCAGGCCAAATGTATAAGACATTTATAACAACCCCGTTCTGTACCTATATTGCTGGAGGGTGGTGGGGGGGGGGCGCCCCTCTCACCCCAGAACGTAATTAATGACAGTCCACAAGCTTAGCAACCAATGTAAAGCGAAGGAGATGTCGCAGGCATCAATGCCATGCCCCCCCCCCCATTCCTCATTACCTCCTTCCACCCCTGCCTGCCCTCAGAACCCCCCTCCCCCCTCCCACCACACACAATCCGTCCATACCCCTAACATGACGTCCCTTTGTCCTTCATCGACCCATTCTGCCGCCACCTACCCTCCTGCTCACCCCCGCCAACCCCCGTCCGCTCAGGAACCCTGCAGGCCCCATGACGGTCAACCCTCCAGCTCGCCCCCCGCCCCCCCCCCGGCGCACGTGTCCGCTCAGGATCCCTCCAGGCCCCGCGACGGTCCACCCTCCCCCGCTCACCCGCCCCCCGTCCCCCGCCCCTCGCCCACCCATCCGCTCAGGACCCCTCCAGGCCCCGTGACGGTCAACCCCCCCGCTCACCCGACCCCCGCCCCACGCGCACCCATCCGCTCAGGACCCCTCCAGGCCCGGTGACGGTCCACCCCCCCCCCCCCGCACCCATTCTTCCCCCAGGCCCCGTGGCGGTCACGTCGTGATGTCGGCCACGCCCCGACAGAGCCCACAGAGAGGGCGAGTCGCACTCCATAGCACCGACACACTGGCCGGTGGGGTGGGGGGGGGGGGGGCACAACGGGGCGCCCCGTAGTGGGCTCATAGCACGCTAACCGTCGTCAGGGTTCAAGTCAACTGTTACGATCGTCAAAGGTATTAATATGTACCAAGTTGTGTAACAATATCTTTGCTGTCGTCAGCCTTGAAGTCAACTGTTACTGTCGTCATGATTCAAGTCAACTGTTACTGTCGTCATGATTCACGTCAGCTGTTACTGTCGTCATGATTCAAGTCAGCTGTTACTGTCGTCATGATTCACGTCAACTGTTACTGTCGTTATGATTCAAGTCAGCTGTTACTGTCGTCATGATTCAAGTCAGCTGTTACTGTCGTCATGATTCACGTCAACTGTTACTGTCGTCATGATTCACGTCAGCTGTTACTGTCGTCATGATTCAAGTCAACTGTTACTGTCGTCATGATTCAAATCAGCTGTTACTGTCGTCATGATTCAGTCAACGGTTACTGTCGTCATGATTCAAGTCAACTGTTACTGTCGTCATGATTCAAGTCAACTGTTACTGTCGTCATGATTCAAGTCAACTGTTACTGTCGTCATGATTGAAGTCAGCTGTTACTGTCGTCATGATTCAAGTCAACTGTTACTGTCGTCATGATTCAAGTCAACTGTTACTGTCGTCATGATTCAAGTCAACTGTTACTGTCGTCATGATTCACGTCAACTGTTACTGTCGTCAGGATTCAAGTCAGCTGTTACTGTCGTCATGATTCAAGTCAACTGTTACTGTCGTCATGATTCACGTCAGCTGTTACTGTCGTCATGATTCAAGTCAACTGTTACTGTCGTCAGGATTCAAGTCAGCTGTTACTGTCGTCATGATTGAAGTCAACTGTTACTGTCGTCATGATTCAAGTCAGCTGTTACTGTCGTCATGATTCAAGTCAGCTGTTACTGTCGTCATGATTCAAGTCAACTGTTACTGTCGTCATGATTCAAGTCAGCTGTTACTGTCGTCATGATTGAAGTCAACTGTTACTGTCGTCATGATTCAAGGCAACTGTTCATCGTCTCGGGAGGTTCCTTGGCCCAATTTAGCCTGTATGTGCACAAAAGTGGCCTAAAACACCAACATTCCATTCCTCAAGGCAACTGTTACTGTCGTCATGATTCAAGTCAGCTGTTACTGTCGTCATGATTCAAGTCAACTGTTACTGTCGTCATGATTCAAGTCAGCTGTTACTGTCGTCATGATTCAAGTCAACTGTTACTGTCGTCATGATTCAAGTCAGCTGTTACTGTCGTCATGATTCAAGTCAACTGTTACTGACGTCATGATTCAAGCCAACTGTTACTGTCGTCATGATTAAAGTCAACTGTCACTATCGTCATGATTCAAGTCAGCTGTTACTGTCGTCATGATTCAAGGCAACTGTTACTGTCGTCATGATTCAAGTCAGCTGTTACTGTCGTTATGATTCAAGGCAACTGTTACTGTCGCCATGATTCAAGTCAGCTGTTACTGTCGTCATGATTCAAGTCAATTGTTACTGTCGTTATGATTCAAGTCAGCTGTTACTGTCGTCATGATTCAAGTCAACTGTTACTGTCGTCATGATTCAAGTCAGCTGTTACTGTCGTCATGATTCAAGTCAACTGTTACTGTCGTCATGATTCACGTCAACTGTTACTGTCGTCATGATTCACGTCAGCTGTTACTGTCGTCATGATTCAAGTCAACTGTTACTGTCGTCATGATTCAAATCAGCTGTTACTGTCGTCATGATTCAGTCAACGGTTACTGTCGTCATGATTCAAGTCAACTGTTACTGTCGTCATGATTCAAGTCAACTGTTACTGTCGTCATGATTCACGTCAACTGTTACTGTCGTCATGATTCACGTCAGCTGTTACTGTCGTCATGATTCAAGTCAACTGTTACTGTCGTCATGATTCAAATCAGCTGTTACTGTCGTCATGATTCAGTCAACGGTTACTGTCGTCATGATTCAGTCAACGGTTACTGTCGTCATGATTCAAGTCAACTGTTACTGTCGTCATGATTCAAGTCAACTGTTACTGTCGTCATGATTGAAGTCAGCTGTTACTGTCGTCATGATTCAAGTCAACTGTTACTGTCGTCATGATTCAAGTCAACTGTTACTGTCGTCATGATTCAAGTCAACTGTTACTGTCGTCATGATTCACGTCAACTGTTACTGTCGTCAGGATTCAAGTCAGCTGTTACTGTCGTCATGATTCAAGTCAACTGTTACTGTCGTCATGATTCACGTCAGCTGTTACTGTCGTCATGATTCAAGTCAACTGTTACTGTCGTCAGGATTCAAGTCAGCTGTTACTGTCGTCATGATTGAAGTCAACTGTTACTGTCGTCATGATTCAAGTCAGCTGTTACTGTCGTCATGATTCAAGTCAGCTGTTACTGTCGTCATGATTCAAGTCAACTGTTACTGTCGTCATGATTGAAGTCAGCTGTTACTGTCGTCATGATTGAAGTCAACTGTTACTGTCGTCATGATTCAAGGCAACTGTTCATCGTCTCGGGAGGTTCCTTGGCCCAATTTAGCCTGTATGTGCACAAAAGTGGACTAAAACACCAACATTCCATTCCTCAAGGCAACTGTTACTGTCGTCATGATTCAAGTCAGCTGTTACTGTCGTCATGATTCAAGTCAACTGTTACTGTCGTCATGATTCAAGTCAGCTGTTACTGTCGTCATGATTCAAGTCAACTGTTACTGTCGTCATGATTCAAGTCAGCTGTTACTGTCGTCATGATGCAAGTCAACTGTTACTGACGTCATGATTCAAGTCAACTGTTACTGTCGTCATGATTAAAGTCAACTGTTACTATCGTCATGATTCAAGTCAGCTGTTACTGTCGTCATGATTCAAGGCAACTGTTACTGTCGTCATGATTCAAGTCAGCTGTTACTGTCGTTATGATTCAAGGCAACTGTTACTGTCGCCATGATTCAAGTCAGCTGTTACTGTCGTCATGATTCAAGTCAACTGTTACTGTCGTTATGATTCAAGTCAGCTGTTACTGTCGTCATGATTCAAGTCAACTGTTACTGTCGTCATGATTCAAGTCAGCTGTTACTGTCGTCATGATTCCAGTCAGCTGTTACTGTCGTCATGATTCAAGTCAACTGTTACTGTCGTCATGATTCAAGTCAACTGTTACTGTCGTCATGATTCAAGTCAACTGTTACTGCCGTCATGATTCAAGTCAACTGTTACTGTCGTCATGATTAAAGTCAACTGTTACTATCGTCATGATTCAAGTCAGCTGTTACTGTCGTCATGATTCAAGGCAACTGTTACTGTCGTCATGATTCAAGTCAGCTGTTACTGTCGTCATGATTCAAGTCAACTGTTACTGTCGTCATGATTAAAGTCAACTGTTACTATCGTCATGATTCAAGTCAACTGTTACTGTCGTCATGATTCAAGTCAGCTGTTAGTGTCGTCATGATTCAAGTCAACTGTTACTATCGTCATGATTCACGTCAGCTGTTACTGCCGTCATGATTCACGTCAGCTGTTACTGTCGTCATGATTCAAGTCAACTGTTACTTACTTCATGATTCAAGGCAACTGTTACTGTCGTCATGATTCAAGTCAGCTGTTACTGTCGTCATGATTCAAGTCAACTGTTACTGTCGTCATGATTCAAGTCAGCTGTTACTGTCGTCATGATTCAAGTCAACTGTTACTGTCGTCATGATTCAAGTCAACTATTACTGTCGTCATGATTGAAGTCAACTGTTACTATCGTCATGATTCAAGTCAGCTGTTACTGTCGTCATGATTCAAGGCAACTGTTACTGTCGTCATGATTCAAGTCAGCTGTTACTGTCGTCATGATTCAGTCAACTGTTACTGTCGTCATGATTCAAGTCAACTGTTACTATCGTCATGATTCACGTCAGCTGTTACTGCCGTCATGATTCACGTCAACTGTTACTGTCGTCATGATTCACGTCAACTGTTACTATCGTCATGATTCAAGTCAGCTGTTACTGTCGTCATGATTCAAGTCAACTGTTACTGTCGCCATGATTGAAGTCAACTGTTACTATCGTCATGATTCAAGTCAGCTGTTACTGTCGTCATGATTCAAGGCAACTGTTACTGTCGTCATGATTCAAGGCAACTGTTACTGTCGTCATGATTCACGCCAACTGTTACTGTCGTCATGATTCACGTCAACTGTTACTGTCGTCATGATTCAAGTCAACTGTTACTATCGTCATGATTCAAGTCAACTGTTACTGTCGTCATGATTCAAGGCAACTGTTACTGTCGCCATGATTCAAGTCAACTGTTACTATCGTCATGATTCACGTCAGCTGTTACTGCCGTCATGATTCACGTCAACTGTTACTGTCGTCATGATTCAAGTCAACTGTTACTGTCGTCATGATTGAAGTCAACTGTTACTATCGTCATGATTCAAGTCAACTGTTACTATCGTCATGATTCAAGTCAACTGTTACTGTCGTCATGATTCAAGTCAGCTGTTACTGTCGTCATGATTCAAGTCAGCTGTTACTGTCGTCATGATTGAAGTCAACTGTTACTATCGTCATGATTCAAGTCAACTGTTACTGTCGTCATGATTCAAGTCAGCTGTTACTGTCGTCATGATTGAAGTCAGCTGTTACTGTCGTCATGATTCAAGTCAGCTGTTACTGTCGTCATGATTCAAGTCAGCTGTTACTGTCGTCATGATTCAAGTCAGCTGTTACTGTCGTCATGATTCAAGTCAACTGTTACTGTCGTCATGATTCAAGTCAGCTGTTACTGTCGTCATGATTCAAGTCAGCTGTTACTGTCGTCATGATTCAAGGCAACTGTTACTGTCGTCATGATTCAAGGCAACTGTGTCTGTCGTCATGATTCAAGGCAACTGTTACTGTCGCCATGATTCAAGTCAACTGTTACTATCGTCATGATGCACGTCAGCTGTTACTGCCGTCATGATTCACGTCAACTGTTACTATCGTCATGATTCACGTCAGCTGTTACTGCCGTCATGATTCACGTCAACTGTTACTGCCGTCATCATTCACGTCAACTGTTACTGCCGTCATCATTCACGTCAGCTGTTACTGTCGTCATGATTCACGTCAGCTGTTACTGTTGTCATGATTCACGTCAACTGTGACTGCCGTCATCATTCACGTCAACTGTTACTGCCGTCATCATTCACGTCAGCTGTTACACCATATCACATGGTGCCGATGTATGGCAGTTCCGCGCTGTTCCACACTGCACAACGAACACCAAAGCGATCTCCACGCCGGTCTGTTTAGACGTCACGACAACTTCAAGGCCTTTAAATATGTGCGAATAATCCTAGACTCCTTACTGTTGTCCGTCCTCTAGACAGGTTCATCAAGGGTTCATTTCATTTCGGCTGAGTGCTTCTCCCACGCTTCCCATCGTTGAAATAAACTTCAACCATTTGGCAATGGTGACATCTTCAGTATGCCTCCAAGATTGTTCCTCATTATATTATTAGTACAATATTAACCGGTATCGTATTTCCATTGCCTACTGGACTGGTCGGCAGCATCCCTTCCCTTGGCCGCAGCGTCCGTTCGCCCAATGGTAAATCAATGATTTCCCCAAATACAATGAATAATGGAACAACGCCCGATAATAACGCATACTGATATAACAACCTCCATCAATTATACAAGGTATGTACGATCATGACAAAAGCTTGTGGCTCACACCTGCCTCAGTGAGAAACGTGCGTCGCTGTATTATTCCTGTTCTAATTGCATACGACGGGCTGGGCGGCCGCTCGAGGGGACAAAACAAGCGGGGCGCAGCGCCACGCAGCGGCGGGTCACGGCTCTAAAGCAATAAGCATCCACAGATATCTTCCCCATCCAATTTTCCCTGAACAAGGCGTCGTGCAGACGATGACGGGTACTCGATTTTTTTTTCACACAATGGTCATATTAATTAGCTGCTTGCTGTATAATACCAATAATTTTTTTAAAAAGGCGTAAAATTACGAAACGAAAATAATTGATAAATAAAAAAAAGACAGACACTATATAACTAATTTAATTTACGGTTTAAAGCAAAAACTCCTTGGACTGGATGAAGTTAGTTGAGCATAATGCCGTGTCAGACGGTCCTTTCATCGGGAATGAACGTCCATAAGAACGTCAATATTGGATTACACATACGGCAAACCACACCTGTCCGAGACGGCATCACCGACGGTAATAGACCCCGCAATATGGCCAGACATGTGAAGTAAAGCGAACACACACAAAACACACTAAGTGCATCGTTTTCCGTGTCCCATTTGAATCAATTACGGATGAAAAGCTGAGCAGCCTCTGGGAATAATTGTTCATTCTAGCCGTGCAACCGGGGAAAAACAGGCACAGCGACTGGCGACTTTACGGTGATTCACGGCCTGAGGCGATCGACATCTCACCCCATAACAACGTGAGGGGAGGAGGTCAACTGCTGAAATCCTTCATGAATTCGACTACTTATTGGCCAAAGTTTCCTGAGTTAGTCACACAAGCAGGTGAGATAAGTTTGGCCTGAGTACCCGGCGTAAGTCGATAAAGAAGGAGAGATATGTTCAGGAGATGCAGGAGACAGGGTTCGAACCCGTGACCTGTCGATCTGCCGCCCAGAGTGCTTTAATCACTGAGCCACGAAGGAGGCTCCATGGTAAGCGATCCGCAGTGTTCTCTGAGTACAGACACAAGGCGGGACACCCACGTCGGCGTTAATCTCTCACCGCCATCTCTCGGTCCATCACAACGCCAACCGGTATATCAGACCGTGAAGCAGTAGCGTTACAAATAGGGTACCGGGTACTTGCCATAATAATGCCTCATAGATAAGACCTTATCAAACCTCTAGACATTAAATAATGTCTATCTACCCCCACCCCCAAACAAAAATAAAAATATCAATCTTAACAAAAAAATTGAAACTCTGTCGTCTCTAGAAAACACATCCACCGCTAACGAAGGAGTATATATAAAACATAGGCACGTGGCATTCATAGCCTGCGTCACGTCCCAGTACCAGACATGGCACAACACAACACAGCAACGAACCAGGTGACAACATCGGCAGTGACGCACAGATAAATACGACACTGCATGGCCAAATTCAGACGTACCTGTCATTGACGAAGGAATACATGAGAAGCCTCTCTTCCACCACCTTCTTGTATTGCGGGTCCTCGTCTATGAGGTCGCGGTAGTTGTCGTTGGAGACGATGATGCCGTCATTGTGAGAAGCCAGCTTCACGATGTAGCGATCGTCGTAGCAGACGACACGTTTCCCGCCAACTCGTCGCGCGGGGGTAAACACCAACATCTTCTCCCGCTCCAGATCCAAGAGGATTCCTTGATCTGAGCGAATATAAATTATAACTAAGATACAATCTCTAATGCGAAGACCATATATATATTGAATAACATACGTTAAGAAGTGTCCAAAGACAACTAATGATTGTATATTCATATCGGAGAAGAAGAGAGTGGAGCCATGTCCCCGGGGGTAACCCCCTGCTCCCAAAGACAATAAAGTTCATATTGAATATTGTACTGCTCAAAGCTGTTCATACAGCAATTAAAGCATCTACTTTATGATTTTAAAGATATTTTGGAGAAACGTCCTGGGTCCATTGTCTAACTATGTGAATGTTAACTCTGTCCGACACAGATATGTTTTCGACTGCATCGACTTCACATACCCTAGTATTTATTACATACGATACATGTGTCCTTATCCGCTAAGAACCTAAATACATCATTTCTATTCAAAACATTTTTCAAGCTTCACGAGGGAAGATACAAGAACATACCTCTGACAACCCAATGAGGATTATTACCCAGGAGTAAGTAACCACCACCCCACCAATGACCGACAGGGCGACGTTACCTGAGATGGGGGTGTCAGGGCGGGAGGCGACCGTACCTGAGATGGGGGTGTCAGGGCGGGAGGCGACCGTACCTGAGATGGGGGTGTCAGGGCGGGAGGCGACCGTACCTGAGATGGGGGTGTCAGGGCGGGAGGCGACCGTACCTGAGATGGGGGTGTCAGGGCGGGAGGCGACCGTACCTGAGATGGGGGTGTCAGGGAGGGAGGCGACCGTACCTGAGATGGGGGTGTCAGGGCGGGAGGCGACCGTACCTGAGATGGGGGTGTCAGGGCGGGAGGCGACCTTACCTGAGATGGGGGTGTCAGGGCGGGAGGCGACCGTACCTGAGATGGGGGTGTCAGGGCGGGAGGCGACCTTACCTGAGATGGGGGTGTCAGGGCGGGAGGCGACCTTACCTGAGATGGGGGTGTCAGGGCGGGAGGCGACCGTACCTGAGATGGGGGTGTCAGGGCGGGAGGCGCCCTGACCTGAGATGGGGGTGTCAGGGCGGGAGGCGACCGTACCTGAGATGGGGGTGTCAGGGCGGGAGGCGACCTTACCTGAGATGGGGGTGTCAAGGCGGGAGGCGACCTTACCTGAGATGGGGGTGTCAGGGCGGGAGGCGACCGTACCTGAGATGGGGGTGTCAGGGCGGGAGGCGACCGTACCTGAGATGGGGGTGTCAAGGCGGCAGGCGACCTTACCTGAGATGGGGGTGTCAGGGCGGGAGGCGACTGTACCTGAGATGGGGGTGTCAGGGCGGGAGGCGACCGTACCTGAGATGGGGGTGTCAGGGCGGGAGGCGACCGTACCTGAGATGGGGGTGTCGGGGCGGGAGGTGACCGTACCTGAGATGGGGGTGTCGGGGCGGGAGGCCTCTTTCCTCCACAGCGGCACGAAGACGGTGATCTCCTCGTGACCGCGCTCTCTGAACCACTCCACCGCCAAGCCAATCCCGCGGCAGGAAAACGTCTCCTTGTTACCATGGCTACAAGAGCAAACGGCGATTCTTTCACATCCTATTTGAAATTAATCGAGGCGCTGCAGGCATGGGATACTCTTCAGCCATTCTCAAGTCCGGGCCATTTACCCATATGTCAAGGTTAATTGTTCATATGGCGTCGAAGGAACAAAGACCTTTATCATGGTAACCGGTGGCACCAAGGTGTGGGGTCCTGACTATAGGGTTCATGTTACAGTTTCTCATACATGTGTTCATTGCTTACAGTCATATCCTCATACTGTTACAGTGGAATCTTTCATACATGTGTCCATTGCTAACAGTCATAGCCTCATACTGTTACAGTGGAGTTATCCATACATGTATCCATAGCTTACAGTCATAGCCTCATACTGTTTCAGTGGAGTTATCCATACATGTATCCATAGCTTATAGTCATAGCCTCATACTGTTTCAGTGGAGTCTTTCATACATGTGTCCATTGCTTACAGTCATAGCCTCATACTGTTACAGTGGAATCTTCCATACATGTATCCATTGCTTAGTCATAGCCTCATACTGTTACAGTGCAATCTTCCATACATGTATCCATTGCTTACAGTCATAGCCTCATACTGTTACAGTGGAACCTTTCATACAAGAATCCATTGCTTACAGTCATAGCCTCATACTGTTACAGTGGAACCTTTCATACAAGAATCCATTGCTTACAGTCATAGCCTCATACAGTTACAGTGGAACCCTTCATACAAGAATCCATTGCTTACAGTCATAGCCTCATACTGTTACAGTGGAATCTTCCATACATGTATTCATTGCTTACAGTCATAGCCTCATACTGTTACAGTGGAATCTTCCATACATGTACCCATTGCTTACAGTCATAGCCTCATACTGTTACAGTGGAATCTTCCATACATGTATCCATAGCTTACAGTCATAGCCTCATACTGTTACAGTGGAATCTTCCATACATGTATCCATTGCTTACAGTCATAGCCTCATACGGTTACAGTGGAACCTTTTATACAAGAATCCATTGCTTAGTCATAGCCTCATACTGTTACATTGGAATCTTCCATACATGTATCCATTGCTTACAGTCATAGGCTCACACAGTTACAGTGGAACCTTTCATACATGTGTCCATTGCTTACAGTCATAGCCTCATACTGTTACAGTGGAGTCTTTCATACATGTGTCCATTGCTTACAGTCATAGCCTCATACTGTTACAGTGGAATCTTCCATACATGTATCCATTGCTTACAGTCATAGCCTCATACTGTTACCATGGAGTCTTTCATACATGTGTCCATTGCTTACAGTCATAGCCTCATACTGTTACCATGGAGTCTTTCATACATGTGTCCATTGCTTACAGTCATCCCCTCTACTGTTACAGTGGAGTCTTTCATACATGTGTCCATTGCTTACAGTCATAGCCTCATACTGTTACAATGGAGTCTTTCATACATGTGTCTATTGCTTACAGTCATAGCCTCATACTGTTACAATGGAGTCTTTCATACATGTGTCCATTGCTTACAGTCATAGCCTCATACTGTTACAATGGAGTCTTTCATACATGCGTCCATTGCTTACAGGCATAGCTATGTATCGATATGTACACCCCTGTATATAGTGAGATATGATATGTACATAACTGTATTGATGAGAAATCATATGTATATACATGCATAGGTGAGATATATTTTGTACATACATATATACATAGTGAGATATGACATACATGCATGTATATGTGAGATGGGTGAGTTACGGTATGTACATGTATATATGAGATGGGTGAGTTACGGCATGTACATGTATATGTGAGATGGGTGAGTTACGTTATGTACATGTATATGTGAGATGGGTGAGTTACGGTATGTACATGTATATGTGAGATGGGTGAGTTACGGTATGTACATGTATATGTGAGATGGGTGAGTTACGGTATGTACATGTATATGTGAGATGGGTGAGTTACGGTATGTACATGTATATGTGAGATGGGTGAGTTACGGTATGTAAGATAAGATAAGATAAGATAAAGTTTTATTTAACGTCGGTATGTAAAAGTCAACAATAAACATTAGCACACGTGCTATTGACCGACAATGATAAAATGACATGAGCGGATGAGATATATGTACATATGACAATGAAAATATAACAACCTTTGCATCTCATAAAACCTTACCCATTAGCTATGTTACATAATGTGCACGAATTACAGTGACACAAGAACACATCTGAGGTTGACAGCGTTGTTTTAAATTCCTTGGCAGATTTGGCTAACTTCGTTTCCTTGTTGAGCATGTTCCATAGCTTGCTACCTTGATACTTCAATGAATTATGGCCATAAGCTGTTGTCTTAACGCGTGGCATACATATATTTGGCCCATTTTTTACAATGTAATTGTTTTCCTTCACGTTATACATGTCATGAAGATAACTAGGCCCAATCTTGTTGATACTCTTGTAAACTTCTAATGATATGCAGCGCAATCATTCAACATATAGCAATGGTCTACCCGCTCTCTTCCTCAATCTGCGTATTCTGGTCTAAAGTCATTAAACACATACCTCAATGCCCGCTCCTGTATCTTTTCAATCTTACGCATATTTTTCATATCACAAAAATGCCATACAACGGGACAATAATTAAAATGTGAAAGAATAAAAGAATGAAATAACGTAAGTTTGCTATCAACATCCATTGATTTAGAAACTCTAGCTAAAACATTGAGACTTTTTCCAGCCTTCTTGCATAAACTTGATATATGGTTGCCGAAAGTTAACCTAGCGTCCAGTTGAATACCTAGTAATGTTACTTCCTGTTGTGCTGCCAGTTCTGTTCCAGAAATCGAAAACGATCTGTGCTGACTTAATTCGTTTCTCTTTTCAAACACGATTGCCTGGTACTTACTTGGGTTCGCTTTCATGTAATTGTCGACCCATCTCACATGTATATGTGAGATGGGTGAGTTATGATGTGTATATGAATATGTGAGATGGGTGAGTTACGATATGTACATGTATATGTGAGATGGGTGAGTTACGGTATGTACATGTATATGTGAGATGGGTGAGTTATGTTATGTACATGTATATGTGAGATGGGTGAGTTACGGTATGTACATGTATATGTGAGATGGGTGAGTTACGGTATGTACATGTATATGTGAGATGGGTGAGTTACGATATGTACATGTATATGTGAGATGGGTGAGTTACGATATGTACATGTATATGTGAGATGGGTGAGTTACGATATGTACATGTATATGTGAGATGGGTGAGTTACGATATGTACATGTATATGTGAGATGGGTCAGTTACGGTATGTACATGTATATGTGAGATGGGTCAGTTACGGTATGTACATGTATATGCGAGATGGGTGAGTTACGTTACGTACATGTATATGCGAGAGATGGGTGAGTTACGATGTGTACATACATGTATATAGTGAGATGTGATATGTACACCAGCTATTCCTGGTGAAAGAGACTTCCATTAGGACCGTCGCTGGCTTGACAGCCACGCCGCGGTATGTGTGTACACACCGCAAACATCATTGCATTAGTAATTCAAAACGGAATTCCGTTTTTGCCCATTGTGGACAAAAAAACTTTCCATTAGGGTAATACATCAGCAATCACATAGACAGCAACCATCAATACAAAGGATCGTATAATACAAGGAGGAGCAGCTAGTCAGCTGATACTTAAATCATTTGTTACCATGGTAACCATGATATTGAGACCGGAAGGAGGCGGTGGATGTAGTCATGTTTCAATGTCTGTCAAAGTGTATGAATGTCAGCAATACGGATAGGATCGATGCCATGAATGGCTGGCATGAGGCTGCGTGCCTTATAGACGATGGACAGCCATGATATGTAATGATGATAGGATCGATGCCATGAATGGCTGGCATGAGGCTGCGTGCCTTATAGACGATGGACAGCCATGGTATGTAATGATGATAGGATCGATGCCATGAATGGCTGGCATGAGGCTGCGTGCCTTATAGACGATGGACAGCCATGGTATGTAATGATGATAGGATCGATGCCATGAATGGCTGGCATGAGGCTGCGTGCCTTATAGACGATGGACAGCCATGTTATGTAATGATGATAGGATCGATGCCATGAATGGCTGGCATGAGGCTGCGTGCCTTATAGACGATGGACAGCCATGGTATGTAATGATGATAGGATCGATGCCATGAATGGCTGGCATGGGGCTGCGTGCCTTATAGACGATGGACAGCCATGGTATGTAATGATGATAGGATCGATGCCATGAATGGCTGGCATGAGGCTGCGTGCCTTATAGACGATGGACAGCCATGGTATGTAATGATGATAGGATCGATGCCATGAATGGCTGGCATGAGGCTGCGTGCCTTATAGACGATGGACAGCCATGGTATGTAATGATGATAGGATCGATGCCATGAATGGCTGGCATGGGGCTGCGTGCCTTATAGACGATGGACAGCCATGATATGTAATGATGATAGGATCGATGCCATGAATGGCTGGCATGGGGCTGCGTGCCTTATAGACGATGGACAGCCATGGTATGTAATGATGATAGGATCGATGCCATGAATGGCTGGCATGAGGCTGCGTGCCTTATAGACGATGGACAGCCATGATATGTAATGATGATAGGATCGATGCCATGAATGGCTGGCATGGGGCTGCGTGCCTTATACACGATGGACAGCCATGGTATGTAATGATGATAGGATCGATGCCATGAATGGCTGGCATGAGGCTGCGTGCCTTATAGACGATGGACAGCCATGATATGTAATGATGATAGGATCGATGCCATGAATGGCTGGCATGGGGCTGCGTGCCTTATAGACGATGGACAGCCATGGTATGTAATGATGATAGGATCGATGCCATGAATGGCTGGCATGAGGCTGCGTGCCTTATAGACGATGGACAGCCATGGTATGTAATGATGATAGGATCGATGCCATGAATGGCTGGCATGAGGCTGCGTGCCTTATAGACGATGGACAGCCATGGTATGTAATGATGATAGGATCGATGCCATGAATGGCTGGCATGGGGCTGCGTGCCTTATAGACGATGGACAGCCATGGTATGTAATGATGATAGGATCGATGCCATGAATGGCTGGCATGAGGCTGCGTGCCTTATAGACGATGGACAGCCATGGTATGTAATGATGATAGGATCGATGCCATGAATGGCTGGCATGAGGCTGCGTGCCTTATAGACGATGGACAGCCATGTTATGTAATGATGATAGGATCGATGCCATGAATGGCTGGCATGAGGCTGCGTGCCTTATAGACGATGGACAGCCATGGTATGTAATGATGATAGGATCGATGCCATGAATGGCTGGCATGAGGCTGCGTGCCTTATAGACGATGGACAGCCATGGTATGTAATGATGATAGGATCGATGCCATGAATGGCTGGCATGAGGCTGCGTGCCTTATAGACGATGGACAGCCATGGTATGTAATGATGATAAGATCGATGCCATGAATGGCTGGCATGAGGCTGCGTGCCTTATAGACGATGGACAGCCATGGTATGTAATGATGATAGGATCGATGTCATGGATGGCAGGCATGAGGCTGCGTGCCTTATAGACGATGGACAGCCATGGTATGTAATGATGATAGGATCGATGCCATGAATGGCTGGCATGAGGCTGCGTGCCTTATAGACGATGGACAGCCATGGTATGTAATGATGATAGGATCGATGCCATGAATGGCTGGCATGAGGCTGCGTGCCTTATAGACGATGGACAGCCATGTTATGTAATGATGATAGGATCGATGCCATGAATGGCTGGCATGAGGCTGCGTGCCTTATAGACGATGGACAGCCATGGTATGTAATGATGATAGGATCGATGCCATGAATGGCTGGCATGAGGCTGCGTGCCTTATAGACGATGGACAGCCATGGTATGTAATGATGATAGGATCGATGCCATGAATGGCTGGCATGAGGCTGCGTGCCTTATAGACGATGGACAGCCATGGTATGTAATGATGATAGGATCGATGCCATGAATGGCTGGCATGAGGCTGCGTGCCTTATAGACGATAGACAGCCATGTTATGTAATGATGATAGGATCGATGCCATGAATGGCTGGCATGAGGCTGCGTGCCTTATAGACGATGGACAGCCATGGTATGTAATGATGATAGGATCGATGCCATGAATGGCTGGCATGAGGCTGCGTGCCTTATAGACGATGGACAGCCATGGTATGTAATGATGATAGGATCGATGCCATGAATGGCTGGCATGAGGCTGCGTGCCTTATAGACGATGGACAGCCATGGTATGTAATGATGATAGGATCGATGCCATGAATGGCTGGCATGAGGCTGCGTGCCTTATAGACGATGGACAGCCATGGTATGTAATGATGATAGGATCGATGCCATGAATGGCTGGCATGAGGCTGCGTGCCTTATAGACGATGGACAGCCATGGTATGTAATGATGATAGGATCGATGTCATGGATGGCTGGCATGAGGCTGCGTGCCTTATAGACGATGGACAGCCATGGTATGTAATGATGATAGGATCGATGCCATGAATGGCTGGCATGAGGCTGCGTGCCTTATAGACGATGGACAGCCATGGTATGTAATGATGATAGGATCGATGCCATGAATGGCTGGCATGAGGCTGCGTGCCTTATAGACGATGGACAGCCATGTTATGTAATGATGATAGGATCGATGCCATGAATGGCTGGCATGAGGCTGCGTGCCTTATAGACGATGGACAGCCATGGTATGTAATGATGATAGGATCGATGCCATGAATGGCTGGCATGAGGCTGCGTGCCTTATAGACGATGGACAGCCATGGTATGTAATGATGATAGGATCGATGCCATGAATGGCTGGCATGAGGCTGCGTGCCTTATAGACGATGGACAGCCATGGTATGTAATGATGATAGGATCGATGCCATGAATGGCTGGCATGAGGCTGCGTGCCTTATAGACGATGGACAGCCATGTTATGTAATGATGATAGGATCGATGCCATGAATGGCTGGCATGAGGCTGCGTGCCTTATAGACGATGGACAGCCATGGTATGTAATGATGATAGGATCGATGCCATGAATGGCTGGCATGAGGCTGCGTGCCTTATAGACGATGGACAGCCATGGTATGTAATGATGATAGGATCGATGCCATGAATGGCTGGCATGAGGCTGCGTGCCTTATAGACGATGGACAGCCATGTTATGTAATGATGATAGGATCGATGCCATGAATGGCTGGCATGAGGCTGCGTGCCTTATAGACGATGGACAGCCATGGTATGTAATGATGATAGGATCGATGCCATGAATGGCTGGCATGAGGCTGCGTGCCTTATAGACGATGGACAGCCATGGTATGTAATGATGATAGGATCGATGCCATGAATGGCTGGCATGAGGCTGCGTGCCTTATAGACGATGGACAGCCATGTTATGTAATGATGATAGGATCGATGCCATGAATGGCTGGCATGAGGCTGCGTGCCTTATAGACGATGGACAGCCATGGTATGTAATGATGATAGGATCGATGCCATGAATGGCTGGCATGAGGCTGCGTGCCTTATAGACGATGGACAGCCATGGTATGTAATGATGATAGGATCGATGCCATGAATGGCTGGCATGGGGCTGCGTGCCTTATAGACGATGGACAGCCATGGTATGTAATGATGATAGGATCGATGCCATGAATGGCTGGCATGAGGCTGCGTGCCTTATAGACGATGGACAGCCATGGTATGTAATGATGATAGGATCGATGCCATGAATGGCTGGCATGAGGCTGCGTGCCTTATAGACGATGGACAGCCATGGTATTCTAAATTATCGTCTGTGTATTATCGTCACCCGTGGCCCATCCGGGATAGACCCATCCCGCACCTCTCACACTTAAGTACGACATACACGTATAACATTTATAAGCTGTCATCTACTCACGGACATGTTCCAGCCAGATAAATATTTGCATATGGCCTTGTTTCTCGTACCAGATGGTTTAGCTCGAGGCACAAATCTGCTGAATGCCGCGGGCCTAAGGTGGAAGACTGGTGCTGAGATAAACCCATCTCGCTTTCTGCCATATTGCAAATCTACGACATCCACATGTATTTATGGCGTAATAAGCCAATTTGAGACTGGCACAGCCACTGCACACTTCCAGCCTCAATAAGGGTGGCTGCCATCAGCGAGTTAAAGCCAAAAAACAAAAACAAAACTTGTCCCGATCGGGAATTGAAGGCACCCGCCCCCCCCCCCCCCCCTTACGATAAGAATGTCGCCGCTCCACCTGTACCCGGGCTTCATACACTGGTAGTGTTGGAATGAATCTATAAAACGCCTCCAACCCACTTTGTGTGGCCCTGTTTATATTGAGCTGAAATAGTCACTTTAAGGACAGACATCGGTATCTGACGCCGATAAAAATCAATCTGAGAAGGTTCTCCTAATACTTATTCCAGGGCTACATGCATGGTTAAATGCATGACCAATCACACGTACCATTTCACAGTGACGCACCGCGTATCAGGTGTTGAAAGGATTCATATGTCCGAACTTACCTCATGGCGACGTTACTGCCGTCGATGACGATCGGTCGGAGGTTCGACCCCTCCGCCCCGCGGCCATTGACGCGCGCCGCCGCGCCCGGAGGATCACGTGACACGAAGTCACGTGCACTGGCGCCCCGCTGCGGCAGATCTGCACGTTCGGTACCGAGGTCATCGGCCGCAGCAGTCGGGGGAACACCTACGTTATCTATCACGTCATCCGAGTCCGAGTCTGAGTCCGAGTCTTGACAGGGAGATTCTAGCTTTATGAGTTCGCTGAGAAGCTTATCCTCACTCAGGTTGTAGCCGAACTGGGCGAAGACGGACCCAATTTGTTCCTCCCTGTAGCCCAGTTTTAGCGCGAACTCGACCTTGCTGGCGCAGGCCGGACGTGACATCAAGTCTCTGGGGGCGTCGCCCTGAGACAGCGACGGCGACGGTGGCGGCGATACCGCAGGGTCCCGGTCACGGTCACGGTCCGTGGCCCCGCCGCCGTGAGGCGCCACCTGCGTCGCCTCCGCGACAACGGCGGCGTCGCCGGAAGTCTCAGAAAGCGGCGACACGAGAGCGTCGCCGAATGGCAGTCTTGTGGCGCCGGCCAGCTGCGCATCGTCAGGCTCCGAGTGCTCCGCGGCCAGGGTGTCGGACGTGGTCCTGCTGACGTCACTGTGACCCTCGCCGCCGTCCACCCTGTGGGTACTGTTGCGACGGCTGCTAATGGACGACGTGTCTGAGTCATAGCACGAGTCGTGGCTGCTGTCCACGCCGGGACTCAGGGCGTGGGGCAGCAGGTGCCGACTCCGAACCGCCTTATCCTCATCGTCCAACTCATCGACGCGCGTATGCGCAGGCGCAGACGCAGGCGCATGCACGCAGGTCTCTTCCGCTTGACCTACGTACACACTGAGGTCTTTGTTGTCATGGCGATTGCAATCTACATGCGCGGTATTGTCAGTGGCGACGTCTGGTGTTTGAGTATCGAGCGCACTGGATGTAACCGGAAGTGGACTAGATTTCCGCTGCTGCTGCTGCTGCTGCGGTTGCTGTTGCTGGGCGTCGTTCGTTTGCCGTTGAGCCAGGGGCTGTGCCATAGCTACACCGTCGGCCGGGCGGCGCGGTCCCAGGCTCCGGTGCCCCACCCCCGGGGAGTCGAGAAGCCCGCCAAGCCTGTCATGACTGCCCGGGTCGTGGCGCCACAGCCGGACGTCGCTCTCCTCGGCGCGGGGCGCCTCCACCTCTCTGTCTGCCAACTCCTCAGCCGTCACAGCCTCGATATACGCCTGTGGAGGGCAAATATATACATGAGAGATACATGAGTGAGACACAGCATTTTAGACTTCTTGAAGAGACGTTGCTATGCGCTGGTACTTCGCGATATACATGCATCTACCCGTCCAGACCAGCGTGACGACATTAGGCAGTTTGATCAAGAACCAGCAACACAGGGGAAGGCCATGTACAAACTGTTCGCTCATATGGATACACAGGAGGGACGGGAAGTGTTGTTAAACAGTGCTCACGATGGTTGTGACAGGCTAGAACACCATCATGGTTGTGACATGCCAGAACACCATCATGGTTGTAACACGCTAGAACACCATCATGGTTGTAACACGCTAGAACACCATCATGGTTGTGACACGCCAAAACACCACCATGGTTGTAACACGCTAGAACACCATCATGGTTGTGACACGCTAGAACACCATCATGGTTGTGACACGCCAGAACACCATCATGGTTGTGACACGCCAGAACACCATCATGGTTGTGACACGCCAGAACACCATCATGGTTGTGACTCGCCAGAACACCATCATGGTTGTGACACGCTAGAACACCATCATGGTTGTAACACGCTAGAACACCATCATGGTTGTGACACGCCAAAACACCATCATGGTTGTAACACGCTAGAACACCATCATGGTTGTGACACGCTAGAACACCATCATGGTTGTGACACGCCAGAACACCATCATGGTTGTGACACGCCAGAACACCATCATGGTTGTGGCACGCTAGAACACCATCATGGTTGTAATACGCTAGAACACCATCATGGTTGTAACACGCTAGAACACCATCATGGTTGTGACACGCCAGAACACCATCATGGTTGTGACACGCTAGAACACCATCATGTTTGCGACATGACAGAACACCATCATGGTTATGACACGCCAGAACACCATCATGGTTGTGACACGCCCGAACACCATCATGGTTGTGACACGCCAGAACACCATCATGGTTGTGACACGCCAGAACACCATCATGGTTGTGACACGCTAGAACACCATCATGGTTGTGACACGCCAGAACACCATCATGGTTGTGACACGCTTGAGCACCATCATGGTTGTGACACGCTAGAGCTAATGCTTGCTCCAAGTGTGACGACAGAACCGGCTCACCATAGTCAAGTCACTTAACGAGTGACCATGTTTTCCCGAGCTTTGCTGGTCCCTGTGTGACTCCCGCGGTAGGACAGCCTCGCTCTCACTCCCGCGGTGGGACAGCCTCGCTCTCACTCCCGCGGTGGGACAGCCTCGCTCTCACTGCCGCGGTGGGACAGCCTCGCTCTCACTCCCGCGGTGGGACAGCCTCGCTCTCACTCCCGCGGTGGGCCAGCCTCGCTCTCACTCCCGCGGTGGGACAGCCTCGCTCTCACTCCCGCGGTGGGACAGCCTCGCTCTCACTCCCGCGGTGGGACAGCCTCGCTCTCACTCACGCGGTGGGACAGCCTCGCTCCCACTCCCGCGGTGGGACAGCCTCGCTCTCACTCCCGCGGTGAGACAGCCTCGCTCTCACTCCCGCGGTGGGACAGCCTCGCTCCCCGTCTCTCTCCTGGCGTGACACCTGCCTGTCCGCAGCAGTCATCATTACTCACAGTGGGGGGGGGTGGTTAAGGAAGATTGGGTAGGGGGGGGGGGGTCGTTGGCAGCAATAGATGAAGGTGATGCCTTCACCGGGAGCCCAGAATACCAACAGCGACTCATCGACAATGCCCCAGCATTGACGCCTGAAACATGCCACCTGTAACAGTGCACGGCAAAACAGACAGGCAGCAAATGACCAGCGTGCGACCTTGCCCAGATATAAAAATATATCTATAATGCATCTCACGTAGGCTAGCCTCCTCTGCAAATGGAAAGGTGAGTCCGAGAGCCATAGGATGAAGACAGCATTTCCATTAGGCGCTATATACGGCTCGGTGTCGGCTTACTAGGTAGGCCAGCCCAACGGCACATAAGAATGTTGTCCATGATGTCGCCTTCGCGCAGCGTACGCCAGGGGTGTCGGGTTGTCACCGCCGTCCATGGCACCTCAATGCCACACCGTCACCACAGTGACGTTAACCGCCATGTTATGTAGGCGCGGGGTTGGCAATGCGCGCCTGGCGGCCGGGAGACGTACCGCAGGGCCGCAGGGCCAGGCAGGCGGGGGAGGGTGGGGGGTGGGGTGGGTAGGGGGTGTCCGTGGCCACGTGCCGCAGTTGGCGTCGCCCACGCGGCCAGACGGCCAGCGGCGCGGCGAAGACACGTCCCGCGTGGCGCGGTTCTCGTGGTACGTGGGGGTAATCCCGACCAGAGAGGGGGGCGGGGGGGGGGGAGGGGTGCGGATACAGGCCGGGCGGGTTACAGGCCGGGTGCGAGGGCGGGGGGATGGGGGATACATGCAGGATGGGGTACGGCAGGATAGTGTTTCCCTGGCAATGTGTAAGATGCTCCGGCCGTGGCTGAACCCTTGCCTCTGTTCCGCCTGCCAGCGCCCATCCCCTGGGAAACCATCCTCTGGGCAGCCATCCCCTGGGCAACCATCCTCTGGGCAGCCATCCCCTAGGCAACCATCCCCTGGGCAGCCATCCCCTGGGCAACCATCCCCTGGGCAACCATACCCTGGGCAGTCATCCTCTGGGCAGCCATCCCCTGGGCAACCATCCTCTGGGCAGTCATCCCCTGGGCAACCATCCCCAGGGCAGCCATCCCCTGGGCAGCGATCCTCTGGGCAACCATCCTCTGGGCAACCATCCTCCGGGCAACCATCCTCTGGGCAGTCATCCCCTGGGCAACCATCCCCAGGGCAGCCATCCCCTGGGCAGCCATCCCCTGGGCAGCCATCCCCCTGGGCAGCCATCCCCTGGGCAACCATCCCCCGGGCAGCCATCCCCCTGGGCAGCCATCCCCCGGACAGCCATCCCCCTGGGCAGCCATCCCCCTGGGCAGCCATCCCCTGGGCAACCATCCTCTGGGTAACCATCCCCTGGGCAGCCATCCCCTGGGCAACCATCCCCTGGGCAACCATGCCCTGGGCAACCATCCTCTGGGCAGTCATCCTCTGGGCAGCCATCCCCTGGGCAACCATCCACTGGGCAACCATTCTCGGGGCAGTCATCCCCTGGGCAACCATCCCCAGGGCAGCCATCCCCTGGGCAACCATCCCCCGGGCAGCCATCCCCCTGGGCAGCCATCCCCTGGGCAACCATCCCCTGGGCAACCATCCTCTGGGCAGCCATCCTCTGGGCAGTCATCCCCTGGGCAGCCATCCTCTGGGCAGCGATCCCCTGGGCAACCATCCTCTGGGCAGCCATCCCCTGGGCAACCATCCCCTGGGCAACCATCCCCTGGGCAACCATACCCTGGGCAGTCATCCTCTGGGCAGCCATCCCCTGGGCAACCATCCTCTGGGCAGTCATCCCCTGGGCAACCATCCCCAGGGCAGCCATCCCCTGGGCAGCCATCCTCTGGGCAACCATCCTCTGGGCAACCATCCTCTGGGCAGTCATCCCCTGGGCAACCATCCCCAGGGCAGCCATCCCCTGGGCAGCCATCCCCTGGGCAGCCATCCCCCTGGGCAGCCATCCCCTGGGCAACCATCCTCTGGGCAGCCATGCCCTGGGCAGCCATCCCATGGGCAGCCCAGGGCGGTGGGCCAAGGATATCCTATACCTCCAGAGCCACGGTCACGACAAGCGACAACAAGCAAAAAACACAATTACAGCTTATTAAAAAAAGAAGCAAACAAACAAAGGGCGGCCGCCACGGAATGCCGCTTTGCTGGTAGCTTGTAGGTGGTCTGGACCCCAGCCTCAGCTCCAGCCTGAGCCGCAGCCTGAGCCCCTGCCTGAGCCGCAGCCTGAGCCCCAGCCCCAGCCTGAGCCCCAGCCCCAGCCTGAGCCCCAGGCCAGCCTCAGCCTGAGCCCCAGCCTGAGCCCCAGCCTGAGCCCCAGCCTGAGCCCCAGCCCCAGCCCCAGCCCCAGTCCCAGCTCCAGCCCCAGCCCCAGTCCCAGCTCCAGCACAAGGCTGGACCGAGGTAACCAGGCGACGTGTCCAGCTATCGACTGAGCGGCGCTCGGGGGGCGGGCAGAATCCGCTCTGGCCGGAAGCGCTCAATGGCACCAGTTATGATGGCCGGGTATCGGGTGAGCTGGGGGAGGAGACATTAAAGAGTCAGGGGGCGGATGTGAGTCCAAAAGTGGGGGCGGATAGAAAGGAGGGTGTGGGATGGCAGGCGGGGGGGGTTGTCAAAGGAGTCAGCCAAAGGATGGTAGTGGTGGCGTGGTAGTTGGGATTAGGTGCGTCACTGCGGATGGCTGCCTCAGAGAGAGGGGCGGGGGGGGGGGGGGGGTGGCCGGGGGGAGACCCCTTGTAAGTTATCGATCGCTACATCATCAGAGCCGTGTGTCCTGATTCCTTCCTTCACCCTGTTTCAGGTGGGGCCGTGCCACATCCTATATCCTCCTAGCCACAGCCCGGCGTCCTCACCGGGATACGCGGCTACCTGCCCCCCCCCCCCTCCCCCGCCCCCGGCTCCCTCTCTCCCATCACCGCCGCGCACCGTCTGCTCGCGAAAAGGTAACCCAAGAGAAAGCCGATAGGTGGCGCTGCCTGCACATCTCACTGCGCCACACTTCCGGTCCACCGGGGCCGACGACGGGCGTGTCGCCTTTTGTCCGGGGCCCGGCGCCCGTCAATGGCTGGAGCATGGATGGTGTGTGTGTGGGGGGGGGGGGGGGGGGTGGAGGGCACGGGGTGTGGAGGGCCTGGGGTGTGGAGGGCATGGGGGGTGGAGCGTGTGGAGGGCATGGGGAGTGGAGGGGTGTGGAGGGGAGGGGAAGGCATGGGGTGTGGAGGGCATGGGTGTGGAGGGCATGGGGTGTCGAGGGCATGGGATGGCATGGGGTCTGGAGGACATGGGATTTTAAGGGGTGCGGAGGGCATGGGGTGTGGAGGGGTGTGGAGGGCATGGAATGTTGAGGGATGTGGAGGGCATGGGGCGTGGAGGGGTGTGGAGGCCATGGGGTGTGGAGGGCATGGTGTGTGGAAGGTCACTGCCAAGAACCTCGAGGTCGAAGAACGTGTCACCCAAAGCCATGGGGAGTGGAGGTGTGCGGAGGGCATGGAATGTTGAGGGATGTGGAGGGCATGGGATGTGGAGGGCATGGGGTCGAAGAGCGTGTCACCCAAAACCATGGGGAGTGGAGGTGTGCGGAGGGCATGGAATGTTGAGGGATGTGGAGGGCATGGGATGTGGAGGGCATGGGGTCGAAGAGCGTGTCACCCAAAACCACCACCACAGCCAGCCACCCAGTAAGGCATAAATCTTAACCGCTTTCAACGTAAACAAAACAGCCACGTAACAAAAAAACAAAAAGTAGCGCTCATATGTCCATTGCGGACAGCATATCGGAATGTATTGTATGACTGTGGACAGGGCAGCAACAAAAGCATGCCCCCCCCCCCTCCCTCCCACACACACCCCTCTTCCTTCATGCCTTTCGTCCCTTGGTGCCTCCCACCCCTGGCCTCACACTGCCGATTTGACCTACTTCCGGTTGGCAAACAGACGTCCCCTTTCATAAGGCTTCACTCGTGCTTCCCCTTCTCCAATTAAAGCGTAGGCGTACATCAAGAAGCGTCATTCAGCGAAAACACTCTTTCCCGGTTCCAGTCCGGTTACCAGGGTTACAACGGACGCCCACAAGATCGCACTCAACTGCATGATTTAGGGAAAAACCGACGGCCCATAATAAAATGGATTTTAACTCCCGGGCGCCAAGCTGTGTCGGTTTGCTGCAGTGTTACCAAGCCACCGACAACGTTATGGATGTAATTTATCAATTATCATTTATTATGACTATGCCCATGGTATTTAAGTTCAGAGTTCATCGAACCAATTAAAACACAGAACTGGACAGGAAACAATATATACCGAAATTACGCAAACTGAAAGCGCCAAAGATTTACATAGTTTTGATTTTGCTTTGTATATGCTATGGGTCGTCGGCCTTACAGTATACAATAAACGTTTAATATGATACAGGAGATATACAAGATATCATTCAAATTTATCAAAAACATCTAATCCTGTTCATCATGTTATATATTACTCTAGAGGACTAGAGGACAGACTGCAGGGGAATTGAGGGCCGACTACAGGGGACAAGAGAACCGACTATAGAGGACTGAAGGACCGACTGTAGGGGTCTGGAGGACCGACTGTAGGGGACAAGAGGATAGACTGTAGGGAACTAGAGGACAGACTGTAGGGGACTAGAGGACAGACTGTAGGGGACTGGAGGACCGACTGTAGGGGACTAGAGGACAGACTGTAGGGGACTGGAGGACCGACTGTAGGGGACTAGAGGACAGACTGTAGGAGACTAGAGGACAGACTGTAGGGGATCAGGGGACCGACTGCAGGGGTTTAGAGGACCGACTGTAGGGGACTAGAGGACAGACTGTAGGAGACTAGAGAACAGACTGTAGGGGATCAGGGGACCGACTGTAGGGGTTTAGAGGACCGACTGTAGGGGACTAGAGGACCGACTGTAGGGGACTAGAGGACAGACTGTAGGAGACTAGAGGACAGACTGTAGGGGATCAGGGGACCGACTGTAGGGGTTTAGAGGACCGACTGTAATGGACTAGAGGACCGACTGTAGAGGACTAAAGGACCGACTGTAGGAGACTCGAGAACCTACTGTAGGGGACTAGAGGACAGACTGTAGGGGACTAGAGGACAGACAGTAGAGGACTAGAGGGTCGAATGTAGCGCCGGTACGCCCATGTTGACCAGTCTTCCCAGGTTTAATCCCTCTCGCTTCGTTGCTGCTTGCTTTTGGCCAGCTGCCTACGCCGAGGACGCAGGGGGAGAGAGGGTAGGGGTTCGATGGGTCAATCCCATTATATGGGGGTGCCAGACGGTGTCTCGCGTGGACACGGCGCAAGGGGAGGGAGGGAGGGAGGACTGGAGGAGGCAGGCAGGTATGTAACGCAACGATGCTTCATGGACGTGTAACCTGGAGTCTACAGCCTATGAGGTGTAGAAAGCGATAGTGTGTGTTGGGTGAGGGGGAGGCGGGGCGTGCCGGTCACATGAAGAAGAGTAAGGCAGGGGATGGGAGGGGAGGGGTAGGGGCAGTGGGGTCCCGGGGGTGGGGGGGGGGAGCAGAGGGGTAAGTTGTGTCAATGGCTCCCCAGGGAGAGTGACAAAAAGGAAGGGAAATGTGATTAGAGGGGAGCGCGCACGTGGCGGCATGGGACTGCAGAGACATCTTAGAACTAAAGCGCTTGAAAGGAAAGCGGGGGAGGAGTGGTCGAGGGAAGGAGGTATAGTGGCGGGTGGAACGGCGCTGTCCATCGACACTGTTACAGATGGGATGAAGGCGTCAGAGCTGGCGACAAAATGAATGGGGTGCCGGAGAGGAAAAGAAAAGAGGAAAATAGTGCCAGACAGGGAAGGGAGCATGAGAGGGGAAGGAACAGGAGAGAGTAGCAGCAGCGGTTGAGAGACGAGGGGAGAGTAGCAGCGGGTGAGAGACGAGGGGAGAGTAGTAGCGGGTGAGAGACGAGGGGAGAGTAGAAGCGGGTGAGAGATGGGGGGAGAGTAGCAGCGGGTGAGAGATGGGGGGAGAGTAGCAGCGGGTGAGAGATGGGGGGAGAGTAGCAGCAGCGGGTGAGAGACGAGGGGATAGTAGCAGCGGGTGAGAGACGATGGGATAGTAGCAGCGGGTGAGAGATGGAGGGAGAGTAGCAGCAGCGGGTGAGAGATGGGGGGAGAGTAGCAGCGGGTGAGAGACGAGGGGAGAGTAGCAGCGGGTGAGAGATGGGGGGAGAGTAGCAGCGGCGGGTGAGAGACGGGGGGAGAGTAGCAGCGGGTGAGAGACGGGGGGAGAGTAGCAGCAGCGGGTGAGACGAGGGGAGAGCAGCAGCGAGTGAGAGACGAGGTGAGAGTAGCAGCGGGTGAGAGACGGGGGGAGAGTAGCAGCGGCGGGTGAGAGACGGGGGGAGAGTAGCAGCGGGTGAGAGACGAGGGGAGAGTACCAGCAGCGGGGGAGACGAGGGGAGAGCAGCAGCGAGTGAGAGACGAGGTGAGAGTAGCAGCGGGTGAGAGACGGGGGGAGAGTAGCAGCAGCGGGTGAGAGACGGGGGGAGAGTAGCAGCGGGTGAGAGACGGGGGGAGAGTAGCAGCAGCGGGTGAGACGAGGGGAGAGCAGCAGCGAGTGAGAGACGAGGTGAGAGTAGCAGCGGGTGAGAGACGGGGGGAGAGTAGCAGCAGCGGGTGAGAGACGGGGGGAGAGTAGCAGCGGGTCAGAGACGAGGGGAGAGTAGCAGCGGGTGAGAGACGGGGAGAGAGTAGCAGCGAGTGAGAGACGAGGGGAGAGTAGCAGCAGCGGGTGAGAGACGGGGGGAGAGTAGCAGCGGGTCAGAGACGAGGGGAGAGTAGCAGCGAGTGAGAGACGGGGGGAGAGTAGCAGCGGGTGAGAGACGGGGGGAGAGTAGCAGCGGGTGAGAGACGAGGGGATAGTAGCAGCAGCGGGTGAGAGACGGGGGGAGAGTAGCAGCGGGTGAGAGACGAGGGGAGAGTAGCAGCAGCGGGTGAGAGACGGGGGGAGAGTAGCAGCGGGTGAGAGACGGGGGGAGAGTAGCAGCGAGTGAGAGACGAGGGGAGAGTAGCAGCGGGTGAGAGACGAGGGGAGAGTAGCAGCAGCGGGTGAGAGACGGGGGGAGAGTAGCAGCGGGTGAGAGACGAGGGGAGAGTAGTAGCAGCGGGTGAGAGACGGGGGGAGAGTAGCAGCGGGTGAGAGACGAGGGGAGAGTAGCAGCGGGTCAGAGATGAGGGGAGAGTAGCAGCGAGTGAGAGACGGGGGGAGAGTAGCAGCGGGTGAGAGACGGGGGGAGAGTAGCAGCGGGTGAGAGACGAGGGGAGAGTAGCAGCAGCGGGTGAGAGACGGGGGGAGAGTAGCAGCGGGTGAGAGACGGGGGGAGAGTAGCAGCAGCGGGTGAGAGACGGGGGGAGAGTAGCAGCGGGTGAGAGACGAGTGGAGAGTAGCAGCGGGTGAGAGACGAGGGGAGAGTAGCAGCGGGTGAGAGACGGGGGGAGAGTAGCAGCGGGTGAGAGACGAGGGGAGAGTAGCAGCGGGTGAGAGACGGGGGGAGAGTAGCAGCGGGTGAGAGACGAGGGGAGTGTAGCAGCAGCGGGTGAGAGACGGGGGGAGAGTAGCAGCGGGTGAGAGACGGGGGGAGAGTAGCAGCGGGTGAAAGACGAGGGGAGAGTAGCAGCAGCGGGTGAGTGACGGAGGGAGAGTAGTAGCGGGTGAGAGACGAGGGGAGAGTAGCAGCGGGTGAAAGACGGGGGGAGAGTAGCAGCGGGTGAGAGACCGGGAGGGGGGGGGCGGGGGGTGGCAGGGAGCCGCAGAAGAGAGGGAGAGACGGTGGCGGCAGCCGCAGCAGATGCTGGGTGGGGCGGGGTTGATCAGGGCGACCGGACGGGGCAGGGGTTGCTCAGGGCGACCGGACGGGGCGGGGTTGCTCAGGGCAACCGGACGGGGCGGGGTTGCTCAGGGCGACCGGACGGGGCGGGGTTGCTCAGGGCGACCGGACGGGGCAGGGGTTGCTCAGGGCGACCGGACGGGGCGGGGTTGCTCAGGGCGACCGGACGGGGCGAGGTTGCTCAGGGCGACCGGACGGGGCGGGGTTGATCAGGGCGACCGGACGGGGCAGGGGTTGATCAGGGCGACCGGACGGGGCAGGGGTTGATCAGGGCGACCGGACGGGGCCGGGGTTGCTCAGGGCGACCGGACGGGGCCGGGGTTGCTCAGGGCGACCGGACGGGGCAGGGGTTGATCAGGGCGACCGGACGGGGCAGGGGTTGATCAGGGGGACCGGACGGGGCCGGGGTTGCTCAGGGCGACCGGACGGGGCAGGGGTTGATCAGGGGGACCGGACGGGGCCGGGGTTGCTCAGGGCGACCGGACGGGGCAGGGGTTGATCAGGGGGACCGGACGGGGCCGGGGTTGCTCAGGGCGACCGGACGGGGCAGGGGTTTCGCAGCACGGCGTCCAGTGGCCCGGTAACGCCTACGGGAAATATTCATGATTCCGGGATACGAGTCTCAGTGACCTGGTTCCGGTGAACAGGGCATTGTGGGTAGGAAGGCAGTCGGGTTGAGGACAGGAAATGGGATGTCCGGGGGGTCTAAACCGCAGCAAACAAAGAGGGATATAAAACTGAAATGAGGCAGTGGGCGCCATGGTCTAGAGAGAGGGGGAGGGGACGTAATGTGGGTTTAGTACCATGTGGCGGTCGCGGTTGGCCACAGAGTGCAGGGCGGGCGGGGTGGGAGGGGGGGGGGGGGGTTCGGACTAGGGGGTGGAGAGTTCTGTAGCCCAAGGGAGCATCCTATGGAAGTCTCATACATAAGTGATAACCATGCAACCTGTCTCTATAGGACTGCGCAGGGACGGGGTGGTGATGGCGGGACGAGGCAGGGCAGAGGGGAGGGGGGTGGCGGGAAAGAGGGTGGGGGGTGGGGGGGCACCACCGCCGTAACAGTCCCATTTGCACCTGCTCCCTGCCGGGAACGTTTTAAACCGATCCCCACAACCCCTATCCCCGCTCTTCCACCCTTTTCTGAATGAAATTGAATTAGCCACTAGCTTGCATTACACCTGTTGGCATGATTTCCTCCACAGGTTCAGACATACTGGCTTGCTGGTAGTAGTACCAATCATGTGTGCATTTAAATAGATAATGGCTGTCACTCGTCCACACCTTACATTAAAACCAAGACGATCCACTGGCCGGAAGAAAACGGTACTATGTCCTGTTACATTACTTGGTCAGTAAAAGACCGCCTTTGGGTACATTACTTGGTCAGTATAAGACCCCCTTTGGGTAAAGTACTTGGTCAGTACAACACCACCTTTGGGTACATTACGAGGTCTGTATAAAACGGCCTTTGTGTACATTACTTGGTCAGTATAAGACCGCCTTTGGGTAAATTACTTGGTCAGTATAAAACCGCCTTTGTGTACATTACTTGGTCAGTATAAGACCGCCTTTGGGTACATTACTTGGTCAGTATAAGACCGCCTTTGGTTACATTATGAGGTCAGTATAAGACGGCCTTTGGGTACATTACTTGGTCAGTATAAGACCGCCTATGTGTACATTACTTGGTCAGTATAAGACCGCCTTTGGGTACATTACTTGGTCAGTATAAGACCGCCTATGTGTACATTACTTGGTCAGTATAAGACCGCCTTTGGTTACATTACTTGGTCAGTATAAGACGGCCTTTGGGTACATTACTTGGTCAGTATAAGACCGCCTTTGGGAACATTACTTGGTCAGCATAAGACCGCCTTTGGGTACATTACTTGGTCAGTATAAGACCGTCGTTGGGTACATTACGTGGTCAGTATAAGACCGCCTTTAGGTACATTACTTGGTCAGTATAAGACCGTCTTTGGGTACATTACGTGGTCAGTATAAGACCGCCTTTAGGTACATTACTTGGTCAGTATAAGACCGCCTTTGGGTACATTACTTGGTCAGTATAAGACCGTCTTTGGGTATATTACGTGGTCAGCATAAGACCGCCTTTGGGTACATTACTTGGTCAGTATAAGACCGTCTTTGGGTACATTACTTGGTCAGTATAAGACCACCTTTGGGTACATTACGTGGTCAGTATAAGACCGCCTTTGGGTACATTACTTGGTCAGTATAAGACCGTCTTTGGGTACATTACGTGGTCAGTATAAAACCGCCTTTAGGTACATTACTTGGTCAGAATAAGACCGCCTTTGGGTACATTACTTGGTCAGTATAAGACCGCCTTTGGGTACATTACGTGGTCAGTATAAAACCGCCTTTGGGTACATTACTGTACGACGCACAATACATAACCTGATAGAACAAACAGTATATTTGTGGAAAGCGCATGGCCGGGATTCCCTAATGCAAAAGGAAGTAAGTAAATCGTGCAAGATAAAGCACATATGCACGGATTACTTCCTTGTGGACTCAGCCTGGGTACACATATTGACTATTTAGTAGTCAAGGGTTATGGTGGAACCCATGAGTATGGCATTCTATAGCTTGCTATAGTCAAGGGTTATGGTGGAACCCTTGAGTATGGCATTCTATAGCTTGCAATGGTCAAGGGTTATGGTGTAACCCTTGAGTATGGCATTCTATAGCTTGCAATGGTCAAGGGTTATGGTGTAACCCTTGAGTATGGCATTCTATACCTTGCTATGGTCAAGGGTTATGGTGTAACCCTTGAGTATGGCATTCTATAGCTTGCAATGGTCAAGGGTTATGGTGTAACCCTTGAGTATGGCATTCTATAGCTTGCTATGGTCAAGGGTTATGGTGTAACCCTTGAGTATGGCATTCTATAACTTGCTATGGTCAAGGGTTATGGTGTAACTCTTGAGTATGGCATTCTATAGCTTGCTATAGTCAAGGGTTATGGTGTACCCCTTGAGTATGGCATTCTATACCTTGCTATGGTCAAGGGTTATGGTGCAACCCTTGTCTATGGCATGCTATAGCTTGCTAGAGTCAAGGGTTATGGTGGAACCCTTGTGCAGGGCATTCTATAGCTTGCTATAGCCAGGGCTTATGGTGCAACCCTTGTGTAGGGCATTTTATAGCTTGCTAGAGTCAAGGGTTATGGTGTAACCCTTATTTATGAAATCCTATAACATGCTATAGCCAATTCTGTGACATAGCACACATAGCTTTCAAATTGCAATCAGGTGTCAAGCTAAAATATTGATTCTGCCATATTTACCAATGCAGTGGTCCCTGCATTATACGGTCCCTCTATTATACGACTTCCTCTGTTATTTGGTCTTTTACCTGTGCACGGAACAATTTTACATATTAAAGCCCCTTTATTATGCGACTCGCTCGCTAACGCGACTTACGACCGACAGTTCGACTCGTTATACGACCGGCACATAATTCAATCCCATTGTTAACTCGCTGCGTGGTGGCTTGGCGTGGCAGTCGATCTGATTGGCTCTGAACAAACAAGAGGTTGCGCTAATCTGACTGGTTGTTAATAAGCAGACGTCTAAGAGCGAATCATTATTATTAACACCTTTTGTAGGTGCAGACGAAGGCTGGAAGACGCAATCAAAATGCTGATCTTAGGATCAGATTGTCGATGCAATTTAATGGCACAGAGCTGGAGAAACCATAATCAGCATATAAGCTTAGCAACTATGTTAGACTGAATGCTGGGGCTATCATGGATAAGTGGGGTAAAGACTCTGAAGCTTAAGAAAATATTCTATGAACATTCTTCTGATGGGAAAGCTATTACATTGCTCTTCTCATTAGACCTAGGCTTAGCTGATTTCTTTGCTCCCAATGGGTGGTTGTATAGTTTTCAGAGACGCCACCATAATAAATCATCAGTTTAGCGTGGATATTCGACTGAACTTAACCCGGAGATGGTTGCTGATCAGTGTTGGCGATAATTGAGCAAATACTGCCCATCTCAGGGCATCCCTCTATTATATGACTCCCTCTGTTATAGTCAGTTTGGGCTGGCAGGACAGAATATAGTGCAGGGACCACTGTACATTTGAAGGAAATATTACAGCATTACCATGATTACAGGGGGAGATACAGCATTAGAATAATTAGCATTGATTCGGCAATGGCTTTTGGCATTGCTTCTTCACCGCTCTCAAGTTCATGATAAAACAGAAAGCATCGATCAGAATATATGTCTGCAATTTTGTAGCTTTCGGCTCCATCCCTATTTTAACCTACAAAACAAGAGAATATATAACCCTATGATATATGCTTGACCATTGAGCAATAATATATGTCTTATGACAGATTGCATAAGCTTATAAGCTTATACAGTAGACAGCCATGGGGGTAACCCCTTATGGTGGCATAGTTCAAGACAATAGGCACTAGTATCTAGTGTTACTGTGTGGGTCACCTGAGGCAAATCTAGGGTAGCCTTGCACGACCATTACACAAAGCCTTTGCTTGTAATAGTCATGTATGGCTTGGGTAAGACCATAGTCCCCACAGATACGCTCTGTATATTGAAATTTCCATTTAAAATATTCAGATTGACATGATAATAGTCAGGACATAATATCTATAACATGTGTACCTGTTATTACGTCTACTGTCTCCATTGCCTCAACTATTGGTAGGGAATACTTCACACAAACTCTTTTTTGGTTTGTTTAATAGTGGATGTTAATAGTCAATGCAGCTCCATTATATGCAGTATTACATTAGATATTACAAGACAATAGATGAAAGTATCATTGAAGTGGTTGGATCTCTGGGTCCTGCAGTCTATAAGTTTTGGAATGCACACCCAACAACTCAAATTTTAAGGAAGATATCAGTCAAAACAGCTGTAAATGGCATTAATGAATTTGGCTTTAGATGCAAACTGCAATATAAATTACCGTAAACTGCCTATTTGAAGCCGCAGCTTATATTAGGAAGTTGGAGGCTCCACTTTCCGGGTTTAAGTTGCAAGTCAGGGTAAGGCTTTAAATAGGGCCTTTTGCCGATTTCATGTGAGTGTGGCGAGACAAGCAGATGGGGAAGGGTGGGTAATATGAAAATTACTGGTGTTGCCAACATAATTTTGTTGCATCATAACGTCATACAAGTCAACAAGTCGGGAGAAAATTAAACTTGAAAGCTGTGTTGTAAGATGTTCTTTATTTGTGCCAGACAGAAACTTGATACTGGGTAGGTAGGATAGTGATTTATAAACATGCAGTAAGAGCTAGAAGAGCCAGCCACTGGTGTGACACTTGATGCGATCGTTGTTAGTGGTTGCGACTGCTTGTATAAACAATGAATTTGTTTGGTTGGTGTGATGGGATTAATTAGGGATACAGGGGAGGGGGGGGGGAAAGGTCAAAGTCTGGGTGCGGCTTATAATATGTAGTTTTCCAGAAAGGGTTCTGGATACCTGCCAACCCAGTTTTGAGGCCAAAGTTGGGGTGCGGCTTCTAATATATATTTTACAGTATAATATTATTTAGTTTACATAATATATATTAAGCTCATAGCTTTAAATATCTTGAAAGTTGAGATGGCACACTCTTGATACTTGTTCTTATGACTATACAGTTATAATAACAAGTACAAGTCATAAGAAATGGATATATAAACTTATATGTAGTTTCCGTCATCAGAAAAAGTGTCAAGATAGCTTCATCATATAGCCGTATACATTGTTCTCGGCAACAGCACCACCACAAGTGGGGGGGGCAATATATTAGTACAGTGGTGGGATATGGCGCTAAGGCGATAGAAGGCATATGGAGAGCTAGAGAAAGGTATGAGATTATGTAATTATTGAGAGAACATTTTTTTTTTTAAAAGGCATCCAATACATGGTGTATATGACAATAGGTATGAAATTGCACTTTTCAGGCTTCAGAAGAACATTTTAGGACTAACAGATTAAGCATATAGTATTTTGACTAGTAATTGAACAGTGATTATGCAGCAAGCAAACAGATGATAAAAATTATATGCAGATCTCTTGGAATGTTACAAAATAGATTTCAAGGTAGCTGACACATATGAAGGCATCTGTCGGGTAAAAGTTTGGACACAAATTCACATGAATCTAAGTAACAAAGGTGCATTTCTGCAAGTGCACAATCACCAGATCACTGGTACCTGTGCAATCACCTAATCACTGGTACCTGTGCAATCACTGGTCCCCCTTCTATATAAAACAGTTACTGCAGACATACCTTGGCCTTTTCAATATCACAGCATTGTTCTTCAGGCACCAGGCGAACGACCAGGGCAGTGACACAATGGTCAACATCTAGTTCCTGGTTCAATCTATGTTGATGTTGGGCGAGTTGCTCGTCAACTTTAACACAATCCACATACACTTTGACGGAAAATAACTTTTCTATCCTGGGAATATACTCCGTAACCAGATCACCCTTTCTTCGGCAGATAAGAAATTGATGTGTTGCCATAATATAGTCCGAGTCTATGAAGTTATTACGTATTTCCTTATTCCATGTTCTCTGCTGTAGTCCAGCAGCGACCCGCTGTCATTCGGGACTATGCCTACTGCCGCCATCATGGATTTGTACAGCTAAACCCCCACGATGACCCCAGTCACATGACGTCTTTTAGTAAACAAACCCACGTGGATGCATACATTCGTGACGATTGAGTGGCTTCGGAGTCGTGCTTCGTGATCCGTCGCACTTGGACGCAGGCCCCCCGCAAAACACGAACCACCCATAAATAGAACGGCCACAGAAAACAAAAAGCCACAGGCGCGGCATTCTGATATACACATACATCGAATGCCTGCTTATGTATAAATAGGGACGTGCAGGCTTTTTACTTTTTCTCTCGGCAGCTAGAGCACGCGGGTCCCGCTTATATACTGCAGTGTAACGGTGATCATAGATATAGTATGGTCTGACTTTGCCGCCAAGGACATATAAAAAATTGGCATAATATGGGGCATTTCGAAATACATTTCTCTTTACTATGTCTCAAACATATACCAGACATGATATTAGGTTGGTTGGTTGGTTATTCAGGACGCTTTAACCACTTTGGTCATATCGCGTCAATGGGAGAAGGAACGAGGTGTGGAGCCATGTCCCCCGGGGTAACCCCCTACTCTTTACGAAGAAAGACATCGGATCTTTATCCTGCGACCACACAGACATGGCCAAAGCAGGGCTCGAACCACCGACCCCTTTTAGACCCCTTTTCATGGATGCACCCATATAGGGGTCTGGAAGGGGTAAATGGCGACACGCGACACAGGCAGAAAAGTCGACATTCGACATTGACCCCCAAATTCCGACACTGAGAATCTGAAAGAGCAACATCCACACAGAGAGAAAAAAAGACACTGAACTTAGCCAAAAAGCGACACGGAATGTCGTGAAAAATCTACATTCGACACTGAAGATTTTGAAAACTCGACACTGGATCCCCCCTGACAGGCCCCTATAGGGATAGCGAGACCCAGCTAGCGTGAATTCATGTCATTTTGTGGTGGAATGTGACGTTGAAAGGTCGCATTCTCACCACATGTAGACCACTATATAATTGCAATAATTGTTTTTGTTACAAAATTCTTAAAATTCCCAAAAATTATTGGAAAATACTGGTAAAAGCAACTCGGGTTTCGAGGCCGCTGTAACACAATAACCTGTCCGGCCGTGATAAATAACCTGTCTGCCCACGTTTCTTTCATGTCACTAAGCATAACCAAAACTCTAACCTAACCCTAACCTATCCCTAACCTAACCCTAACCTAACCCTAACGTACCTAACCCTAAACCTAACATATATACGCGATTTACATAGCACGTCAATTCGCGCGTGCGCACTCGTCAGTCGGACGCCGGACAGGTTATTACGCTACACCGGGTCTAAAATGTCAGTATAGCAACCAGTAGTATGAAATTCCGGTAAGAAATACGGTGACCCTTTTGGGACATGACTCGACATCTTTAACAGTAGGTCTACTCTGTAATTTGAAGACACTAATATAGACGGCGCATGTAAATCGTGATCCATGATTGCTAAAATTATTATCCTATTCCCTATTTCCGTGATCAGTGATCGACGTAATTCTCGTGATCGTGATTTTCGTAAGACTGCAAATCCGTGATGCGTGATGCGCAAATATAGTTTCGTGACCCGTAACATCCGTTTGAAGTGTTCGTGCCACGATTTTGTCTTGCTCAGATTTAACTTGGTGTAGGGAAGATAAACAAATAACAATTTGTTTTAATAAGAGTTTACATTTTTTATTCCACGATATCACCATAAACGCGTTCGTCAAAGTAGCAAAAGTGAGGTCCGGCGGGTTTATTTCTGGGAGCATTGCATCTGAGCGTTATTTGAAAATTCCCCAATGATGTCACAAGATTGGCAGGTGAGCTTTGATGTAGTGCGTAGATATTTGTGGTCGAGGGCGTGTATTGTTTTTATGGTTGAGTGCGTTTCGTTGAGTTCATGGCACGAACACTTTAACTCTGTACTGCGCGACCCAGCATTTCATTCACTGCATGGGCGCATTTCTTCCGTAGCCCGGGTATATCCCCAAGGTGGACCGAAGACGCATATTGCGCATCGGTTTATGCCGCCCGACACTTCTTTCGCCCAGAGCGGGTACGTCCACGTCCACTCGCGATGCTGATGTGCGCCGTTCGAAACAGCACGGGACATTCGGGAGAAGATGGCGAAAAGTGCTCCATTGCCCCCAAATGACCATTTATTGACATTGGGCGTAGCGCTACCGGCAGGTCGGGAAGAGTACTGGGCGGCCTACCGGTCCTTGACCCATAAACACGCGCCCACTTTCAGAAAGTCGGTCCGTGACATGCCCGGAAGGGTCCCCCCCCCCCACCCAACGCGCAGCTGTCCCACCAATATACAATGCTTGATACTGATCGAGACCCTCTCCGCTCCACGTGTTCGTACGGTGCCATTATGATAGACACACGGGAGATGTCTCTGTACGGTGCCATTATGATAAGACACACGGGAGATGTCTCCGTACGGTGCCATTATGATAAGACACACGGGAGATGTCTTCGCATGGGGAACAATCACGCCTACCACACCGGAACTACAGCATTTGACATGTAGGTCCGTTAACTTGCACACCTACACGCGTCTGTCAGCCGAGACAAAGTACGTCACACTTGTGACGGGGATTTGCGCCACAGTTATTATCGTGACTGTGATTGTGATCACTGGTGCCGCGGCGAGAAAGTTTCGGCCACGACCAAACAAACATGACAGTAATGGCCTGCCGAGGCCGTATTCATAATCGACACGTAGCTTACGCCCGAAAATTGCATTATAGCCTCAGCCTCACTAGCTCATATATGGCGGTGCTCGTTATCAAGAAATCCTCTTCCATATAATTTTAGCACTTACTTAATTCAGAAAATTCACCTCTTGGGTGATTACCTATGAATTTTTAACCTGATAATCGCTCGACAAATCTTCCACTCAGCGCAAAGTCTATTGGCGTTGCCTCGGTGGCGGTTATGAATACTGCCCCTGGTACCGGCAACTTTGCGGCTGATACCGGCAGCACCGGCAGCAGTGTCTATACCAGCAGTACCGGCAGCACTGTCTTTACCGGCAGCCCCGGCAGCAGTGTTTATACCGGCAGCACCGTCAACAGTGTTTATACCGGCAGCAGTGTTTATACCGGCAGTAACGACTGCTGTGTTTATACCGGCAGCGCCGGCGGCAATGTTTATATCGGCAGCAGTGTTTACACCGGCAGTACCGGCAGCAGTGTTTATATCGGCAGTACCGGCAGCAGTGTTTATACCGGCAGTAGTGTTTATACCGGCAGTACCGGCAGCAGTGTTTATACCGGCAGTACCGGCAGCAGTGTTTATACCGGCAGCACCGGCAGCAGTGTTTATACCGGCAGTACCGGCAGCAGTGTTTATACCGGCAGTACCGGCAGCAGTGTTTATACCGGCAGTACCGGCAGCAGTGTTTATACCGGCAGTACCGGCAGCAGTGTTTATACCGGCAGTACCGGCAGCAGTGTTTATACCGGCAGTACCAGCAGCAGTGGTCATACCGGCAGTACCGGCAGCAGTGTTTATACCGGCAGTACCGGCAGCAGTGTGTATGCCGTCAGTACCGGCAGCAGTGTTTATGCCGGCAGTACCGGCAGCAGTGTGTATACCGGCAGTACCGGCAGCAGTGTTTATATCGGCAGTACCGGCAGTACCGGCAGCAGTGGTCATACCGGCAGTACCGGCAGCAGTGTTTATGCCGGCAGTACCGGCAGGAGTGTTTATACCGGCAGTACCGGCAGCAGTGTTTATACCGGCAGCGGTGTTTATACCGGCAGCAGTGTTTATAACGGCAGCAGTGTGTATACCGGCAGTACCGGCAGCAGTGTTTATACCGGCAGTACCGGCAGCAGTGTTTATACCGGCAGTACCGGCAGCAGTGTTTATAACGGCAGTACCGGCAGTACCGGCAGCAGTGGTCATACCGGCAGTACCGGCAGCAGTGTTTATGCCGGCAGTACCGGCAGGAGTGTTTATACCGGCAGTACCGGCAGCAGTGTTTATACCGGCAGCGGTGTTTATACCGGCAGCAGTGTTTATAACGGCAGTACCGGCAGCAGTGTTTATATCGGCAGCAATGTTTATACCGGCAGTACCGGCAGCAGTGTTTATACCGGCAGTACCGGCAGCAGTGTTTATAACGCCAGTACCGGCAGTACCGGCAGCAGTGGTCATACCGGCAGTACCGGCAGCAGTGTTTATGCCGGCAGTACCGGCAGCAGTGTTTATACCGGCAGCACCGGCAGCAGTGTTTATACCGGCAGCGGTGTTTATACCGGCAGCAGTGTTTATAACGGCAGTACCGGCAGCAGTGTTTATATCGGCAGCAATGTTTATACCGGCAGTACCGGCAGCAGTGTTTATACCGGCAGTACCGGCAGCAGTGTTTATACCGGCAGTACCGGCAGCAGTGTTTATACCGGCAGTACCGGCAGCAGTGTTTATACCGGCAGTACCGGCAGCAGTGTTTATACCGGCAGTACCGGCAGCAGTGTTTATACCGGCAGCGGTGTTTATACCGGCAGCAGTGTTTATAACGGCAGTACCGGCAGCAGTGTTTATATCGGCAGCTGTGTTTATACCGGCAGTACCGGCAGCAGTGTTTATACCGGCAATACCGGCAGCAGTGTTTAAACCGGCAGCAGTGTTTATATCGGCAGCAGTGTTTATACCGGCAATACCGGCAGCAGTGTTTAAACCGGCAGCAGTGTTTATATCGGCAGCAGTGTTTATACCGGCAGTACCGGCAGCAGTGTTTATACCGGCAGCGGTCTTTATACCGGCAGTACCGGCAGCAGTGTTTATACCGGCAGTACCAGCAGCAGCGGCCCGGTACATGCCCAGTGCTACAGGATAGTAAAGGTCCGGTGCAGGCCCAGTACTACAGGATAGTAAAGGTCCGGTGCAGGCCCAGTACTACAGGATAGTAAAGGCCCGGTACAGGCCCAGTACTACAGGATAGTAAAGGTCCGGTGCAGGCCCAGTACTACAGGATAGTAAAGGCCCGGTACAGGCCCAGTACTACAGGATAGTAAAGGCCCGGTACAGGCCCAGTACTACAGGATAGTAAAGGTCCGGTGCAGGCCCAGTACTACAGGATAGTAAAGGCCCGGTACAGGCCCAGTACTACAGGATAGTAAAGGCCCGGTACAGGCCCAGTACTACAGGATAGTAAAGGTCCGGTGCAGGCCCAGTACTACAGGATAGTAAAGGCCCGGTACAGGCCCAGTACTATAGGATAGTAAAGGCTCGGTACAGGCCCAGTATTACAGGATAGTAAAGGTCCGGTGCAGGCCCAGTACTACAGGATAGTAAAGGCCCGGTACAGGCCCAGTACTACAGGATAGTAAAGGTCCGGTGCAGGCCCAGTACTACAGGATAGTAAAGGCCCGGTACAGGCCCAGTACTACAGGATAGTAAAGGCCCGGTACAGGCCCAGTACTACAGGATAGTAAAGGTCCGGTGCAGGCCCAGTACTACAGGATAGTAAAGGCCCGGTACAGGCCCAGTACTACAGGATAGTAAAGGTCCGGTGCAGGCCCAGTACTACAGGATAGTAAAGGCCCGGTACAGGCCCAGTACTACAGGATAGTAAAGGCCCGGTACAGGCCCAGTACTACAGGATAGTAAAGGTCCGGTGCAGGCCCAGTACTACAGGATAGTAAAGGCCCGGTACAGGCCCAGTACTACAGGATAGTAAAGGCCCGGTACAGGCCCAGTACTACAGGATAGTAAAGGTCCGGTGCAGGCCCAGTACTACAGGATAGTAAAGGCCCGGTACAGGCCCAGTACTATAGGATAGTAAAGGCTCGGTACAGGCCCAGTATTACAGGATAGTAAAGGTCCGGTGCAGGCCCAGTACTACAGGATAGTAAAGGTCCGGTACATGCCCAGTGCTACAGGATAGTAAAGGTCCGGTGCAGGCCCAGTACTACAGGATAGTAGAGGCCCGGTACATGCCCAGTGCTACAGGATAGTAAAGGTCCGGTGCAGGCCCAGTACTACAGGATAGTAAAGGTCCGGTACAGGCCCAGTACTACAGGATAGTAAAGGCCCGGTACAGGGGCCCAGTACTACAGGATAGTAAAGGCCCGGTACAGGCCCACTACTACAGGATAGTAAAGGCCCGGTACAGGCCCAGTACTACAGGATAGTAAAGGTCCGGTGCAGGCCCAGTACTATAGGATAGTAAAGGTCCGGTGCAGGCCCAGTACTATAGGATAGTAAAGGGCCGGTACATGCCCAGTGCTACAGGATAGTAAAGGTCCGGTGCAGGCCCAGTACTATAGGATAGTAAAGGTCCGGTGCAGGCCCAGTACTACAGGATAGTAAAGGCCCGGTACAGGCCCAGTACTACAGAATAGTAAATGCCCGGTGCAGGCCCAGTACTACAGGATAGTAAAGGCCCGGTGCAGGCCCAGTACTACAGGATAGTAAAGGCCCGATACACGCCCAGTACTACAGAATAGTAAAGGCCCGGTACAGGCCCAGTACTACAGGATAGTAAAGGCCCGGTACAGGCCCAGTACTACAGGATAGTAAAGGCCCGGTACAGGCCCAGTACTACAGGATAGTAAAGGTCCGGTACAGGCCCAGTACTACAGAATAGTAAAGGCCCGGTACAGGCCCAGTACTACAGGATAGTAAAGGCCCGGTGTAGGCCCAGTACTACAGGATAGTAAAGGCCCGGTACTGGCCCAGTACTACAGGATAGTAAAGGCCCGGTGTAGGCCCAGTACTACAGGATAGTAAAGGCCCGGTACAGGCCCAGTACTACAGGATAGTAAAGGCCCGGTGTAGGCCCAGTACTACAGGATAGTAAAGGCCCGGTGTAGGCCCAGTACTACAGGATAGTAAAGGCCCGGTGCAGGCCCAGTACTACAGGATAGTAAAGGCCCGGTACATGCCCAGTACTACAGAATAGTAAAGGCCCGGTACAGGCCCAGTACTACAGAATAGTAAAGGCCCGGTGCAGACCCAGTACTACAGGAGAGTAAAGACCCGGTACAGGCCCAGTACTACAGGATAGTAAAGGCCCGGTGCAGGCCCAGTACTACAGAATAGTAAATGCCCGGTGTAGGCCCAGTACTACAGGATAGTAAAGGCCCGGTACAGGCCCAGTACTACAGGATAGTAAAGGCCCGGTACAGGGGCCCAGTACTACAGGATAGTAAAGGCCCGGTACAGGCCCAGTACTACAGAATAGTAAAGGCCCGGTACAGGCCCAGTACTACAGAATAGTAAAGGCCCGGTGCAGACCCAGTACTACAGGATAGTAAAGGCCCGGTGCAGGCCCAGTACTACAGGATAGTAAAGGCCCGGTACATGCCCAGTACTACAGAATAGTAAAGGCCCGGTACAGGCCCAGTACTACAGAATAGTAAAGGCCCGGTGCAGACCCAGTACTACAGGATAGTAAAGGCCCGGTGCAGGCCCAGTACTACAGAATAGTAAATGCCCGGTGCAGGCCCAGTACTACAGGATAGTAAAGGCCCGGTGCAGGCCCAGTACTACAGAATAGTAAATGCCCGGTGCAGGCCCAGTACTACAGGATAGTAAAGGCCCGGTACAGGCCCAGTACTACAGGATAGTAAAGGTCCGGTACAGGCCCAGTACTACAGAATTGTAAATGCCCGGTGTAGGCCCAGTACTACAGGATAGTAAAGGCCCGGTGCAGGCCCAGTACTACAGGAGAGTAAAGACCCGGTACAGGCCCAGTACTACAGGATAGTAAAGGTCCGGTACAGGCCCAGTACTACAGAATAGTAAATGCCCGGTGTAGGCCCAGTACTACAGGATAGTAAAGGCCCGGTGCAGGCCCAGTACTACAGAATAGTAAATGCCCGGTGCAGGCCCAGTACTACAGGATAGTAAAGGCCCGGTACAGGCCCAGTACTACAGGATACTAAAGGCCCGGTGCAGGCCCAGTACTACATGATAGTAAAGGCCCGGTACAGGCCCAGTACTACAGGATAGTAAAGGCCCGGTACAGGCCCAGTACTACAGGATAGTAAAGACCCGGTGTAGGCCCAGTACTACAGGATACTAAAGGCCCGGTGCAGGCCCAGTACTACATGATAGTAAAGGCCCGGTACAGGCCCAGTACTACAGGATAGTAAAGGCCCGGTACATGCCCAGTGCTACAGGATAGTAAAGGCCCGGTACAGGCCCAGTACTACAGGATAGTAAAGGCCCGGTACAGGCCCAGTACTACAGGATAGTAAAGGCCCGGTGCAGGCCCAGTACTACAGGATAGTAAAGGCCCGGTGCAGACCCAGTACTACAGGAGAGTAAAGGCCCGGTGCAGGCCAAGTACTACAGGATAGTAAAGGCCCGGTACAGGCCCAGTACTACATGATAGTAAAGGCCCGGTACAGGCCCAGTACTACAGTATAGTAAATGCCCGGTGTAGGCCCAGTACTACAGGATAGTAAAGGCCCGGTGCAGGCCCAGTACTACAGGATAGTAAAGGCCCGGTACATGCCCAGTACTACAGAATAGTAAAGGCCCGGTACAGGCCCAGTACTACAGAATAGTAAAGGCCCGGTACAGGCCCAGTACTACAGAATAGTAAAGGCCCGGTACAGGCCCAGTACTACAGGATAGTAAAGGCCCGGTACAGGCCCAGTACTACAGAATAGTAAAGGCCCGGTACAGGCCCAGTACTACAGAATATAAAGGCCCGGTACAGGCCCAGTACTACAGGATAGTAAAGGCCCGGTACAGGCCCAGTACTACAGGATAGTAAAGGCCCGGTACAGGGCCATTCGCAACATGTTATCACTCAAGGCCGTCAGCTGACAGCACATGAACCGTTCATATTTTACATTTGAACATCTGTTCGCCATCCGCGACGGGAAAGCATTACGTTTTACACTGGCATTTGTTTATGACCTGTGACCTGGACTGCTCCGGATCGCAACGGAGGGCGCATGAGGCTGGAGGGGCAGGACAGGCGGACCGGCTGACTGCCGTGATGCACAGGATGGACAAAAAGGAAAGGAAACTGTTCCTCTGTTACATCTGCTTTCCGAGCTTTTCGCGCCAAATCTAAACCCAGGCAACATCTATATCACGACTGTCAAAAAAATCGATTGTTTCATATAAATTCAGAAACCTAATAATCATCCCCGTTAGGATGTGACATGGCAAACGAGTCTATCCCGGGACACCAGCGAACTCTGTCGCGGCACCACTACTTATTTCAAAGCATCGCAAGCGCATTAACTGATGACGTATTCCACAAAGTACAAAACCTCGGGCCACTCTCTGTCATCGACTGACTCCACCTAATGTGGTCACGGACAAGGCAAAGATACATTATTTGGCAGCTTGGCATTCGTGGAATCACCATTACCACAAATGAAAGTTTGGATGATTCAAGGACCGACTCTTATTGGTATTTTGAGTTTGGTCGCACGTGGAATTTAAATAAACGAATGTTATACTTATGTAGTTGTTTTTGTTTAGCTCTGTGAAAGTATGCCTAGTACTATACCGGGCCAATTCCGAATACTGTAGCGGGCCACTGCAGCATACTGTACCGGGCCAATGCCGCATACTGTACCGGGCCAAGCCGCATACCGTAACGGGCCAATGACGCTTTGGTACAGGGCCAGTACTGGGCCACTACCGGTACACATTATTGGCCCATTACAACGCCAGTATGCAAAACGTTACTGGGCCAGTACCGTGTGCCGGTAATGGGCTAATAAACTCCGATACTGGCTGGGTGTACCGGGCAAATACCGTCCGTCATCCGTCTTTTGAACACGTGTTCGTCCACCCTGCCAGCAGAAGGAGCTCGTTCTTCACATCACCTCTGCCCCCACTCTCTGCCTTCGACTCACTCCGCTAGGGCTCCATTATATCTGTTGTCGCCTACGTCCTGAATGGATTTTCACACTCGCTCGCCAGGTCGGCGCTGCGCAGATTGATAGGAAAATTGCGTCGCGAATTTCTACAAATTAGTCCTGGGACCCAGCCTAATCCTAATAACGCATGAAATCAGGTGATGAAAAGAAAGAGTTCTGTCACAATTAGAACTTTTTCGAGAGGGAACAAGATCCGTTTTGCTGTATTAAATACGCAAAGCTCGTTATCTTTATGCTTGATTCTTGAAAACTATAATGTTGCAGAAAATTACAGCTGATTTGACCGTTTTTCAAGCATCTTGAAATTTGCCCCCGGCCGACAGCAGCGGTAAAAGCGGAGCTTGCGTAGCGCCACCGTGCGGGGAGCTTGCTCTGCCCCAAGGCCGTAACCGCCCACCTCACGGTTGACCTCAACGGTGCTGGGATCACGAATGATCTTAGAGGGTTGTTTACATTGAATATTGTATTTTCGATGTAGAATTTGAAAATATTGTCGAATGAATACAATGGAAGAGTTAAGCGAAAAAATCTTTCAAAATAACACGGAGTGAATTAAAGTTCAAAACAAAGGCCACAAAGGGGGCACATATGTATATACCATTGGTGTGTCCAAACGGTGGGGGGGGGGGGGGGCACAGGGGGCCGGTACCCTCCCTTTCAGACCCTAAGGTCTATTTGTGCCCCATGGCCTCTCCTTATATATGGCAATGCATCCAGCTTCGTAGTTTATGTTCTTTCCGTATCTTACCAACGATTATAAAGTGTGCAAATAGTACGTAACATGCACCACGGTCACCTACGTCTCAGGATTTCATACACTTTTTTTCCATGATTTTGTGGAAAACATTTTTGCCCCCCCCCCCCCTCTGCCTTTTCAAGAATTGCTGGGCACGCCCCTGTATACCTAACTATACCCACTGGTGCCAACCATACCGGTGTAGATATGGCTGTCATCACAAAACACTAAATCATAACGTGCGCAATATCTCGTGGTTACCGTGCATATAAAATCATAATGTCCCATATAGTACATAGGATTCAGCCATTTTATGTCTGTGAAGTCCTACACGGTCAGTTGGCCAGGGTCGGGTCCAGAAAATCTCGACAGGGGTTTGGGGGGGGGGGGGGCGGTTTCAGACAAGCTGAGTAGGGGATGCCAGTTTCGGTTTTCATATGTTAAATAGTATAAATTTCGGCCCTAAAAGTGGATCCGCTCCTGATTGGCATTTGTCCGTCTGCGAAAGACGATGGATTTGTAGCCTGAAAATCAGACGTTAATGTCGTGACAGTCTGAAGGATCGACACTAAGTGTCTAAGTTAAAGTTAGTCTAAGTTAGTCTGAGTTAGTGTCGATCCTTCAGACTGTCACGACATTAACGTGTGTCGATCCTTCAGACTGTCACGACATTAACGTCTGATTTTCAGGCTAATGGATTTGTAGCTTTGTTTGGTTTAATGCGTCGCGGCATTTACTCTTATGACTGAATAAGCCTATCTGTGACCGACAGCGCTTAGCGCAGTCGTCGCATCGATGACCTGTAGATAGGTCTGGGTTTTGTACTCACAGGGCCCATAGATTGGCGTTTCAAGTCTAGTTTCTCAAACTAGAGCCCGTCATGGTGGGCCATTCCCTCACGCACGACACGTGCCCATCTCCTCTTGTGGGATGCTAAAATCCTCCCAATTTGAATCGATGCTGAAAGCGTTCAAGTCACGCTTGCGTCCGCACGGTACTATGGACAATTAATCTCAGATTAAACCGGCCCCCATTTGGCTAACCCCAGGAATTGACATTTGTCGTAGGCCAAACCGAGATTGGCGTTCCTTGGTAGGGAAAGAGCTTCAATCCCAGTGAAATTGCTAGGAATTTGGAATTGGGAGTTGTTAGAAGTCCCGCCTCCTGTGAGTCACCGTAAACGAGTTCAGATACGCTTTTAGTGTAAAACAAATGTTTCCGTGCGATAATTTAACGTCGAGAAGTTTAATAAGATATAATATTTATTGTAGGCATAACATATCCATCGCGCACACAACTTACGGTCTTACCACCTACCTTTATAGTCTGCCTCAACTTGACCTGACCTACACTACAGTCAAAACGGAAACTCTCCGGACATAGGAGTACAGAAAGTATTTTTTTCTTCGAATCAGTGAATATGTTCTTGTAAACGGGAAATTTCATTGTCCGGAGAGTTTCCGTAGTCGCAACGGAAACTCTCCGGACAACGAAATTTCCCGTTTTAAGCGTTTACAGGAATATATTCACTGATTCGAAGAAAAAAGTACTTTCTGTGTGAACTTCAAATCGGGGCCTAATAAGTGTATGTCAACTCACGTTTCCTGAGACACTTGCAAATAAACTATAAGCAAATGTTGCTTTGCTGCACTTCGAAGCAGCCGATCAGCTTGATGGCGCCATTCACTGTTTACTGTGACGTCACTGGGCGATACCAGTTACATTTTTGTAAGGGGTCATAGGTTTGAATTCCTTTGTAGTGTTTTATGATTAACTCTGTTTTTAAGCATTGACGCATACCTAAAGTGACCCAGAGGGAACTTAAAATCAGTTTAGTATCAAATGAGGCTAAACTTAGATTCATTGCGCCTCCTGCAAAAGTGGGTACAGCAGATCAACCATTACCCCCTGACCATTGCATTCAACCTCGGTACCCTCGTCAAATGACGCGATGGACTTTGCCAACCTGACATAGATTTTGAACCAATCAGGTGGCAGTTGGATGACCTTTACATTTGCGCGACTGACAAAAGAACGATAAAAACAACATCGTCTGCTCTATTAAATAGCATGGCAGGTCATGTATTGTGAGGATAGGAATCGAACTGGAGATCGGTCATCGGATAAACAATTGTTCAGACAGGCCCCAGTTCACAGGTAAGGAATATGCATAGAATTCGTCCTCAACTCGTAGAGTAAACAAATAATTCGCAAATTTCGATGCCTGGAGAGTTTCCGTTTTGACTGTAGTTACAGTTGTGCCTTGTGTACTCTTCAGCCAGAGGGCGTTCCGCGGGTTGTGACTTTTTGTTGTGGGATATCTCTTAGCTGGCTTCTTTCGTTGTCACCAAAGAACTTGTATGGTGTTCTGTTCTTTGTTGTCACACGAATACCTATTTGAGATTTCGATGATCAGCAATAATATGTTTTCTCGGAGATCTCGCTATTCTTAGTTTGTCATATGCTGCATATGGGCCCGTATACGGGGTTCACTCAGATCCACTCACGCTGTGCAGTAATATAATAGTTTTATTACACATTATTCATGCAACTAAACTGCTGAAATTACAACGTGACTATGTGATTTTGTATCAATATATTAGATTTGGCATGCCCAAAGGACGAACATTTATTATTCATACACAATTTGTCCATTTGCAAGGCAAGAAGGCATAGTAAGTATAAGTTAGTCTGAAAGGTGCAATGCCATGATTTATACCAAATTTGTCAAAAAGCGGGACATTATGCGCTTTGGGAGCAGAAATAATGCCGATAACACCAATTGTCGCTTGTTCCAGGCCTCCACAAAAACAAGGATGGTTCCACTCTCACGGCAACGAGCAATCAGATGCTTGTATGGCTATAATGACGCCCCATCGGAGCGCCATCTGGCGTGAGTTACCCTTCAGTGGAACTAGCCTTGCATTTGAGGAGTCCGGGAACGAGCGATATTTTTGAAAAGGCGGTGAGTGGCAGAAGGTTTGTTTCGGTGAATATCTTGTCGGGCTGATGAATTAGCCAGAAGCGCTTGGGGCCTTCAATCGTTGTGCTTAGCTATTTATACATGTATCCTGGACATGAATATGTGAAAGATATGTGCCGTCTTCACCACATTTTTGTGGAATCCAAAAATCTTTGCTTTAGGACGACAGGCCGAGATCGGTGCTCCATGGCCCTCCAGTCCGCCCTGCGGCCGGTGGGCCATGTTACAGGGCTAAGCAGAGGCCCTGGCCTGGTCAAACAGCGGCAGATCTAAGGGGGTTGGGGCGGGGGTGGGGGGGGGGTGAGGTTTAATCCCCCCCCCCCACCTCAACCAAGGAGATGTTGAGCAAAAATTGCCGTTTTTCCATGCAAACTGGTGTGCCCCCTCCCGCCCCGGCCCAACCGTTTGCAAATTCCCTTGTTTCCGTGCATGCAAAACATGAACAGATATGTCCAGTCCAGTTTGGATTTTTCATTTGTGAATCAGGTTCTCGAACCCTGTTAACATCCGTATCAGTGAAGAAATATAACAGAAAGCGCTGCGATCCGCCAAACATGGAACAAAGATAAAATGCGCGTTTTTTTTGGATCAAAAGAAAGTTTATTTCTCGCTTTTAAAAATACATCTGACCATTCAAGAAAACACAGCCGACGGGCACCGCCAACCTGGACAAATACTCGATAAATTACGTTAACGACTGAACGTCATCGGTCACGTTACCGTCAGATCTGTTCCCATGCTCTGTTCGCCGGTTGAGAGGCAGAACCAGCTTGCAGCACTAGTAGCGAAAGTGGAGTAAAAGCAAGAATCGTAAAAACCGATGATACTTTTATGTAAAGTCCGCAGTTGTATTCACATCTGTCATGGGCATTTACGGGGTGAAGTAGGCTACTTGTTATCATCTTAAACAGTTCTATAAAGTTCGCCAGAAAGATGATAACTCACAATAAACTTTGTACAACATATGACAGAATTTATTTCCAGTTGGTCTTGTCACAAGAGACGGCCATCAGACTTTGCCCCTATGGGTCTCTATTATCGAACTAAGAGTTAAAATCTGTGGTTGGTTGATACTCTGGGTTAATCTAGACGAGTACAATATATAAATTGGACCTGCGCCAGCGTGCGGCTAATGCGAGTCAATGCGACAGGTGTGTTGTCGTGACATGTACGCCGTGATTCAACCCCGACAAAAGTAAATATGCGTCCGGTCATTTAAACTGTAATATGAGCTGTAACATTTCGCAAAGATTTAATTGAGCCATCGCGATCAACGTCTTCAGACAACGAGAACTGCTTGGTTAACTGGATCCTGTAGCGGGTGTCGTCACTACTATAATACAAACGTTATTGTATCAAGGAGCTTACAGTTTCGTGCCATGCTGGCAAAGTAATTGCCGGAAGTGATATAGGCCTACATAATATTCACTTCTAGGGATTTGTTGCTAAGTTTGATAAGGAAACTAACTGCTGCTAATATAATAAACAATGTTTAGACAAAGCAAATGATCACAAAATTACCAAATGATTCCGCCACACGTCGTTGGCGGGTAATATAAATGAAATGAGTTTCCATGGTAACATCACAGCACACATACGCACGGAAAGGTAATCACGCGCTAGAGGTCACAAAGGTCACGTTTGACATCTCACCATCGCAAGTAACAAACAACAACTGTTAGCAGCAGGCGAACACAGAGATTTTTCAATCTCCAGAAATTAATAGATAAATATGTTAAGTACAGCACAGACTATTGTGGAAATAAATTATGCAACAGTAATATATAACACATTTTTCTTTCGCCACGATCGGGGCGTGTCCGTTCTTGGCAGTATCAAAATCCAGCCCCCCTTAATTGTAACATGCACACACTTGAATACCATATGCATGCTACTGGCTGCAACGTACGTCTAGGCCGATGAAGAAAAGACTATAGCATTGGGTGTTAAATATTGCCCTCGGTTGGGGTAGAGGGTAGGTTATGAAAGAATACACACAGATACAAAGCATGGATCATGCCACTCTGTCCAGAGCATGTTAGTAAGTATGGCAATACGCCACATGAGAGATAACTTCGTCTGACGTCTACCTTATTTGGTCGATGAATGTTTGCGGCAGAACATCAGTGACGACTCACTATAATAAGGACTTTCAGTAACTTCAATGACATCGTGGGCATCGCATGCCAAAAACAGGGTTCATGACAATCACAACCGCCTTGGAGTTCTTCTCATCTTGAGGATAATTTGTAATGGGAAGCCAAATGCAAGCCACCTAATGTCCCAAATCTTGAGGAGAACAATGTAAAATAACTTCATCCTTTTGCAAAAGAAAAAACAACTGAAATCGAAAACGCCAGACGGATGAGATCGTTGGCTCTTTCATGTGAGCACGAACCTTAATCTTAGCATGGCTCACGTATTGCTCACGCCTCGCCTTTACTGAAATACAACTAATCTACCACATCTGGCGGACCTTAACATTTGGACTATGCATGAGTCACTTTTCTACTGTCATTAAAGTATTTGATCTCTTGTGTGATATACAAACAACGTGCAACCGATCTTGAGAAAATATACTCGGAAAACTGTTATATAAAGATTCCTTTTCCGCTGAAGGATCTGCTAATGCTCATCATAAAATGAAATGATAGCACGCCTCCTGCAGCAGTCAATGATAGCCAAGAGAGAGCGAGCAAGATAGAGACACAGAGTGATAAAGACAGAGAAAGAGACAGAAGGGGAGAGAGAGAGAGGGATTGAGAGAAAGAGAGTAAAGAGGGCGGGCAAATACATAGAACTTCTCGGGCGCTTCCACAGGATTTTTTGTTCCGCCATTTTGAAACAACGGCGTCAAGACAACGATCCCGTGACCTACGTCCACTGACACCATTTGGCAAGCGACGCTGACGTCGGTCAGGTTTCCCATACATATAAACTTGTTTGTTTATCAGCTGAATTTCTCTTTGCACAGGCGGGATGAATATAAACAACTCAGATAGTTGAACCGTGATACAAAAATACAATGACAATGAGCCTTCTCCACGCTACGCTACAATAACAAAGTTTGACTATCTATATACACGGTATATATATATATATATATATCTATATAGATGTATATATACATCAGGGTGCCACAGTCGAGTGAAAACTATAATAGCGGCAAGTGGGCGCTTGTACAGCTCTTTGCATCGTAACAATATCGTAACACCATGTTAACCTACATTATCGAGAAGAGTTTCAGTTTCCATTATTGTATCGGTAGGAAACTACAATTAATGATGTCTTGATGGGACTGCAGAGAGAGTTGTAAGAGGTGCCGTGAGTATTGTCACGTCGTAATTTTTGCAATGAGTTCTGGGCACCTCCGTACCAGCCGTACCAACGATGACGTTTCACTAAGTGGAGCTTTTGGCACATCCTGTATTTTGATTGGGACACCCATGGTACGAGCTATGCTGGTCATACTCGCGAGGATTGGCGTGTTTAGGACCGAAACAGTAACCCACCGTCCACCGGCGTGTTCCCATCTCCTAGCTGAAGTACTATCCGGTCATAATACATTACGTAAAAGCACCTCAACAAATGACATGACTTCCCAGAGGTGTTCATAAATAGCCACCATGGCGACCTTGCAAAACTTTGACCTGTTGCGGTCAAGCCAGCTGGCTCACTTTATTCGTTTTGACATTTAGCAGTAGCTGCTATTGCAGTCCCCATATAGTCTCAGGCCGTCTCAGCTCTGAACTGCCCCGAGATTATATATTCAGCATTGGCAAGACCAGGAACACCTGTCGGGTCCCCACCTTGATGAAGGCGGAAACACCACTAAACATGGATGATTACCTTACCTTTTTTGGTCATAGAATAGTCAAACCAAGCAGACCCACTCGCCTAAAGCTCGAGTCCGCCCAGTGGCCTGTCACAAGGGATTCAGCACGGTCAATCAACAAGGTTACCACAGCAACGTGAGTTCAACCACTGTGGATGTTACCGTGGCAACGGAGCACCTCGGAAGGGATATACTGTAATAACAGTTCGCGCTTAATTATCGCTCGATCTGGGTTTACATCGTGGATTGTCACAACTTGTCGATCGGGTTAACACCAAATCCCGTTACATGGTCACTTCCCAATACCATCACTCTGTCCCATCACCACAACCACTGATTCTCAATTGTGGACTCCACCAACCTCACCAAAGTATGACATTTGACCTGACAACATTCGCGAATTCCACAGATACGTCCGACTCGAGCAATATGACCGCGGCTGTGATTAAACTTAACCTATTCAAGTAACTTCACGCTGCGTTTATCATAAACAACCTCTACATTTACTGCGGTACTTTCATAATAACAAGCACCGTATTTACTGCGGCATTTTCATAAAAAAAAGAACCCCCGTATTTACTGCGGCACTTTCATAAGAAAAACAACCCCCGCATTCACTGCGGTACTTTCATAAGAAAAACAACCCCCCTATTTATGGCGGTACTTTTACCATAAACAGTCCCATGTATTTACTACGGTTCTTTCACCGTAAACAACCCAATTTACTGCGGCACTTTCGTCATTAACAAAGCCGACATTTACAGCGATACTGCGACTAAAAACGCCGAGACTCACACGACATCACCACAAATTCATATACTGTATTTAAAAAAAAAAAAAAGAGACTCACTGGCCAACACATCTGGTTACACACGATAATACTGAATGCTTTTACAATGCCGTTTCACGTGATATATGGACAATGGGATGTGCCTGGTTCGCAGATGAACAAATCCTAGTGTCTGGTTGGTTGGCTGCTAGCACGTTGAGTGAATGGCTATCCGAGACGCTGTCGCTGTCCTGAAGGATACTGTTAGCACTGTTGGGAGGAGTGTCCTCCTCTTTGATGGGCTCCATCTCCTGTTTCGTCTCCTTCTCTCCCAAACTCAAACTTCTTTGCTGTAATGACGAGACGAGAGACCACAACGTGAGACCCAATGCCCTCTCCCCGAATTACTCAATAGTGGGCATCTTCGATTCGTATAAAACAAATTACGGATACATAATCCTATCTAGCCATGTTGTATATCACTCAAGGCGCCCCCTAGGGACGTTCATCATGTTCGGACGCCTGGTTGTGTATTCAGGACGCTTTAACCACTTTTGGTCATATCGCGTCAATGGGAGAAGGAGGGGAGAGTGGAGCCAAGTTCCCGGGGGTAACCCCTACTCTTTGCGAAGAAAAACATGGGATCTTTATCCTGCGACCACACAGACATGACCACAGCGGGGCTCGAACCATCGATCCACGTGCCGTTAGGCTCTCCGGTGACCAGAGCACTCAAGGCGAGCGCTCTAGCCCACTGAGCTACAGGGCCGGCCCCAGGTTCGGACGCACCCCACTTGTCAAACTTCAGGTGTACTGTTATAGTGCCGAGATTTTAATCATCAAAAGCGACAAAAGGCTTAAACCCGTAAATGGCGATGTCTTATATAAGTGTAAGAGTGACATCAAAAAACAACACTGTAAACATGAGATACGTACGCCGGCGTGCGTTCAAAATATGATTACAGGCATCAACTGACCTCTTTGACCTTCTCCTCTTGTTCCTTTTTGGCTTCTTCGTCTTTAATAACTTTGACCCATAATTCGTGATTTTCTTGCAGGTTTTTCGTGAGCCAGCAGTGAATCTTCTTTGTTCTCTGTCGACTCTTCGTTGGTGATGCTGAAAACAAAAATGCCAAACATTCGTGTAATCCTATGGAAGCTGTTCAGACGGAGGATGTGACACAATAAACCGGGTCAGGGAAGAGCTTGGCGGGTACAGTCAATAGCAATCCATCATTTATGCCAATACCAGCCGTGTGTACTGAGACCAGAGGTAAAGAAACGTAATTGTATGACATTAGTCGAGCATTGCACCCGATGTTAGGTTTTAATGTTCTACATTTTGCGACGGGGCTTTTTTAGGCACAAATCCCATTAACAAGAGCGATGCGAACCTTGTACTCCAGCATCTCTTTCTTCACTGGCTTCATCGTCAGCGTTCGTACAGCTCCCGAAAGAAGTGTTTTGGTCTCGTTCACACTCGGCGGCATCATCTGCAAGATACAAGTAACTTATACATGTATTACTGGCGGCACCACCTGTAAGATACAAGTAACTTATACATGTAATACTGGCGGCACCTGTAAGATACAAGTAACTTATACATGTAATACTGGCGGCACCACCTGTAAGATACAAGTAACTTATACATGTAATACTGGCGGCACCTGTAAGATACAAGTAACTTATACATGTATTACTGGCGGCACCACCTGTAAGATACAAGTAACTTATACATGTATTACTGGCGGCACCACCTGTAAGATACAAGTAACTTATACATGTAATACTGGCGGCACCTGTAAGATACAAGTAACTTATACATGTAATACTGGCGGCACCACCTGTAAGATACAAGTAACTTATACATGTAATACTGGCGGCACCACCTGTAAGATACAAGTAACTTATACATGTATTACTGGCGGCACCACCTGTAAGATACAATTAACTTATACATGTATTACTGGCGGCACCTGTAAGATACAAGTAACTTACACATGTAATACTGGCGGCACCACCTGTAAGATACAAGTAACTTATACATGTATTACTGGCGGCACCACCTGTAAGATACAAGTAACTTATACATGTATTACTGGCGGCACCACCTGTAAGATACAAGTAACTTATACATGTAATACTGGCGGCACCGGTAAGATACAAGTAACTTATACATGTATTACTGGCGTCACCACCTGTAAGATACAAGTAACTTATACATGTAATACTGGCGGCACCACCTGTAAGATACAAGTACCTTATACATGTAATACTGGCGGCACCGGTAAGATACAAGTAACTTATACATGTATTACTGGCGTCACCACCTGTAAGATACAAGTAACTTATACATGTAATACTGGCGGCACCTGTAAGATACAAGTAACTTATACATGTAATACTGGCGGCACCACCTGTAAGATACAAGTAACTTATACATGTAATACTGGCGGCACCACCTGTAAGATACAAGTAACTTATACATGTATTACTGGCGGCACCACCTGTAAGATACAAGTAACTTATACATGTAATACTGGCGGCACCACCTGTAAGATACAAGTAACTTATACATGTATTACTGGCGGCACCCACCTGTAAGATACAAGTAACTTATACATGTATTACTGGCGGCACCTGTAAGATACAAGTAAGTACGATGGCACTCACCACAATCCTACATTAACATATATGAACTATGTTTTCATAGTTATAGAAGGGGAAGTATAGGAGTGATATAGTTACCGTGATAGTTGACAGATACCTATTGGCAGCTATTAGAAGTACAAATACCTGCTCTCCGACAAGAAGACAAATAAAACAAGTAAGTCATTATCACCCTCCGCCGGAGCCTTCCCCGCTACCGGCCATTGACAACTCATACACGCAGCAAAAGGTCATCCCAAACGCAAATGGCAAAAAAAAAGTATTTTAATATTCCTACGATTCACGTTTTGTTTTGTGCCGTTCAGTACGATTCGCCTTGTTGTTTCGTCAAGTTGAGTATGACTGTATTAAGCGCTCACAGAGCGCAGACGAAATGTGTCCGGCTCCCACCCAGGGTCTTCAACTCTTTGTCTACAACGCTTGCTCATATGGATACCGCCTATGAGATAAAATGTGTTACATAACATAAAATCGATTTTTTTTACGATTGACGATTGGAGGCACTCTCGTCATGGAAGAAAATGACAAAGCCCTCATTATGAAGTAATTTTGTCAATTTGTCGGGGCTCTAAAGGCCCCCTGACAGTTCGCGACAGCGGAAATCCAAGCCGCTAATGGCCAACCGGAAGTCGCCAGCAGAGCCTCATTATGGCGCCGGCCTCATGTGTCGCCGCCTGGTGGCAGACGGGAAAGCTCCAGGACTACTTAGTCGCTAAAAGCCGGCACATGAGAAGTCACGTTAGTCCATTCTCCTTCACCGCTGACCAGCGAAACAACTTCACGACGACATCTGCGACTTAACAACAGCAAGGAAGTTCTTTTTTTTCACATACATTTGTTTAATAATGTCATGTCTTGGGGGGGCAGCTTTTCGAATTTACATCGTTACGAAGCCGCAGCAGTTACCAAACTAGTTGTTATATTGTTAATATCAGTGCGATTTTGTTTCGTTCTTATTTTTAGTTTATTTCTTTATAATGCGTATTGAAATTGGAAAAACAAAAACGTGACATCCCGGCGGTCTGCAGGCACTGCAGCCATACATTTTGTACATGTGACTACACCTCGAAACCCGCGAAGGTAGACAAGGCGTGTTCATTATGGAATTAGCGCCCTGGAGGACATATCTCAAACCAATTCCAGTGACATTCCAGTAATTGCTGGGCTGAAAATGGAAACGCAGACGCCAAACCTTTTACCGGGATTTGCGGATGGTATGAGGGTGAGGGGTGGGGGGGTGGGGGTATTCTTCGCCTTCCGTCACCATTTGTCATTTCCGTCACCTCTGCGTGAGAAGTGACTCGAAGATGACGAGGGAGGTGACCCTGACTTTCTATGGCACCTTCTGCTCCAACGCCGCCGCAAACCCTCACCCCCCCTTTCCACACACCCCTCTTCATGCATACCCATGACGACCCATCCACTGCGAGGGATATATATATATATTTTTTTTTTATGTCATATAACCACGTCTGCTTGTGCCTTGTGAACCCTAACACTAGGGAGAAGAAAGAAGCACATGTGTCTTGTGCACCGCAACATTTACACCGAGTCCCGGGGGTAGGCCCGTGGGGTGTCAGCCAGGCGCATCTGGCAGACGACGGCCACGCAGGCTGACCTGTCCACACCCCTCGGCCGGACAAAAGGCATGGAGGGATGCGTGTGGGTGGGTGTGTGTGTGTCGGGGGGGGGGGGGGGGGGGTTCACAAGGATGTATTGATGCCCGACCATCCCTGTCCCTTTCAGCTGCAGATGGAGGACTCCTCTTGGCTATTGTTCCTCTTGGTCTCATCAGTTTCCAGGTGTAGCCGTCATAGAGCGATACGTCTAGCCGTCATAGAGCGATACGTCTAGCCGTCATAGAGCGATACGTCTAGCCGTCATAGAGCGATACGTCTAGCCGTCATAGAGCGATACGTCTAGCAGTCATAGAGCGATACGTCTAGCCGTCATAGAGCGATACGTGTAGCCGTCATACAGCGATACGTCTAGCCGTCATACAGCGATACGTCTAGTCGTCATAGAGCTATACGTCTAGCAGTCATAGAGCGATACGTCTAGCCGTCAGAGCGATAAGTCTAGCCGTCAGAGCGATAGGTCTAGTCGTCATAGAGCAATACGTCTAGCAGTCCTAGAGCAATACGTCCACCAGTCATAGAGCGATAAGTCTAGCCGTCATAGAGCGATACGTCTAGCCGTCATAGAGCGATAGTTCTAGCCGTCATAGAGCGATACGTCTAGCCGTCATAGAGCGATACGTCTAGCCGTCATAGAGCGATACGTCTAGCCGTCATAGAGCGATACGTCTAGCCGTCATAGAGCGATAATTGGGGTCGTCAGTGACTTTATGCATTTAATACAATTTCAAGAGTTTGGAATCAAACATGTTTCAATAGCTATGTGATTTGTAAGTAGACCCGTGCCTAGTACCACGCCACTCACCCTCTGTATCGCTGTCCTCCTCCACCCACGTGCCGGGAAGCAGTCCGGCCTCGGCGACAGCGTTGCACAGTGGCGCCACCAGGTGGTTGATAAATGACTCCTGTAGCTTAGCCAGCTGCGGGTGTTTCCGGTCCATGTAAGGAGAGATGGGCAACCCGCGGCTCTGCTCATCGTCGCCCTGGCAACAAAACCGATAAACAAACAAAATGTTAAATGGTTTTGTTGAAAAGTTATGCCGAGGGGATGAATACTTAATGAACTGATGCTGTTGGTGTGCTAGGATACATCCCCAGCACCCCCAAAACCTCAGAAAGCTAGCCGCTAACCCACACTCTGCCAGTCATGTCGAGCCGCTAGTCATCGCCTCTGCAAGCTTCTCCCTCTCGTCTACACGGCTATAAATAACATGGTGCAGCGGCCATCGGCGGAGTGAGTGTGAGGGGTGACGGGAGAGCGGGGGAGCAAACAACGCTGTGACAGGCCATTAAAATAGCCAATACAACGGGGAGCAAACAACGCTGTGACAGGCCATTACAATAGCCAATACAACGGGGAGCAAACAACGCTGTAACAGGCCATTAAAATAGCCAATACAACGGGGAGCAAACAGCGCTGTGACAGGCCATTACAATAGCCAATACAACGGGGAGCAAACAACGCTGTGACAGGTCATTAAAATAGCCAATACAACGGGGAGCAAACAACGCTGTGACAGGCCATTAAAATAGCCAATACAACGGGGAGCAAACAACGCTGTGACAGGCCATTAAAATAGCCAATACAACGGGGAGCAAACAACGCTGTGACAGGCCATTAAAACAGCCAATACAACGGGGAGCAAACAACGCTGTGACAGGCCATTAAAATAGCCAATACAACGCACCACAGATGACACCTTAATAACCCATCGACCGGTCAATCAACATTAAGGCATAGACGGCAGATTAAAGCACATCATTCAGATAATTCCACCGTTAGGCGCCACTGCAGGTGCAATGCATTATGGGTATCATATTGGTCTACGCAACCTATTTTTTTTTTGCGTCAGTCATGCTTTTTGCGAGATATTTACGGATATTAAAATCGTATATACACGTTGAAAATAGATTATTTAAGACACTGAGTACACATCGGTGACATGACACCGTTTACAAGACCTGAAATTTGAAACGCCCATGTAGGCGTTCAGTGAGTATAAACCTAGATCTAACGACATGTCATCGATGCGACGACTGCGGTAAGCTGTGTCGGTCACAGATAGGCTTATTTAGTCATAAGCGCAACTGCCGCGAAACAAATCTTACTACTTAAACCAAAAGAAAAGCTGCAAATCCATCGCCTTTCGCAGACGGACGGATGCCAACAAGACACCGTTTACAGACTGGGTACACACCGTTTACAGACTGGGTACACACCGGTAACATGACACATCGAAAATACAAGTGAACGGTCCCTTATCATAATAATAATGATATAACAGACGTCTAAAAAGACATACACCGAATGAGGGATATTACGTCTGGGGAGTGTCCTAACACGAGAGTCACTGGCACCCACAGGAAGGCTCTGGCAAAACAAGACGGTTCACAGTATGGCGCCAAGGCGTCCGCCCTGGGTCTGTCACATATAACCGGTGCAGCCGACATTTCATGATCCCTGACAACATAAGAAGTTTTTGCAACGTTAAACCGCATTTATAGGGGGGGTAGTCGATTATCGGTCATCATTGCACGATCGAACTATAGGCCTCACGGTTTTTAGTCCCACATTATTTTGTAAACCAATCGGGGACTAGCTCATCCCGTTTCCGGTCAGAATCGGCACAAGGTGGACGCTTTTATTTCCGGTTTCATTTCAACATGTCATAATAATTTTTTTTGCTTTCGAACTAGCTTCGGTCCTGTGGTATTCCAAAACACGACACGCCCACATAAATATACTTAACCCATTCCATCCCAACTCAGCATACTCCCTGCATACCGTCCGTGTCTCACTCGCCCTCTCCCACCCAGGGCAACCTTAATAAGCCTCACGTTAGTGTCAAGCCTGGCGGGCAGTACGCTCAGTAATAACAATAGAACTTGGGTTGGTTGGTTATATAGGAATATCCAGGACGCTTTAACCAATTCTTTTAACCAATTCTGGTCACATTGCGTCAATGAGAGAAGGAAGAAAGAGTGGAGCCATGTCCCCGGGGGTAACCCCCTATTCTTTACGAAAAAGGACATGAGATCTTTATCCTGCGATCACACAGACATGGCCACCGCGGGGCTCGAACCACCGATCAACGTGCATTTAGGCTCTCAGGTGACCAGAACACTCAAGGCGAGCGCTCTAACCCACTGAGCTATCGGGACGGCCCCTCAAAACAACTTGGGCGTCCTACATTATCAAGGAACTCTGTATAGGTAATGGACACTGGAGACTGCCGACAAGCTCTCCGAGGATTGCAAACACCGAAAGCATCGGAAAGCAGGCGAATGGAAATTATACACCTGTCCATCAATGCGATAAATGGCAAGTGTTGGGGGATGGCGGGAGGGGGGGGGGGTGCAAGATCGAACTATAGGTCTCACGGTTTTTAGTCGAGGGGAGGGGGGGGGGTCGAAACAGCCCAGTTATTCCCTAGAGGTATTTGGCGGGTACAGTTTTCTCTCATTCCGAATAACACTATACTGAGGATAACACTATACTGAGGATCCTCGTCTACGTATATTAATATTTCGCAGAAAGCAAGTTGCATGCTCGTTAAAGTTGTGACATTTGACACGCCAGTAACCGCAAGGTCGGACTCATTCTGTACGTTTCTACCTCAGCGCCTCCTGCCGGATAATCATCGCAATGTCTGTGCGGCAGAATGTCGAACGAAAATAAAAACAGGCAACCGGGGACCACTCACTACTGCGGCAGAGACATGTTTTTTAAATACAACAATGTTGAGGACAGAAACTACTACCAAGACCCAGAAAATAATTTGTTTAAAGCACCTAGCTTGAAAATGCCATGCCACGTCATCACGTGTGCGGAATCGATTTTGTTTATTTTTGTTTATTTTTGTTAGTTTTTTCACAAGTATGACTCCCTAATAAGCCGATGGTACGACACCTGTTCGTAGAACTCCTCGCTGATGCGGTGGGTCCAGTTGAAGTGGAGGTCTTTCCGCTTGGCCGGGCCGTTAATGTCCGCCATCTTGATGACCATGTTGGACACCATGAGACGATCACTCTCCGACGTCCAGTCGATGCCAGGAGCATCGGCGTCCGTGGCCTGGTTAGTAATAGAACACAATGTAATCAAACATAAGAACATATCATATGGGATAATCTTAGAACCAGATTCGTTTTATTTGCTCAAGCATTCATAACAGAACAACGGGAAACAATAAAAGGTAATGAAAGCTAGTTAAAGATAATGTATGTACCGTACGATAATAAAGGTTAGTATAAGATTAATATTTCACAAGATGACATATATTACAAAATACTACATACTACAAAATAACGAAATCACAAGATGACATATGATATTACAAAATACTACATACTACAAAATAACAAAATGTTATACAAAATAATAAAAGGTTATACAAAATAATACAATGTTACACAAGACATCATAAAAGTCTAACCCAAAATAATATAAAATATTGTAAAATAACCAAAAATAATATAAAATATTGTAAAATAACCAAAAATAATATAAGATAATGTAAAATAACCAAAATATAACATCCGATATATAACAAGCACGGCAGTCTTCCTCACCTTGGAGTTGAACTCAGCAAGCAGCTCAAAGTGTCGCTTGAGGTCAGTGGCGAGAATGGCTTCGATAACGAGGAACCGGAATCGTTTGAACTCTGCCTTGTCGAGGTGCTTCAGGAAGTGGTACCTGGGGTCGGACAGGTAGAGACGCCATGCCGAGGCCGCGTGGTGGTTCTCCAGCACCGACCGGTCATTGTACAGGATGGCCTGCAAGGTCAAAGTTTAAAGTCAGTGCAACGGACTACAAGGTCAAAGTTCAGTGAAAAGGACTACAAGGTCAAGGGTCACTGTGTAGGGTCACCTGCTAGGTCAAGGGTCATTGTAATAATCGCATGTAAGCCTGTAAGGTCAAAGGTCAGTGTAAAGGACAACATTCAAGGGCAAGGGTCATGGTGTTGGGTCGCCTGCAAGGTCAAAGCTCATTGCATATGATGCCTTGCATGTCAAAGAATTACCAATGTTCACATGCACTTGTACTTGAATTGTACTTGGATTATTGTATCCCGTAATGACTAACGCCTGGCTACACCAAAACACAAAACATGGAGGAAACACACGCTGCTTGCTAGTACGCACCGCATCCCCCTAGAATTCTTGACGCTTCTTGCAGCCCATGACGTATTCATATATAGAAACAGTCACATTGCAAATCATCGGAATGCCCCACAAATATTCAACGCAGCCAGACAAGGCACGAGTGCCATCTCTCAACATAAATCAGAGCCACTGGAATTATTCTGGTGTTATGCTGTCGCATCCGAAGCCAAGATTGCTCGAAGAAAACAAAAGTTAAAAAGGGAGGGAAAACATCCTTCCCGGTTCTGACTTGGAACCAGACACGTGTCAGACTTAGAACCGGACATGTGTCAGACGTGGGACCAGACACGTGTCAGACTCGTCAGACTCGTCAGACACGTGTCAGACTTGTCAGACACGTGTCAGACGTGGGACCAGACACGCCTCAGACTCGTCAGACACGTGTCAGTCGTGGGACCACGCACTGGGCTGGTCAGCCCTCCTTCCCAAGAAGCACCGTGGCACGCAGACATCCCCGGTGTCTCCAATATACAGCCGTCTTGTGTCAGCCACGATGATGAACAATTTCTTTGACCACCGAACACACCCACATTATACCTATATTTATGGATATATGGCACGTCGGAATATTACACTCACAAAAGGAAGGTTCTTATTACAGGAAATGACGGAATTACGACAGCTGATGTCGAACTAAATCTGGCCGTGCGGCGACCAACTGGCTCCCTTTCACGACCAGTTTATAGCGAGATGGTGGCCATCTAGGGCCTTGCCACCTCATAAAGCTCATCCTTATTGGTAGGGTCTGAGCAAGACGCGGGGTGACGTCCCTTCTCGGCGGTGCCTGCCCCCTCCCCCCCCCCCGCCCCCGCGCCCATACCCCACCATCCCCTTGTACCCATCCTTCCCAGTCACCCCTGGAGATATACATGTATATAGTCCCCCATGCTCAGACCCGGACCAGCCCAGCCCCTCGCTTGAAAAAGGTGTGGCGTGGTATAAGACGGTGTCTGTAGAATTAGGGGCCTCAAACAGCCCTTGATGTCAAAGAGGCGCTCCGGGGATCGTTTCACTAAGAGTTACGAGCTCGTAACCGTATCTTCCACATGCTAATTTAACGACAGATCCTAATTTTACGAGCGATTGAAATAAGCTTTATACTGCGATTATTGGGGTGCAGCTGTCTTCGTGCACTTTGTTTTTCCCCAATATTATTCAAAATTATGTTTGCCATAAATTTATTATGAAATTCAACAAATTTCATTTCTCTTCGGGCCAGCAATCCAATTTTTTCATTTTACGATCAAAAGTTACGAGATCTTAGTGAAATGATCCCCTGGCGACTACACAATTCTTTACATAAAGGACGCTGTCCCGTATTTATGAGGGGGGCTCCCTGGTGTAGTGGTTAGCGCACTAGACCGCAGATCAATAGGTCCTGGGTTCGAATCCGGGCTCGGGCACCTAATCTGGGGCATGTTTCATTCCTTCATCCTTCATCGTCTCGGGAGGTTCCTTGGCCCAATTTAGCCTGTATGTGCACAAAAGTGGCCTAAAACATCAACATTCCATTCTCGTATTTATGCAACTTATGCCTCAAAAGCGCTCTGACGCCAATGCAGTGTTGTCCTTATGCAGGCCGTACAATACATTGCACCATTGACGGAAACCGTCTGACATCTCTCGGATCTTTAGTATCTTTACTTGAAGAAAGTTATAGATCTACGTGTCATAGCAAAAATGCGATCTGGTACTCATATACATGTAGGATTTTGCCACTGGGTGGAACCACCGCCCCCCCCCCCCACTCATCATTTGTAGTCGGGGCAACCCGCCCCCCTCATCATTTGTAGTCGGGGCAACCGTCCCCCTCATCATTTGTAGTCGGGGCAATCGGCCCCTCTCATCATTTGTAATCGGGGCAACCCGCCCCACTCATCATTTGTAGTCGGGGCAACCCGCCCCCCTCATCATTTGTAGTCGGGGCAACCCGCCCCCCTCATCATTTGTAGTCGGGGCAACCCGCCTTCCAGTGTACACCCGTATTAACGCCCTCCGACAGTGAAGCCAGCCCGCGTACACTGATACACATCACATTGGGTCGCTGTTTGGCATTCAGTCGTCGCCACCCTCTCCGCCCTCTCCACCGTTTCCGCCACGTGACGTCACGCGTGACATCGCCCGTGACGGTAATGTCACATGCCTGAGCCGTTGACGTCTCCCAGCAACAATTAATTACAGGGGGGGGGGCGGTGAGGGAAGGGAGGTGAGGGGCCTCGTGCCCGCCCGGGTAGGGGGCGCTCACTGCGGCTGGGCCCCGACGTCGTCTGATGTCTCGCCCACACGGGGGCGCTACGCGATTTGAGTGGATCTGTCGCGATCCGAAGGCTTCTGCCTCACAGGGATTCGTCACGATGAGGATGGGGTCCAAGGAAATGGGGGGTCGTTGGTGGGGGTCATTGGTGGGGGTCGTTGGTGGGGGTCTATTGAGGTGAGGATCCAGAGAGGTGGGGGTCGTTAGTTGGGGTCCATGAAGGTGAGGGTCGTTAGTGGGGGTCCAGATAGGTGAGGCTCCAGGGAGGTGAGGGGTAGTTGGTTGGGGTCCAGAGAGGTTAGGGGTCGTTAGTGGGGGTCCAGATAGGTGAGACTCCAGGGAGGTGAGGGGTCGTTGGTTGGGGTCCAGGGAGGTGACGGGTCATTAGTGGGGGTTCAGATAGGTAAGGCTCCATGGAGGTTGGGGGCCTTGGTGGGGTTCAGGGAGGTGGGGCCCATAGAAGTTGGTGGCGGTCGTTGGTGTGGGCCCTGTAATCACTGTTCCTCACAGGTTGTATTCACGTTTCGCACAGACCTGTATTCACGCTGTTTCGCACAGACCTGTATTCACGCTGTTTCTTGTCTTTACGTTGTTTCGCATAGGCCTGTCTTTACGCTGTTTCGCATAGGCCTGTCTTTACGCTGTTTCGCACAGGCCTGTCTTTACGCTGTTTCGCACAGGCCTGTCTTTACGCTGTTTCGCACAGGCCTGTCTTTACGCTGTTTCGCATAGGCCTGTCTTTACGTTGTTTCGCATAGGCCTGTCTTCACGTTGTTTCGCACAGGCCTGTCTTCACGCTGTTTCGCACAGGCCTGTCTTCACGCTGTTTCGCACAGGCCTGTCTTCACGTTGTTTCGCACAGGCCTGTCTTCACGTTGTTTCGCATAGGCCTGTCTTCACGTTGTTTCGCATAGGCCTGTCTTCACGCTGTTTCGCACAGGCCTGTCTTCACGCTGCCTGTATTCACGCTGTTTCCTGTATTCACGCTGTTTCGCACAGGCCTGTCTTCACGCTGTTTCGCATAGGCCTGTCTTCACGTTGTTTCGCATAGGCCTGTCTTTACGCTGTTTCGCACAGGCCTGTCTTCACGCTGCCTGTATTCACGCTGTTTCCTGTATTCACGCTGTTTCGCACAGGCCTGTATTACTTGCGCCATTTATCGGTGTTTAGCGCGTCCAGCCGTTGTAACTCCGCGGACCATAAGTGATATGAGTTATATTACATCAGGCCATCCACCGGGTGCTGCCTGGTAACATCACGCGATGCAGAAGTCGGGTATTAAGTGGCAAATCCCCGCCACATTAAAACCGCACCAGGGTTTAATTCACGGGGCCAGCATTTGCGGGCTAAACGCCGGGACGACTGAATGCGGCATAAAGGGCGACCATTACTTATTCGGCGTGAATGAACCTTGCATCTGCCAAGCTTCACCAGGGCGACTCTCTGTCGCCACCCAATCAAATAACAAGAGCGAAATGTGCGCCAATCCCCCAGGTCATATGTTTTAATTTCGCTGCTCTGGGCAACGATCGGTCCCATGTACGGCAGCTCCCAGAGGGACGACCTTCTTATCGTCCACGTGGCCGCTTCGTGGCCGCCGACGTGGAGTGACGTCATCGGCGTCCGCGTGGCTCGTTGACAACCCCCCCCCCCACCTCTCCTCGGGTTCCCCCTATTCGGCGACCCTGGCACCCCCCCCCCCCGGTCTTATCAAAACCCTTGGCTGTACCCCCCTACCCTCGCTGCAAGTATCCGATCTCCAGCCCCCATCACCCCTATCATTACCTACCCTACAACCCCCCCCCCCCCTCTCACCCTGTACCCCCACCCCACCTCATGCCACCCGGTCCATCCTCCCTGCCCAGAACATGCGCCGGGTAACAACTTTACGCATTTGTCGCCGCCTTAAGGAGCAAAGGTTTTGTCCGCGAAATAATAAAGTGCCAACAAATCTTCGTTGCGGTCTACGTGCTCGAGCTCCTGGCTCAATAACAGCGCGAGCTCATTAGACGTACTTGGATGGGGGAGGGGGTAGGGGAGGACACTTTCTAAATGAGAAAAGAAAAAAACAAGGTCTTCGGCCAAATGTCACCACACAAAGCTCAACTGATCTAATTCCGTGGTAGAGGATTCAGGGCGGCCTCAATAAAGACCTTGCAATCCTGCCTGGCGCTGACAGAATAGGCGTGGCCGTATCACGGCCACACCATCCCCAGCAAGCACATATAGCGACCGGCAAACCGTACAGCCCCCCCCCCCCCGCTCATCGGGGAGAGAGCGAAGTCCACGGCACACCGCCCATCACCACAAAGGCAGCAGACTCGCCCAAGCCGCCCCGTCCTGGACATGAGATCCTGTGTCTTAGGCCACTTTTTTGCACATGGAAGCTACATTGGGCCAAGAAAAGCCCCCCCCCCCGAGGCGATGAAGTGGGGATGGATGCAACGTGTCCCACAAACAGGGACCTGGGTTACGGACCCCTGGCCTGTTGATCAACAGCTGTCTAAAGCCCCGTCCAGACAGCAGGTTTGTCCCATAGGTTTTTTGATCAACGAGACCTCGCTGTCCACACGGCGCGAGTAACCCGTAGGTTTTTTCCTTATTACCGAATGACGCGAGTCTACCCGTTTCTATCACGTGACTGAAAGGCATGCACTGATTGGCCAGAGAGTTTATGCCCTATAGATTTGACCTAGCGAATAGCGCATGCTCCATTACACCCGACAAAATAGCCTATGGTATTATCCTAGCGCCAGTCCAGACGGTAACATTTCCTATACGTCATGGCCCATATGCCCATAGGTCAAATCGTGTCGTCTGCACAGGGCTTAAGACGGCCATCTATGCTGGGTACTTGTCGGTGGTTAACATTTGTCCTCGCTGGCTTTAGATACAAACATGAGTTACGAATATCCATAGAAGGAACCACTGAATGTAACAGTGCAAACAGTCTATCATTCTAAAATATTCAACAGGCCGTTCCAGATACCCCTCGCGACATCTATCGTCAAAAATAGACACTGCGTGTTTTTAGTTGGAAAACCCATTCCCGCATGTGTCTGCCACGCGTGCGTATGGAGTTGGTTCAGATGCCCGGCTTCAGCGTTTCTTTTGTCAGGGGTAGATTGGCTCTATACACATAAAGTGTCTCTATAAACTTCCCTTTAAGCATTATGCAATCACAGCTAATATGTCACTAGATTAAGAACAGTTTAACTGTACTATCCCGTTCGGCATGTCTGTTTGCTACGCAACATATCCATATAATCGATTTATAACAAGTTAGAATGGGTACACATCGGGTACCATGTTATGTAATCTGTAATATATATATTATTAGATTTTTAATATATAGATAGATGCCAGAAAAATCATGATTTTTCGGCACTGAATAACATCAGCAAAGCGGGAATATGATCGCTTTCTTGCTAAGCACAGCGTAGTGAAAGACATTACATTCGCCGGTTGGCATTTATATCAGCTGTTTTCTCGGCTTACATGCATCCATCTAATTCTTAAAATGGTATACTTTGATAGTCAAGATCTCTAGCTATACAAAGTGGATTTTTGTTTTGAGAAATCACCATGTGAACCTATGTTAAACTGTTGAACAATATTCAGCTATAAGTCCGTTTCTGTCCTCCGTAGACGACTATGTAGCGCAGAGCAAGCTAGCGACAGAATTTCCCCTGGAACGGTTTAATCAATTCAATTCTTTATTCGGTCTACGACATGTAGATACATGCATGCCGCCCACGTAACGATTAACACACAACAATGAAAGAGATATATATTGCAAAATGTATTCACACACGTAATTTTAGAGATAATTCGATAACCTACCGACTGCAAATAGTAGGCCTACCGCCGGCTGTTCGCTGGAACGCAGTTCAATATATGAGCAGTTAAGAGAGCTGACGAGCTGATTGCCGCCTATTGAGTGCCTGTAACTAAGAGAGTGAAGCAAGGCACCAGTGGGATGCCCACTCGTTATAAGAGCGCGTCTCGTGTTCCACGGTCCCCAAAGCCCCACAGCCGGGAATAGCACCCAGAGACAGGCTAACTGGTGCCACAGAATAACCTGGGGCGATGAATCATATACCAACTTTACATCCCTAGAAGTGCAGACATGGATTTAAGGTTGAAATCTGTACACAGTGGACGCGGTCGTTCCGCCTTCGTACAGCTGTGGCCCGCCATCTGCCATCTCATTCCACAGCCATGGAGACACTTCCGTCCACAGCGGCCTGTCTGCGCTCATGTCAACCCTTCTGGCCTCCTCCACCGCCAACCCGCCACCCTACCACCCCTCGCCTCAAGCGACGATGACGTCACGGCGTCAGGGTGACGTCAGCACAAAATAAGTACCCTATATAGCTCCAAGCTCGTCCAGAGACTTAAAAGTAATCAAAGCCATCAACCTACCCGATCGACTCACTACCCCCCGGTCCTACCTATCCCTCCTCATGATTAGCACAATCCCCCCCCCACCTGGTCAAGAACCCCATCACCCCCCCCCCACCCGGTCAAGAACCCCATCACCCCCCCCCTCCTCTCCCACCGCCCCCCCCACTCCCACCGCCTGAGACCCGGCCAAGGACAGACTGACAACCCGATCCACCCCGTCCGGCCCCACGGGGCAATCACCACGAAATCCTATTAAACTCAGGGCTTTTTCCTGACAGTCGGCGTGCGATTGGGCTGGCGAGGGGGGCTGGTGAGGGGGGTGGGGGGGGGGGGGGTGAGGGGGGTGGGGGGTGGCATCCATGGGGAGATCTCTGGAGCTGGCTGGGGGTAGTGAGGGATGTAGAAGGGGTGTAGCAGGGATGGCGGTAGCAGGGGCCGGGCACAATAGGGATACCGTCAAGTTTGAGGCATATATAGCGGTCGCGGAGAGTAAGGCCCGAGCGCTGAAACTTACGGGTATAGACCTAATGCGGTGTTTGCAGAAGTCACAAGCCACTGGTGTGCCCCCCCCCCCCCACCCTCACCCCTTCTGTCCACGCCGGTTTTTACACAGACAGTTTAGAGCCTCTAAAGCACAAATGAAAGGCTAAGTACCGCACGGGGTGGTCACGTGACTGGTCGTGCGACTGTCTGGCAGACAGTTGTCGCCACCAGGGGGCGGCCAGACCACTACGCCATGGGGCGCCACTGAGAGTCACCATACGGATCCTGATGATAAGAATGCGGCAGCCGCCATATGACATCATATACACGTAAACACAAACATAACATATGGCTCTAGAGCCAGATAAACGGTCTGGTGATGGTTGGCAACGTCGTAATAGAGCCATTTCCTCACTTCGGGAGACGTCCAGACGGGAAACGACGCCTGAGAAAGTCCAGACAAGCTGAAGGGCTCCCGCGCCTGCGCCTGCGCCAGAGCCTGCGCCTGCGCCAGAGCCTGCGCCCCTGCGCCCGCGCCTACGCCAAAGCCTGCGCCAGTGCCTGCGCCTGCGCCTCCGACTCAGATAGTCACGGACCCAGACACTCACTGACCCAGACAGTCACGGACTCAAGACAGTCACGAAATCAGACAGTCACGGACTCAGAGAGAAACAGACTCAGACAATCACGGACTCAGACAGTCACGGACTTAGATAGTCACCGACCCAGACAGAGTCACGGGCGAACAACCCATCAACTGCACCTTACGGCTCATGATGTTATAAACATTGGAAACGTGAGTTATAGCACAGGATACAGAAGTTCACCGACCCAAGGACATATCACTGGGGACATATCACTGGGGACATACCACTGGGGACATATCACTGGGGACATATCACTGGGGACATACCACTGGGGACATATCACTGGGGACATATCACTGGGGACATATCACTGGGGACATATCACTGGGGACATATAATTAGACTTTGATAATGATATTAGGAGGTATAAATTAAAGGCAATGATATTATGTGCCAGACGCTGAAACAGACCGATTGTGAAAATACGGTAGAACTTTTACATCAACCAAGGTGAAAACATGCATGTCTCTTTGATATAGGTATCTTCTATATTGATGTGACATCACCATAGCACAGAAACAATCCACACAAAAGTATGCGGGCAAGCCATCTGAATACATAAACTCCTAGATACCGGGATGCAACATAAACCAAGGAGAGGAAGTGATGACGACACACACACAACTTCGCAATTATCCGCCATCTTGGAAAAGGCAGGCGCAAAAAATCCTGGGAAATAAATTGATGTTATCTTGAATATTTCTGCGGATATATACCATATCTGCAGTTTTTATTTGTAGGGAAGGTATGAAATTAATGAACTTGTCTAAATTGCACCCCAATTACATATCTTGTTCTTTACATAGATGACGATATCGTGTGTCATGCCATGACGCCATCTTGACATCTCGTAGGTTAAAGATCAAAACAAGAGCCGAAATCAGCCGGAGGCTGAGGCTTACTGACAGAAGTGATTTTGTTACAGACGATCAGGAGAATTCATTTGCTAAATTATGGTCCTATTTGGTCTAAATAGGGCCTGCAGCGGTCAATGTAGCTTGAAATAACTCATACAAACGGGCATTTTAGCCTACAATCGCACCTACAAGGGGCAACACTGAGAGAATCGAAAGTGCCTTGAGTCTATTTCCCCATTCTCTCATCATTGGCGACCGAGCAAGGGGGGTCCCCTTTGTGCGGCGCCATGGTGCCCTGGGTAAGGGCAATAGGTCATTTGTGAGCGCAGGTATGTTCATGTATAGTTCAGCCCTACTAAGTACCGTAACAATCGCGGCTCTAACTTGCTTCCCTGATTTTTGACCGATTTTCCAATTTGGCCAGACTCTCTATACTTTACCTTTGGGCTTAGTTCCGTTGCCATGGAAACGTCAACGTGACGTCACATGACGTCACTGACGCTTACAAAAATGAACAATTTAGATTCAATTTTTTTTCACTTTACCTGCTTATGTACCTCTAGTGATTTTAGCTAGTGCCTAAGTAGTTGAAACTTAGACGATCTCGCGATTAAGTCGGGTAACGTAAACTTGGACGTCATTTTTGACGCACACGCTTCAGCACCGCCAAAAAGTTACGCATACCACCAGTTGTCCCTTGGTATAAGGTTTAACCTCAAACAAACCGGAAGTCGCTATGCCGTATAATAGGAGAGTGATGGCATTTACCAAATTATGACGTCATCACGTCATGCTGATGTCATGGCATGACGCACGACAACGTCCAAATACGAAAATACAAACCTTTATACCATTAAACGAAAACGTTGACTAGTATGGCGGTAGGACTGTCAGCTTTTTAGATATGGCTTAACCTAATTACCGGAAATTGATATTCTTCATCATTACGAATAAATGAAAAGCGAGCAGACGAAGAAAGGAATCTGTACCCAAGATTAACACGATAATAATGTTTCACTGCTAATAGTGATCTGGAGACATGTATTCCCTACCATTATCCGCAAAGATCCGAGCTTTAGCTTGTTTTTCTGATTTTTGACGATTTTTTTAATTTAGACGGAATCTGCATACTTTATCATTGGACAAATGTTCGGTTGCCATGGAAACGAAACTGAGATGAGCGTGCGCCGTGGGCCAACCCTGGGACTCTTGTACTCGTCCACATCTCTCACCATGGTAAAGCAAAGTGAGATCGCTCAAACGAAAGTATGTCAAATTGAATGAAATTATATTTTCCCCATAGGGTTCCATGTTAAACGTTTTCGACTATACACCGAAAAGTTAGTATGTTATGTCACCATGTTTACCGTTGGTGGCTCATCTCAGTCCGGTCCATCCACAACTGCAAGCATTAAACGATAATTGGCATAGGTCGCCCGTGGGAGCCCTTGCCAACGCTAAAAATCCCCAAAAGGCCAAATTTCAAAAAATTCCTTTGACGTCATTTCTGATTCAAATACCATATGGTATCCATTGTTTCTACTAGGTACCATATTTAATCAAAGAAAAAATCATGGAGGTGTTTAACGAAGGCACTAGTGAAATATGCGACAAAACATTTTTCCCAGCTTGAGAGATGGAGGGCTTTAACATGGGAAGTCCCATAGACAACTTCCCGCCGCTCTGGAACCGGAAGTAAGATTGGAACGTATTGTTTTTACTATCCAGCTCTACAGGAGATCACTCTCCCTACAATATGACGCCGGTCTAGTTTTTTTTGCATTTTTTTTCGACTTTTGACAATTTTTTGTATGTACCAAAAGTGACGTGATCGTGACGTCACGTGACGCACTGGAGAGACCTAAGATTCTACAGAGGTTATTCTTATTCATATTTCTATGACATGTCAGAACCTTATAGCAATAACTTGGTTTTAAATGTGTCTAAAAGCCACAAAACTGACAGAGGTGATTTAGTGTGTTTTCCGAAAAACCTATTATCTCATTTTGCTCGAAAATGAGTATGACGCGTCAAAAAGTGAACAACCCGAGATCTCTATCTCTAATATTAACGGAGATATATGCGTTGTTAACTTTTTTTATAAAAAATCGCTGTGACCTTGACCTTTGACCTACATATGCCATTAACGAACTTGACCGAGCCATTCCACCAATCTACCTTTTGGTGAAGACCGATGACCGTAGCTGTCGAATTACGACCTGTATCGATCGGACAAGCAAGCTAGCTGACAAACAAACATAAACATTTACAAACCGAACTGAGTAGTATACTGACAGAAGTCTTTAGACTTCTGTCAGTAATAAGGCGCAGAATGCATTGCACATGCAGTGGCGCCCCAAAGTGGAATAATCTGAACCTATTTGCGAAGTTGGTTGGTACTCACCAGAGGCGCGTTGGTAGCCACCAGGAAGGCGTTGGTGCGGCCCGGGTGGTCGTAGTCGTGCATGGCGGCGGCCGTGTACAGGGCCATGAGCTCCAGAGGGGGCAGGTTGCCGGCTATGATGCCGTACGTATCCTCGGCCGAGAAGGGGGACCCCTCCCCCACCCCGCGGCCGCAAGTGTCGCTATCTGCAAGGAACCAGATCACGAGGGTAAAAGTGGAGGGTAAGACGCAAGGGTAAAACTGGAGGGTAAGACTGGAGGGTAAAAATGGAGGGTAAAATGCGAAGGTAAAACAAAAGGGTAAAACTGGAGGGTAAAACGCGAGGGTCAAACGCGAGGGTAAAACGCGAGGGTAAAACGCGAGGGTAAAACTGGAGAGCAAAAAGCGAGGGTAAAACCCTATGGTAAAACCCGAGGGTAAAACGCGAGGGTAAAACGCGAGGGTAAAACTGGAGGGTAAACCGCGACGGAGAACTCGAGGGTAAAACTGGAGTGTAAACTGGAGGGTAAAACGCGAGGGTAAAGCACGAGGGTAAAACGCGACGGTAAAACTGGAGGGTAAAAAGCGAATGTAAAACTCGAGGGTAAAACCGGAGGGTAAAACTCGAGGGTAAAACACGAGGGTAAAACACGAGGGTAAACCACGAGGGTAAAACTCGAGGGTAAAACACGAGGGTAAAACTCGAGGGTAAAACACGAGGGTAAAGACTTGGGTCATTTAGTGACGCTTTCGTGAACAGAAAGCTGAACGCGACAATGATTAAGTAGGACGCTTAAACACGTGCCAATAATGGCATGGGTTACATATATTATATACACAGGTGGGGTTCGAACCACGCACCTGCCGCTCGGGCCACAGGGTGACCCCAGGGGGTAAAATGAATTTTTTTGGCAATTGAGTACCACTGGCGGACACAAATGGACGAGAAACAAGGCTTAGCCAGGATGAGAATGACAATGAATTGGAGTTGGATGAAATGTGCCCCGCGTGCAGCTAAAGGCAGTGTGGAATAAAGTTGAGAAAAAAACGTTGAGAGGAGTGGGAGGTGGGGGTGGAGGTGGAGAGGGCGCCTTGTATAAAGCATACTGATGCAACCTCCGCCTAATGTTGGGACACATTGAGAGCTCGCAGAGACTCTTGCAGGTGTCCCCACTGCAGTACGTTAGGCGGCGCCACCGGATGGACGGCGGGGTCTATCCTGGATTTGGGTGGTGGTTCAAACTAAGAGAAACCAATGCATCAGATGGCAGAAAACTGGGTGAATGAAGCCGCAAATGGTGGCGCCAGGATGTAGGGGACGGAGGACAAAAAAAACCCTCAGACCTTAGGTAGGTGGTGGGAATGGTCGAGATGTAGTCATGAAAAACCCCATCCCAATATCCTCACCCCAACCATACCCCCCCCCCCCTCCCCCCAACACACACACAGGACACAGATACATTACTTCAGCACAGAGCAGCCGCCATCTTGTCTGCAGCAACGACACGTAGGCGGCCGGCAGAATAATGACTGGTACCCTGCACGACACACAATAGGCCTCGCATGCCTGGTTCCCCGCACGCTCCCAGGGCAACTGGTCACGTAATCAGCGGCTGCTCAGCCCAAGGAATCGCAGTACAGCGGTAGAAGGAATGCCAGCGAACGCAAAAAAGCCGAACGCCCCCGAGCTCACTTCATTAAAAGAGTTTCTTGGCTTCCGTATCCCATCTTGGAAAAATTGAATTTGATCGGAATCTTGTTTCCATTTTTTGATAAATTGAATTTGATTGGAATCTTGTTTCCAATTTTGGACAGGTCGAAAAGTCAATGCAGGAACTAGGCAAGATAGCCATGTCACATCCCAGTTTTACGCCCCCCCCCCCCCCCAAACTTCTCTCCATTTCTAAGATCCTCCCTGCTCTTGCCATCTTTATTATTTCACTTCTTTTATCAGTCAGGTTATTGTTTGCACACGATTTTTTAATTCAAATTTTGCGTTGACTTCCAACAGTAGTAATGTCACAACGAAGGGTAAATTGGACAGATTGACAGATTAAAATAAAAAGAAAAAGGACGACAAGTTGGAGAGTTACAAAACTAGCGATCAAGTGCAGTATGGGCTGAAACTGCCAACTTCCTCCCATTTCGGGCATTCACAATTTTTTATATTTCGTTCTTCGGCGATCCACACTTGTGGTCGCCGGTAAAAGAGAAATATTACTATAGCAACAGATCTAACCCCAATGAGCAGAAGCGGCCCGTGGGCGGATCGAGGGTTGTAATCCCTCGAGAGGGCAAAACTGGTTGGATAAAATGATGAAAAACACGAACCCCATAGGTAGTTTGGCCGTGCATCGTCACGATAAGTGTTGTCGACGGCTACCGCGTGCCCTCCGAAGGTTCATTTGGCTCCCTCACGCCGCTTCTTGTAATGTTTTATAATATAATGGGGACCGTTGGGGCCGGGTTGGACGAAGGAGGATCAATCGCGTGGGGACGGGGGGTGGGTGGGGGGGGGGGAGGTGTTAAGCCACAGAGGCAAGTCATATCAATTGTCCGTTTAATACGCATAAACAGTTTCAAACTTTTCATTTTAGGAATCTTAGCCGCAAGATAGCAGTCTATTTGGCGACATATATGTTGCGTTATTTCATCTTGTTATATTGTTATGTTTGCTGAAGTGAACCTGCTACATGAAAATCCCTTTCCGGGGAACTGCGTTGAATAAATGATGTTGAAAAAAAAAACAGGACAGAAGCCACTGAAAGAATAAACTGTGAGCCACATGCTTGACACTTGTGTCGCCCTTTAGATCGTTTTATAATTGCAAGGCCTAGCGTACTAGGTAGCTGGTCACGTGGTTATTCAGTTTTGGGCTGAGTACATGTCATATACTCTGACGCGCAGCGTACATCGCTTCTATATCACAGACGGCGAAAAAGCCATTCCTGAGCAGACCAATTTTGGATTTAGACATATTTACAGGCACGACAAACAAGAAGCAGAGGATGAAACATTACACAAGCGATCGGTTTGATGGTTGTCTGCGTGAGGGGCGAGATATCAGCGATACAAAGCAGTCACCAATCTGGTCACACGGAGGATGGAGCACCCGGGATGGAGCACCTGGGATGATGAAGCATCAGGGATGATGGAGCATCAGGGATGATGGAGCATCAGGGATGATGGAGCACCCGGGATGATGGAGCATCAGGGATGATGGAGCATCAGGGATGATGGAGCACCCGGGATGATGGCGCATCAGGGATGATGAAGCACCCGGGATGATGGGGCACCTGGTATTGTGGAGCACCCGGGACGGTGGAGCACCCGGGATGGTGAAGCATCAGGGATGATGGAGCACCCGGGATGATGGAGCATCAGGGATGATGAAGCACCTGGGATGGTGGAGCATCAGGGATGATGGAGCATCGGGGATGAAAGAGCATCAGGGATGATGGAGCACCTGGGATGATGGAGCACCCGGGATGATGGAGCACCCGGGATGATGGAGCACCCGAGATGTTGGAGCATCAGGGATTATGAAGCATCAGGGATGATGGAGCATCAGGGATGATGGAGCATCAGGGATGATGGAGCACCAGAGATGGTGAAGCATCAGGGATGATGGAGCATCAGGGATGATGGAGCACCCGGGATGGTGGTGCATCAGGGATGATGGGGCACCTGGTATTGTAGAGCACCCGGGACGGTGGAGCACCCGGGATGGTGGAGCATCAGGGATGATGGAGCACCCGGGATGATGGAGCATCAGGGATGATGAAGCACCTGGGATGGTGGAGCATCAGGGATGATGGAGCATCGGGGATGAAAGAGCATCAGGGATGATGGAGCACCTGGGATGATGGAGCACCCGGGATGATGGAGCACCCGGGATGATGGAGCACCCGAGATGTTGGAGCATCAGGGATTATGAAGCATCAGGGATGATGGAGCACCAGAGATGGTGAAGCATCAGGGATGATGGAGCATCAGGGATGATGGAGCACCCGGGATGGTGGTGCATCAGGGATGATGGAGCATCAAGGATGATGGAGCATCAGGGATGATGAAGCATCAGGGATGATGGAGCATCAGGGATGATGGAGCATCAGGGATGATGGGGCACCCGGGATGATGGGGCACCCGGGATGATGGAGCACCTGGGATGGTTAAGCATCTGGGATGATGGAGCATCAGGGATGATGGAGCATCAGGGATGATGGAGCATCAGAGATGATCGAGCATCAGGGATGATGGAGCATCAGGGATGATGGAGCATCAGGGATGATGGGGCACCCGGGATGATGGAGCACCAGGGATGGTACAGCATCTGGGATGATGGAGCATCAGGAATGATGGAGCATCAGGGATGATGGGGCATCAGGGATGATGGGACACCTGGTATTATGGAGCACCCGGGATGGTGGAGCATCAGGGATGATGGAGCACCCGGTATGATGGAGCATCAGGGATGATGGAGCATCAGGGATGATGGAGCATCAGGGAACGAGAGATACAGAGAGCGCGAGAGATGAAGGAATAGGAAAGAGAGAGATGCGGAAAGCGAAAACGAACTAGATGAAAAGTGACAGAGACAGAGAAAAATAGTGTTAAAAACAAGAGATATGGAGAAGAAAAAGACATGTCATTGAAGGATGGAGAGCAAAACAGAGATAGTAACAGTAATAAAGAGAACGGAGGGATCACGCCCGGGGGGGGCGGGGGGTAGGTGGGGTCACGCCCGTGGGGGGGGGGGGTGTGTAGGAGAGATCACGCCCGGAGGGGGATGTAGGTGGGGTCACGGCTCGGGGGGGAGGGGTGTAGGAGAGATCACGCTCGGGGGGGGGGGGCGGGGGGTGTAGGTGGGGTCACGCCCGATCGGGGGGGGGGGGGGTAGGTGATGAGGGGTCACGTACCGGATTCCGCCGCCGTGTGCTTCTGGAACACGTCGCTGTTGGGGTTGATCTGCTGGAAGCCCGGGATGGGCTGGGTCGTCAGGTAGTACACGCCATGCACCACGTCCGTCGCGTGGATCCGGTTGTGATCTGCAAACCAATCTCAGCGTCTTCAGCAAGGTTATAGAGACACCGTCTTCAGCAAGGTTATAGAGACACCGTCTTCAGCAAGGTTATAAAGACACCGTCTTCAGCAAAGTTATGGAGACACCGTCGTTTAGTGGTCGCCAAATAAAACTAAAACCAAAACACCAGTAACGCCAAAATAAAAACAGAATTAAGCCCAGCCAGACGGATAATACGAGCAACCATACACCATATTAGGATGTGAACCCCACAGACAGATAATTGATCCAGCGTAAAATACCCCTCATACCTGTTTATTTAAAAGACTTCAATAAAATTACGCTCTGGCGCATGGATGACCAGCGATTGGCACAGACGTGTGCCGCCATGGATGACCCACCGATTGGCACAGACGTGTGCCGCCATGGATGACCCAGCGATTGGCCCAGACGTGTGCCGCCATGGATGACCCAGCGATTGGCACAGACGTGTGCCGCCATGGATGACCCAGCGATTGGCACAGACGTGTGCCGCCATGGATGACCCAGCGATTGGCCCAGACGTGTGCCGCCATGGATGACCCAGCGATTGGCACAGACGTGTGCCGCCATGGATGACCCAGCGATTGGCACAGACGTGTGCCGCCATGGATGACCCAGCGATTGGCCCAGACGTGTGCCGCCATGGATGACCCAGCGATTGGCACAGACGTGTGCCGCCATGGATGACCCAGCGATTGGCACAGACGTGTGCCGCCATGGATGACTCAGCGATTGGCCCAGACGTGTGCCGCCATGGGTGACCCAGCGATTGGCCCAGACGTATGCCGCCATGGATGACCCAGCGATTGGCCCAGACGTGTGCCGCCATGGATGACCCAGCGATTGGCACAGACGTGTGCCATTCTTGGATGACCCAGCGATTGGCCCAGACGTGTGCCGCCATGGATGAGCCACCGATTGGCACAGACGTGTGCCGCCATGGATGACCCAGCGATTGGCACAGACGTGTGCCGCCATGGATGACCCAGCGATTGGCACAAATGTGTGCCGCCATGGATGACCCAGCGATTGGCACAGACGTGTGCCGTCATGGATGACCCAGCGATTGGCACAGACGTGTGCCGCCATGGATGACCCAGCGATTGGCCCAGACCTGTGCCGCCATGGATGACCCAGTGGTTGGCCCAGACCTGTGCCGCCGTGGATGACCCAGCGATTGGCACAGACGTGTGCCGCCATGGCCCGAAATCTTTCTTACTCTTTTTGATTCATTCGTTATAATTATGACTCGAATGACACTCTGAAGGAAACACACTTTCGCCAGACTATTGCCACCCCCCTCCCCCGCCTTCCTCCCCACGCACCCTCCCGCACCCACCCACGCCCCCCTACTCCCTCCCTTCACTCCCTCCCGCGAATCTCGTTAACCTTAACCTAACCTAACACCCCAGGTTGCCCTGCACCATCGCCCCGGTTTGTGGGAATAAACTACCGTATTATAGCAACGACACCCAACCAACCAGATCGGGCGGCGAGAAAAGTGCCCAGAGCACAGTCGGCATCGGCACCATCGACCCCCCCCCCCCCCCACCCCTCTGCCCCGCCCCGGCCGCCACCAACCCTTCCCCCCACCCCCTCCCTGCGGGATCTGGCGCCAGATTGGTCCGGGGGATATTGTCCCTTTAAAGGTGGTGAGACTCGCAGTCGGAACAAAAAGGGTTGTTTTACGACATTGGGGAACTGAATCAGTCTGGCGCTACAAGAGATGGCCACCTGTCGGCGAGGGCCGGAACCCCGCCGGCACACCGCCGGGAAGCATCGACAGTAGCGACAGACTGAAGAAGAAGAGCTATTACATTATCAGGTTGGTTGTTATCGCCATAGCAACTGTCATAATGCTATTACGTCATATACTGGGTACACAGGACACCAAGGGTAAGACCACGGATAGTGTATAATAGGGTATGTAAGTGACATCACAGACAGCGTGCGTTCACCTCCAGCGAATCCGGTTTTGGGTACATGACGCTTCACCGCCCCATATACAAAGCATGGGGAGCTCTTTGTAATGGCGTGAAACGCACAGAAAACCAGCGTCTTGCGATTTAAAACTAGTACGAGTATGAAGGTACACCCCCAAACATTTATTCCATATGGTTTTCAAATCTAACATTGCATTCATATCTCAAACATCAGTGAGTCTAGTTCGAGGCCCATAGTAAAGTATAGGGACACGCTGACGCGTTGTACCCAGAATGGTTGTTTCTAGAGGTGAGCGCGCGCTGTCTGTGACGTCACTTACAGACCCTATTATACACTATGCTTGGTGAGACATAGACGTCGCGAGAAACGCCACGGCTCGCCAAACTGGATTAAGCCGTCTGAAGGTTGTCTGGACATGTATGAGTTCATTACACGTGACTTTGACCGCTTTTTACCGTAAATATTAATGGACCTTTGGCCATTTTTTTTGAGGGGGGGATTTTTCTTAATCCCTTGAAATTCCGTAAAATGAATGACAATGCTGAGTTTCCACATGGGGTTGGAGAGGGAGGGGACAAGGTCACATTGCAACAAAACTAGTCTGATGGCATATAAATATTATTGTATTATTCTCGTAAACATATCACAAATGAATCCTTGCGCAAAATTCTTTTTTTTTTACCGTTTTGTTTGCGTGGAACAAATGTAGTTGAATACTTTCAAATCTCAAAACAGACAATGGTAAATATGGATAGGGGGTGGGGATATTCAACCTCACATTTAAATTTCACATTTGCCTGCGATGTGATCAGTAAATAACAAGCTATGTCTGGTAAAACATCTAAATTGTTCACCGTAAGTTGTGCAATGCTTAATTGGAATCGTCACCGACAGGAATATATCGCTGAACCCTGACAAGTGGGTTAACACTATGGGACAGTTACGCTTGTAGCCATGGTAAAGTCACTTTTCTTGTCGATCCGCTACATTAGGAAACATTAAGTTTAATGATTAACTTTAAGTAAACTACGACCTATCCCTCCCGTTGTCAAACTGATGTTCAACCGTGGATGCCAGCCTTTTTTTCCAAAGGTCTCTCACCTTTAAGCTCCACCTTTAACCATTTACCCGGCTTCCTTAATGCCTAGCCATACCCCATAAAAGCCAAACCTCGCCCGCCCCCTACCCTACCAGTACCACTTGTTTATATATAGCAATCAGTCTGGTTGTCGCTGCATCCAGACAGATATACGTAAAGTGCCCCCGCCCCCCCACCCCCCCTCTCCCAAGCGCTTCCCGGTCTAGCACTAGCTATGGCTTCGCAATCGTCCATGACGTCACGATGTCACGTGCTCTAGCTGGCTATGCACCAGACATTTCGCACCAAAAATATAACTCCTGCGAACCAACCACACCATCTTTCGCGAAAAACCTTTTCTGGGGGGCTGCATGTGTAAAATATCCATGTCTCAGTGCTCCTGCTTCATGGCTTCGCGATCTAATTACCGAAAGGTTAATTCTTAACCACGAGGGCAGGAAAGCGCTAGCACCCTGGATGAATCCCCTCCATTTCCCTTTAAGTGAGGCCCCGTACCTTGTGGCACATATGAGGCAACAGTGGTTATCATAGCAACCCCCCCCCCCTCCAAGTCCCCCATGGTCATAAGAACTCTCGCGACTGTAGCCCCTATAGAGCGACACGTTTAACAACTACATCAAGCAAATATAATTACCATAAGTAGCTTGAACGGCTAAACTAGATATCATCTTGAAAAGCAACAGCATTTATATTAATAGTTTCATCGTGTCTTGTCCAACACAAACATCCCCGCGTCTTGCCCAAATAGTCCTTTAAAATTAAAAATAGCAAATGAAACTGAAACACGGGCAAGAAACAGTTAACGAAATGAAATGTTGGTGTTTTAAGCCGCTTCTGCGCACAGGAAAGATAAACTGGCCTAGGAAATGGCACCGTGCTTGGAGGCAACCCGCCTCAGAGGCTAGTGCCAGGGCGCGAACCCACGACCTGTTTGTCAGTAGCTCAACTGGACTAGACAGGCTACAAAGTTTCCTTCGTGAAGTAGGTATAATAGCAGAATTATGGCACAAACGTAGACCCGTTGGATCCTAATCAATCATATGAGAGTAAACTATATAGGTCAACTAACGCCCGACCGAGTTTTCACGGAGTTTTGTTTATTCTAAGTTCAAATTAACTCTCCGCCTTTGACACAGAGTGGTTGTCTTGATATCCAAGAATGTATCCAAGACAGATATGACAACTTACAGGGTTTGTCTTGGTATCCGAGCTCTAGGGCGTGAAAGTAATGCAGAAACTCGGTCGTAGTAAGGCGGAATGTGTCGAAGAGGCCACTCTCCGTGAATAGCCGAAAGCTGACCTGTAAAAAAACACGCCAATGTCACAGTCAAGGTGATAATTATTGTACGAATTTACATTACGAACGTTACAGAAAGTTACGTGTAACTAATTACAGCCACAGATTTATGGTCACCCAATCTACAGGCCACGAAATCATTACCCAAAGCTACCATTTGTGGCAAGAAAATTGATATTATTAGCATGCATATATTTATATTTGAGGTGCAGCCGTCGTTGAATACATAAGAACATGGCAGGGGTTTACTACACGGCATACTAAAGTTCATGGATATTCTAACAGAGGGAATGGCAATAATTGTCAACAAAGAAACTATACAGAAGCCGCGATGTGCTTTTCATATTGCAACGTTTGTTAGGTAGTTAGACTGTTTCATATTTGTAAAGAAACAAGGTTGAAAACCTTGACCAATGAGGTTGATACAAAAAAATAAACAAATATTACATAGAATACAAATCCCCCTGCATGCCACATGTGACCCGGTAATGATCGCTCTTCAACGAAGACCAAACGATGAATGGCGGAGGAAAAACACATATTTTTTTGGCGGAGTAATACCACTGTAGGCGAGGATTCCCCCTGCCTCCCGCTGACAGCTACGGGACAGGCCTAAGAGCCCCAGCGGCTAGGCTTACTTCCGGTAGGTGGCGCTCGTCACTATGGAAAACAAAGGACTTCTGTCGCACCCTCCCAAATCTAATATTCCCGTGATTGGGGGACAAAAGGAGGACGAGACAGAGACATGGCCAGGCGAAGAGTTCTCACGCAGGATCTGTCAGGTGTGAAGCCTATCAAGAAGATACGAATACCGACATTTGGCATCAGTGTGATGAGGTACGTTTGTGGGTGAGCGGTGGAGGAGGGTGGGGGGGGTGGCCTGAGGAAAAGACGAAGCAACATCTTCCCAGGTACTTCCGTTGAAGTATTCGTTGAGCTTCGTATTTCACTGAGACTTACGTGGTTGCCTTTTCTTTAGCACTTTAGTTGGAATGTAGTGAAAGAACGTCAAATCTAATGGCGCCGTGGAGTTGGCAGGTGTGTCGGGGTATGTCGTCGGTGCCCTATTAACGGGACTGCGCAGCGGGCTTCGCTGACTTACAGGTAGCGCCACGCATCCTATTCATTAGAAAGCTATTTAGGGTGCTTTTCTCGCATCTCACCCAGACGGGCTCGGTGGCTGGGTGAGACGGACGCGCAGACACGACGACCAGCTGTACCGCGAGACAATGGGTCCCCTTAACGACAGTGGCGGAAAGCCGATGAGAAATGATGCCGAACTACACACGGCACAGCGAGTGGCGAGAAGACACCAATCAGGCAAACTAGGCACCGATGACGAGTGCTTACCCCCTCGGGGCACCTTGTTGTAGGGGGAGTAGGGGGACTGTAGCCAGGTGGGGGACATAGAAATGGGGGCCGAGAGAGATGGAGAGGGAGCGGGAGAGAGATCGAGGGAGAGGGGGAGGGAGAGGGACGGGGAGAGGGTGAGGGAGAGAAGATATGGTAGCCACGGAAGCCAAACGAGCCATGGAGACAAAAATCAGCAGCCCCAGCCCCAGCCCCAGCCCCAGCCCCAGAACCAGCCCCCAGCCCCCAGCCCCAGTATGGAAGCTATTGAAATGGCAAGATGTAATTTCCTTCTCCCGCAGCAGCCATATGTAGCCGACCATAGACAAGGGTAGGACAGTACACGCACAGAGAGAGAGGGGGACAGATATATATAGAGAGAGAAGCACAAATAGAGACACAGAATGAGGCGGAGTGAAACAATGGTAGGTTCGCGTGTGTACGGAGGGTTGTGGCGCGAGGGGGTGGGGGAGGGGGGGGGGGGTAACAAGGGGAATACAAGGTCAAAGGTTACTGGCGGATAAAGAGCCACATTTGGTGAGCGCCACTGTGAGTATTGTATACACATACACAAGTTTATAAGTGAAACATTTAGAAGCATGGATTATGTTGTACATGTACATTGGGTAATATTGGCCCAACGTTATATTTATGTCGGCGAATTGCGAAACTTCCTTTCTTTCTGGATTATTAAATTGATAAGCTACGTTTATAGTATTTCCGCCTTCATCGCCCCTGTTCCTGTAACAGGCCAAGTTGATAGTTAGGCTAGTGTCTTTATGCGTGCGTGTAAGTCCTTATGAATACACATATATAGTGGCGTTAAAAATGCATGTACTTGTTGAAGCTGTGCAGAAATAATTGGTAGAATTTCAGGAAAATCCTCCTGTAGACAGACTCTCCTTCCTGGCCTCTATCATATAAAAATAGCAAATACGGCAGGACCATTTATTAACCTGCCAAAGCGAGAAGAAACTGTTTCTGTTAAAATGCACGTTGAACGAGAACTTGTCCTATACGTCTTGCGAAGGGGCGGGCAGGTGGGGGGGGGGGCGGAGGTCGTTAAGCGGTTTCTGCCGAGCACATAGTCCATTCTTTAAGACTTTCGTCTATGCTTTGATTCGTAATTGTTTTTGTACTAGAAGTTAGAGCTAAACAATGTTCACTGACTAGTATTTTGCTCCTGCGCGCTAGATAACATTAGTTTCGTTTGTTTTTTCCCGAATACGGTTCATCTAAATGTCACATGCTTTATCTATTGGCCTAGCCTCAATGCCTTCTTCCTTGTGTCGACCTTATATATTCACTAAAGTTTAACAGTTTAAAGGCAATCTTATGTCTGCACGCGTTGTGACCCGCGCAATAATATATCTCAGCCTGTCGCCTATATATGCTGCCCTCACCTCGAACATCCGCCCTCTCCCTCTTTGTTGCTTGAATTGAATTGTGTGGACGGTTTTCGGGTTGCATAGCGCTTTATATGATCAGGATATGTCTCGCTGTGTAACCCATTTTCGTCATTTGAATAAATAAATAACATTTTCGGCCGGCACAAGTTTTATCAGTGATGTACATACAGTTAAGGGCCAATGGTTGTGGAAGCCACTTTATGATACGCGTTGTACGTACTCGCATGTATATCTACTTCTGACAAGTGTATTCGTTGCGAACAGGGCCTAATGCACAGCTTTAGTGAGTTATAGTGCATACTACATGTATTAGTGTTTATAAGTTGCCACATTATACAGAGTGGATGGCAATCTTCAGCTTCGCACATCTGATGTTTCCTGGGAAAGCGAAATGGAATTGGACGACGAGAGGCCCATATGCATGCCGCGGGGCACGACCCTACGGCCTGTTGATCTGCAGCTCAACCCGCTTACCAACTGAGCTAGGGAGGCGCGAACCCACGACCTGTTGACCTGCAGCTCAATCCGCTTACGAACTGAGCTAGGGGAAGGGAGCGGGGTGCCCCCCTCATCCCAATACAAGCTGTAGCCCACCGGCCAGGGCGGGGTGCCCCCCTCATCCCAACACAAGCTGTGGCCCACCGGCCAGGGCGGGGTGCCCCCCTCATCCCAATACAAGCTGTAGCCCACCGGCCAGGGCGGGGTGCCCCCCTCAGCCCAATACAAGCTGTGGCCCACCGGCCAGGGCGGGGTGCCCCCCTCATCCTAATACAAGCTGTGGCCCACCGGCCAGGGCGGGGTGCCCCCCTCATCCTAATACAAGCTGTGGCCCACCGGCCAGGGCGGGGTGCCCCCCTCATCCCAATACAAGCTGTAGCCCACCGGCCAGGGCGGGGTGCCCCCCTCATCCCAATACAAACTGTAGCCCACCGGCCAGGGCGGGGTGCCCCCCTCATCCCAATACAAGCTGTAGCCCACCGGCCAGGGCGGGGTGCCCCCCTCATCCCAATACAAGCTGTAGCCCACCGGCCAGGGCGGGGTGCCCCCCTCATCCCAATACAAGCTGTAGCCCACCTGCCAGGGCGGGGTGCCCCCCTCATCCCAATACAAGCTGTAGCCCACCGGCCAGGGCGGGGTGCCCCCCTCATCCCAATACAAGCTGTGGCCCACCGGCCAGGGCGGGGTGCCCCCCTCATCCCAATACAAGCTGTAGCCCACCGGCCAGGGCGGGGTGCCCCCTTCATCCCAATACAAGCTGTAGCCCACCGGCCAGAGCGGGGTGCCCCCCTCATCCCAATACAAGCTGTAGCCCACCGGCCAGGGCGGGGTGCCCCCCTCATCCCAATACAAGCTGTGGCCCACCTGCCAGGGCGGGGTGCCCCTCTCATTCCAATACAAGCTGTGGCCCACCGGCCAGGGCGGGGTGCCCCCCTCATCCCAATACAAGCTGTAGCCCACCGGCCAGGGCGGGGTGCCCCCCTCATCCCAATACAAACTGTAGCCCACCGGCCAGGGCGGGGTGCCCCCCTCATCCCAATACAAGCTGTAGCCCACCGGCCAGGGCGGGGTGCCCCCCTCACCCCAATACAAGCTGTAGCCCACCGGCCAGGGCGGGGTGCCCCCCTCATCCCAATACAAGCTGTAGCCCACCTGCCAGGGCGGGGTGCCCCCCTCATCCCAATACAAGCTGTAGCCCACCGGCCAGGGCGGGGTGCCCCCCTCATCCCAATACAAACTGTAGCCCACCGGCCAGGGCGGGGTGCCCCCCTCATCCCAATACAAGCTGTAGCCCACCGGCCAGGGCGGGGTGCCCCCCTCATCCCAATACAAGCTGTAGCCCACCGGCCAGGGCGGGGTGCCCCCCTCATCCCAATACAAGCTGTAGCCCACCTGCCAGTGCGGGGTGCCCCCCTCATCCCAATACAAGCTGTAGCCCACCGGCCAGGGCGGGGTGCCCCCCTCATCCCAATACAAGCTGTGGCCCACCGGCCAGGGCGGGGTGCCCCCCTCATCCCAATACAAGCTGTAGCCCACCGGCCAGGGCGGGGTGCCCCCCTCATCCTAATACAAGCTGTAGCCCACCGGCCAGGGCGGGGTGCCCCCCTCATCCCAATACAAGCTGCAGCCCACCGGCCAGGGCGGGGTGCCCCCCTCATCCCAATACAAGCTGTAGCCCACCGGCCAGGGCGGGGCGCCCCCCTCATCCCAATACAAGCTGTGGCCCACCGGCCAGGGCGGGGTGCCCCCCTCATCCCAATACAAGCTGTAGCCCACCGGCCAGGGCGGGGTGCCCCCTTCATCCCAATACAAGCTGTAGCTCACCGGCCAGAGCGGGGTGCCCCCCTCATCCCAATACAAGCTGTAGCCCACCGGCCAGGGCGGGGTGCCCCCCTCATCCCAATACAAGCTGTGGCCCACCTGCCAGGGCGGGGTGCCCCTCTCATTCCAATACAAGCTGTGGCCCACCGGCCAGGGCGGGGTGCCCCCCTCATCCCAATACAAGCTGTAGCCCACCGGCCAGGGCGGGGTGCCCCCCTCATCCCAATACAAACTGTAGCCCACCGGCCAGGGCGGGGTGCCCCCCTCATCCCAATACAAGCTGTAGCCCACCGGCCAGGGCGGGGTGCCCCCCTCACCCCAATACAAGCTGTAGCCCACCGGCCAGGGCGGGGTGCCCCCCTCATCCCAATACAAGCTGTAGCCCACCTGCCAGGGCGGGGTGCCCCCCTCATCCCAATACAAGCTGTAGCCCACCGGCCAGGGCGGGGTGCCCCCCTCATCCCAATACAAACTGTAGCCCACCGGCCAGGGCGGGGTGCCCCCCTCATCCCAATACAAGCTGTAGCCCACCGGCCAGGGCGGGGTGCCCCCCTCATCCCAATACAAGCTGTAGCCCACCGGCCAGGGCGGGGTGCCCCCCTCATCCCAATACAAGCTGTAGCCCACCGGCCAGGGCGGGGTGCCCCCCTCATCCTAATACAAGCTGTGGCCCACCGGCCAGGGCGGGGTGCCCCCCTCATCCCAATACAAGCTGTGGCCCACCGGCCAGGGCGGGGTGCCCCCCTCATCCCAATACAAGCTGTAGCCCACCGGCCAGGGCGGGGTGCCCCCCTCTTCCCAATATAAAGCTGTGGCCCACCGGCCAGGGCGGGGTGCCCCCCTCATCCCAATACAAGCTGTGGCCCACCGGCCAGGGCGGGGTGCCCCCCTCATCCCAATACAAGCTGTAGCCCACCGGCCAGGGCGGGGTGCCCCCCTCTTCCCAATATAAAGCTGTGGCCCACCGGCCAGGGCGGGATGCCCCCCTCATCCCAATACCAGCTGTAGCCGACCGGCCAGGTCGGGGTGCCCCCCTCATACCAATACAAGCTGTAGCCCACCGGCCAGGGCGGGGTGCCCCCCTCATCCCAATACAAGCTGTGGCCCACCGGCCAGGGCGGGGTGTCCCCCTCATCCCAATACAAGCTGTGGCCCACCGGCCAGGGCGGGGTGCCCCCCTCATCCCAATACAAGCTGTAGCCCACCGGCCAGGGCGGGGTGCCCCCCTCATCCCAATACAAGCTGTGGCCCACCGGCCAGGGCGGGGTGCCCCCCTCATCCCAATACAAGCTGTAGCCCACCGGCCAGGGCGGGATGCCCACCTCATCCCAATACCAGCTGTAGCCGACCGGCCAGGTTCCGACCATCAATCGCAAGAGCAAAGCTAAGTGGGGTAAACAGAAGATGTACAGACTGCTATTAGGCACCACCCGCCTTGTCGGCATAATGCTGGCGATAATGAAGATGAATGGGAGCTTTTTTCCCACTCACACATGAGCTCTGGAAGAGGCTTCCTGGATTGCGTCCCTTTGAAACTGGCACAGAACTGTACACATGTGTCACCGGGGCCACTTAGGCTAAGGAACTCCAGTCAAATGTCAAAGAAAGACATTCACAGTAGAAGTAACCACGTATTTCTAAACGTCACAATTGTATTATTCTTTACAGCTATGGTTTTTTCTAGGCATATATAAATGTTGCTGCGAATTCGGTAAGCGACACTTCCAGTGCTATGTATAATATCCGCTTATATAAAGACAAAGTCTGGCATCAGATCCTTTCCACCAAAAAAAGCTAATTTCTTCCTTGAGGGTCGCATTGCATGTTTGCATTTAATCTGTATTGCAATTAAATATAAGCCCCTGTGCCAACATTGTCTTCTTACTTGACATTCAAGAATAATATGCATGGTTGTTGCCATATCTTTTAGGCAAAAATAACATTATGAGGTCAGTGTCCTTATAACCCCATTGATACACTTGTCTTTAGCCCAGGTTATACGATGCAAAGGTCGGTTGGTTGGTTGTACATTCAGGACGCTTTGACCAATTCTGGTCATACCGCGTCAATGGAAGAACGAAGGGAAGAGCGGAACCATCGGTTTTGTTACCACAAGCTGAATAAGCTTATCGTTTACATATGTTGCATCTCAACATAAATTCCCTACGCAGGTACAAAGCTCTTCGTCTCACTGCCTGACATCGTGTATTGATAACATTGCCTTCCACCGACTAGGGATGAGCGGCATGATGTCATCATGTTAAAGCTGTTTGTCATTCTCGGATCGTCATAGGACAGGAAGTTGCCATTTTTGTCACATAGATCTCTTACAGATATAAACTCATATTATCCGTTGTTTTTAGTGATATATAGGACAGTTCTTTAATCTTGCTCCGGTTGGCCGTTCCAGATAAAGTTAAATATATCATCTTGAAAACCTTTCACCGTTTCACCCCCCTTACCACAGACATCCCCCCTTACCACAGACCCCCGTACCATCACCAGTACTTAGTATGGACCGTACACCTTACCACAAACCACCCCCTTACCACAGACACCCCCTACCACAGACCACCCCCTTACCACAGACACTCAGCTAAAATAACACAGACACCCTCCATACCACAGACCTAACCCCCTGACCAGACCCTTGTGCCATCGCCAGTAATTACTAGAACCCACCCCCCCCTCCTTACCACAGACCCCCGTGACATTGCCAGTACAGTACAGACCCCCGCCCGTACTACAGACCCACCTTTCTTACCAGACCCCTCCCCGCTTACCACAGACCCCCGCGCCATTGCCAGTACTTAACAGACCACCCCCTTACCAGGCCCACCCCTCTTACCAGACCCCCCTTACCACAACCCCCCCCCTTACCACACACCCCCCGTGCCAGTACTTACCATGGACTACACCCTTACCACAGATTCCCCCCTTACCAGACCCCCCCTTACCACAGACCACCCCCCACCCTTACCACAACCCCCCCCTTACCACAAACCCCCCGTGCCAGTACTTACCATGGACTACACCCTTACCACAGATTCCCCCCTTACCAGACCCCCTTTACCACAGACCACCCCCCACCCTTACCACAACCACCCCCCCTCTTACCACAAACCCCCCGTGCCAGTACTTACCATGGACTACACCCTTACCACAGATTCCCCCCTTACCAGACCCCCTTTACCACAGACCACCCCCCACCCTTACCACAACCACCCCCCCTCTTACCACAAACCCCCCGTTCCAGTACTTACCATGGACTACACCCTTACCACAGATTTCCCCCTTACCAGACCCCCCTTACCACAGACCACCCCCCACCCTTACCACAACCCCCCCCCTCTTACCACAAACCCCCCGTGCCAGTACTTACCATGGACAAGATGCTGTCGTCCACTTTCAGCGACAGGTCGAAGATGGGATAATCCCATTGGTTGAGCTTCGACATGCTCATCAGCGGTTCCTCCTCGATCAGACTGGGTTCAAAGTTCAACACGAGATCCTGGGACGCCTTGGGGGTCACCTCGTGGCCTGCCGCTTCCTCCGCCTCCTGTAGGTGGCGCTGGTGGCGGTCCAACTCCGCCGCCAGCGCCTCGGCCTGGGAGTAGGCCGGGGAGTCCGATGAGGGGGGTGGGTGGCGGGAGTCAGGCGGCTGGGTCAGACTGCTGGGGCGAGCGGGACTGGGCACCGTGGCGGCGGCGGTGCCGGTGGTGCCGGTGGTGCCGGTGGTGCCGGTGGTACAGGGAAGATAATCCTCATCGGCACATGCCTGTTGATGGGCCGCCCTGACACCGTCGCCGTCGCCGTCGCCTCTCCCGCCTCCTCCTCCCCCTCCTCCTCCGTCTCCTTTCCCATCGCCGACTCCCCCGCCACCGCTCCCCACCTCGGGGACCCTGGCCTGGGGCGCGGGGGGGTCGGTTGCCATGCCAGCGCTGGCGGCCGGGTCGTACGCGTAGGAGGCCAAGGAGCGCCCGGACGGTAGCGAGGTGGGGTGTGACGCCCTACGACACTGGCCGCCCCCCATCGAGGACCCCCCCGTCACCTAGGAGACCAAATCCACGCCATATTATGATATGGAGAACAGCGAGAGCGAGACACATCTTGAATTAATTACGCGATAGGAAGAAAACATTCATGAAGTACCTGAATGGACATGTACCTGAATGAAGTTAGGTTACATACATTATGTTTTATATATCGTTGCAATACACTAGGTTCAATATATCATTTCATTAAATACATCTAAACGCATAGTTTGCACTCCGGAAAGTTGAGTAATTTAGCGACACGACTGAACTGCACTGTTACTGAGGCCATGGTGGCAGGGCTGCACTGTTACTGAGGCCATGGTGGCCGGGATGCAGTGTTATTGAGGGCATGGTGACCGGGCTGCACTGTCACTGAGGCCATGGTGGCCGGGCTGCACTGTTACTGAGGCCATGGTGGCCGGGCTGCACTGTTACTGAGGCCATGGTGGCCGGGCTGCACTGCTACTGAGGCCATGGTGGCCGGGCTGCACTGTTACTGAGGGCATGGTGGCCGGGCTGCACTGTTACTGAGGCCATGGTGACCGGGATGCACTGTTACTGAGGCCATGGTGGTGTCTGGGCGGGGGTGGGGTGGGCACGTGGCTCTGGGCGGGGGGAGGGGGTGGGCACGTGGCTCTGGGCGGGGGGCGGAGAGGTGTGATAAGCAGGGTAAGGGGTAAAGACAGGGGCGGGTCGAGAACGGCCATGGGCCCAGCTGTTCTCCCGGGAGGGGGCGCTGCATGTTCTAGGCGAGTCACTTACCTTTTTCTTAAGCGCAGACGACTGCTGGTTGCCATGGCTATAAAGGGTGTCTGTCTTGGGCTTGGCGACGGTTGCCGTGGTGACGGTTGCCGTGGAGTCGTCGCATGTGGTGACGTTGTCGCTGTGGTCGCTACTGCTGGGCGAGTCGCTACTCTCGTAGTCCGACGTTATGTTGAAGCGCTTGCCTAAGCCAGATTGCTGGCCGCCATCTTTAGTTGTCCCGGGCGACGGGGTCGCCAGCTTGGGCCCGCCGCTTCTGACCCCATCACCACCGCCGCCGCCGCCGCCGCCGCCGGGACCCCCGCTACCGTCCTTGGGGTCCACGGGTGTCCGCGCCAGGGGACTGATACTCTCTTGCGGGCCGAGCGTGGTTGGCGAAAACATGCTGCGTCGTTCCCGCGTCGTCCGCTTGGAGGCGCCACCACCGCCGCCTACCCCGGCGCTGTTGGGGCCGACGAGCCCGGGACTCATGGTGGCGACGGAGAAGGAGCGTGACTTGGGAATGGTGAGCGAGATGGTGGTGGGCGACCCGGGCGACGGACTGTTGCTCCGGCTGCCCACGGGCGACGACCCCGGGCTGCTGTCCCGAGAGTGGCGGAAGCTGAGGCTGCGCGTGCGGCACGGCTCGGGCTCCAGGGTGGGCAGCCCCGTGGCCGAGGTCGTTGTGGTCCACGTGCTCGTCGACATCCGCCGGATCAGGCTGGGCGGCAGGCTGCGGCGTAACCGCTGTGGGGGTAGAACGGAGGCGGAAGGGGGAGGAGAGGGGGAGGGGGGGGGAGTGGAAGGAGGAGGAGGGGGAGGGTGGGAGAGAGAAGAGAAAAACAATAGTAAAAATCAGTCGATAAGCATCCCATTGGGTCTATATTCACGATATTCAAGGCGATTGGGAAGAGATTATTAAAACATAACCATAACAACAAGTCACAGGCACGCGACGTATAATGTGCAAACCACCTTATACATATTCATTATGACAAAATGCCCCGTCATGGACCATAGCGGTATATGGATACGCACAAGAATGGACAAAGACACCACACATATCAGATATTCACCAAGTGTGGTATTTACACACAACTATCGCGCCATTTAATATTCCCCGGAATCACGTGACGTCACTGCAGGCGTCTCCAGCCCGGGTGAGATACCATGAGGTCGCAAGACAGGGTCGAGCACTGGAGCGCCACCCAGCGGACGGATAAAGAATGATACTTTCAGCGTCCATCGAAAGCCGGAAAGGACGTAGGCGGCCAAACACGAACCTGCCGCCATCGGACAACGTTTTCTGCCGAGACACCCGTGGCACTGTGCTTCGCGGAGGGGCAACCTTGAAGAGCGAGGCGTTACCGCTGTGACGCAGTTCAGTCGGCAATCATATTACGGCGAGGACAAGAAAGGGGGTTACAAACAGCCAGAAGACGGAACCACTGGCGATACATGGTTGCGGGGGGAGGGGGAGGGGGGAGGGGAGAGGGGAGAGGGGGAGGGGTAGGGAAGGGGGAGGGGGAGGGGGGGAGGGATCGGGGGGGAGGTGGGAGCGAGAGTGCGAGATGAGGGTGACAGTCGACGGGAAGGGGATGGAAAGGCGGGAGGGGGGAAGAGAGAATGAGAGGAGGACGGGACAGGAGGAGGGGAGAGGAGGGGAGGAGGAGGGGAGAGGAGGAGGAGGAGAGAGGAGGAGGAGGGGAAGAGAGGAGGAGGAGGGGAAGAGAGGAGGAGGAGGGGAAGAGAGGAGGAGGAGGGGAAGAGAGGAGGAGGAGGGGAAAGGAAAGGAACGGCGTCGTAGAGAAATGCCCGATGTCCGGCGTGTACGGCTGTCCGAAACTGTGTACGCACAATTAGGTCAAGGTCACAGAAACCCACTTGCGAGTGGAGTCACGCGGGCTGGGTCTTCTATATCAGCGCTGATGATCCCAGATAGCCACAGTCGAGGGCGCCAATAATGAATAATGAGAAGTATACGGTAAATATGCGCAGATGGATGCTGCGTATTGAGCTGGCCGTAAAACCACCCCATGTGATCCCATCCGGAGGTCAAGGTCACAGTCTGCGCTGCCATGGCCGGGGGAATGGAGTGCCAATGATGAAACATTCACGCCTCATTCATTAGAGCTAAGCATTCGTCTTGTCGGCGGATCCTTGAAACCCAGGGGTAGTGTCCTGAGATGATAAATGGGCGATAAAGGGGGGTTACGAGTCCACGTGGACTCCCTCCGGTCACTTACAGTGGCCCGCCATTGTCGGTGCACATGTTATTTCTAATGGGCTGTTGAGCCTCGCCGGGACGGCCAGACACCGCGGGCAGGACTGGCACTAAATAACTCAGTGGAACACTTCCATGCAGAGACAGGCATGGGGTGAAGGCAGCGCGCAGTCCCGACAAACAACCTTCCAGGGCGGCTATGTTTGAGCTTCCACTTCACCCCGATGTCTTATTGTGATATGTATATGGAATAAATAAATAATACGTCATGTTCTGAAAGATATTTGCTTGCCCGACTGACGTGGGCAAGTGTGACTACGTAGTTAAATATCGGACGTCGTTCTCTGTTATCATAAAGACGGCGACTATATCGAGATGGCGAGGAATATCGTGGTGAGCCAGGAGTGGATCCAGAAAATCTGGATAGGGGGGGGGGGGCGGTCTCAAGGTCGGATCCAGATATGCTGGATAGGTGGGGGGGCGGTTTCAAGGTCGCATCCATACATGCTAGATAGGGGGCCAGCCTCAAGGTCGGATCCAGATATGCTGGATAGGAGGCCGGCCTAAAGGTCGGATCCAGATACGCTGGATAGGGGGGCGGGTTTCAAGGTCGGATCCAGATATGCTGGATACGGGGAGGGGGCGGTTTCGGTTTTCATATGTTACATGGTATAACTTTCGGCCCTAATAGGGTGGGGGGCGACCCGGCCCCGCCCCCCCCCCCCCGGATCCGCCCATGTCAGCAGCTTAAACTACGGGAGCTGTGGGACATGTGTTCAGCCAATCACAAGGTAGAGGACTGGAAGATGGTGACGTCATCACATTGAGCACACCAGGCACCAGGAGAAATATTATTAACAAGGGACGTGAGAAGCATGAAGCATATAACGCACAGAACGAATAGGAAGAGAATTGATGGCGGGGTAAGCTGAGAGAAAGCTTGCACATTGATACCCCGGTATGGGGTCTGTAAGTGACGTCACAGACAGCGCGCTCACCCCTGGAAACAACCGTTCTGGGTACAACGCGTCAGCGGGTCCCTATACTTTACTATGGGCCTCAAACTAGACCCAGTGATGTCCTTGATATGAATGCACTGATAGAGTTGAAAACAATATGAAGTAAATGTTTGTGGGTGTTCCTTCATACTCTTAGTAGTTTTGATTCAAACCACCCTGGTTCGCGCCATTACAAAGAGCTCCCCAGCGTTGTATATGGGGTGGTGGAGTGCAATTCACCCAAAACTGGATTTGCTGGAGGTGAACGCGCGCTCTCTGTGACGTCATCTACAGACCCTAAAGACCGAGAGGACATAAGAATAGCACAAAACGTCCATACTATGCCCTAATTGTGGAGGTATGTGCATACTTAACCTGACAACAACTCCAATATTGATGGCCAAACGCCCCGCTCAATAGAAGCGGAGAATGAACAAGGCTCCATATTCATGGACGTGATGTATGCCTAACACTATGTGATATGCTTATTAAGCCGTCACTTGTTCCCCGTTTCCCATTCATGGACCCCCAGTACTGGCATCATTTATTGATACGCGTTGCATGAATGCCGCACAGAGGGGAACAACCAGGAGTGGGTTAACAAGAGGCTATATAGGTGCATGTACCATTAGGCCGCGGCAAGACAACACAGATGATAGCGCGACGGTAGATAACAATAGGCTGCACACAGGTCAAATCGCCGGTATGATCCAATGTATAGACGTGAGTAATACGTGAGCTTTTGCAGACGAGCGTTCGCGACACCAGTGTTAATTACACACCCGTCTCCATTAAACACCAGTCTCCATTACACACCTGTTTCCATTACACGCCAGTCTCCATTACACACCGCAGTCTCCATTACACACCAGTCACCATTACACACCAGTCTTCATTACACACCAGTCTCCTTAATACACCAGTCTCTATAACACACCAGTCTCCATTACACACCAGACTCCATTTCATACCAGACTCCATTACACACCAGACTCCATTACACACCAGACTCCATTACACACCAGTCCCTATTATACACTAGTCTCCATTACACACCACAGCCTCCACTACACGCTTCCAATGCGTTTTACTCAGCAGACGTCAAGTTTTGTGTCTCACTTCACTTCCTATCCTCCGCGTGCAAAGAAGTTCCTGTTGCCGTCCAGGCCACAAGGGGAATTGAGAGCGCAGGGCGGACTACTTACTCCACCGCGCGGCATGGCGTCTCAGGATGCGCTACCGTAATTCACTCCTCGCTAGCCGGAGACCGCGCTCAATTATCTTACAATCTTCAGCGACGAGGAACTTTTTTTCCCTGTCACCCGGGTTACTTTTGGCGTCGGCTCCTTCCTACGATGGCCAAACCCGAGGCGGTAATGAGATGCCGCCTACGCCATACAGTGAGGGCGGTCCTTGGAGAAGTCTTCCCTACAAGCCTCACAATACCCTTGACACCGTGCAGATGGTTGATTCCCTAAAGAGCTAGAGACATAGCGTTTCATTCACTTCTCCGTCGCCTCTTTTTCACATCCGCATCCACGTGCCACGCGACGCCTTGGGGCTACGAGTGAAGAAACTAATCAGTCATCACAAAAGACATTGTAATGAACTGTATCTTGCACCTCTTGGATCAGGGTAGACCATTAAAACACAGGCGATCTTCTTTCATATGGGTTATTAGGGGCAAACTTTCGTTACTTTTGTCAGGATAAGGGCAACTACCCCTACCTTTGGCCGCGACGACAACTCACCTAACCTTATACATGGGAGGTGGATCCACATATCACGTCGGATCACATTCAGCCAAAGTACAGGACAATTTAGCAAATTGGCAAAACTAAATCATCTTTTGCCGATATAATGATAACTTACCTATACCTTTAACGGAATAAGTGTCCTTACTTGGACAGAAAGCCGAACACGTGCAGGCAGGGACAGATAAGTGTTCTTACCTTTGGCAAGAGCATTGATAGCGACCCGTACTTTCGACAAGAGCAGCCGTAATGGCACGTACCTTCCACGAGAGCAGTGATAATGACCCATACGCTTGACAAGAGCAATGATAATGACCCGTACCTTCGACAAGAGCATTGATAATGAACCGTACCTATAGCAAGAACATTGATAATGACCCGTACCTTTGGCAGGAGCAGTGATAACAACCCGTACCTTCGACAAGAGCAGTGATAATGACCCGTACTTTTGGCAGAAGCAGTGATAATAACCCGTACCTTCGACAAGAGCAGTAATACTAACCCGTACCTTCGACAAGAGCCGTGATAATGACCCGTACTTTTGGCAGGAGCAGTGATAATAACCCGTACCTTCGATAATAGCAGTGATAATAACCCGTACCTTCCACAAGAGCAGTGATAATAACCCGTGGCTTCGACAAGAGCAGTGATAATGACCCGTGGCTTCGACAAGAGCAGTGATAATGACCCGTATCTTCGACAAGAGCAGTGATAATAACCCGTACCTTCGACAAGAGCAGTGATAATAACCCGTGCCTTCGACAAGAGCAGTGATAATGACCCGTACCTTCGACAAGAACAGTGATAATGACCCGTACCTTTGGCAGCGAGGATGGCCTCTCCCCGGTGTAGGGCAGGTCCTCGTTGTCCGACCCGTAGCTGGAGGTCTCGGTGAGGGAGACGAGCGGGCTGGCCTTGGGCTTGTGCATCGGCCCGTGGCTGTCCAGGGGCTTCAGCAGGTTGCTGACGGCCTTCAGCCCGCAGATGACGTGCGGAGGCAGGCCCGAGTCGGCCAGCATGTCGCTGATCAGGCCGTGCGCCTCGCCGATCACGGCAGACTCGTACCCAGCCGTCGGCGCCTGGAAACACAACAGAGAGAAGCGACGCGGTGAGCGACAGGGTAGGCGGGAAAACGGGGTGTGGGGTGGATAGCAGGTTGGTTGGATGGTTAGTTGGATGGGTGGGTGGTTGGTTGCTTGGGCGGATGGTTGGGTGGTTCCATTGTTGGTTGGATGGATAGCAGGTTGGTTGAATGGTTGGTTGGATGGATAGCAGGTTGGTTGGATGGTTGGTTGGATGGATAGCAGGTTGGTTGGGCGGATGGTTGGGGGGTTGGTTGGTTGGGTGGATAGCTGAGTGGTTGGATTGTTGGTTGGATGGTTGGTTGGATGGGTGGTCGGGTGGTTGGGCGGACGTTTGGGTGGTTGGGTGGTTAGTTGGATGGTTGGGTGGTTGATTGATTGGTTGGTTGGATGGATGGTTGGGTGGTTGGATGGTTGGGTGAGTGGTTGGCGCAGCCATAGGCGATTCGAGGTGTTATATAGCTGCGCATTGGTTTTGTACTTTTTTGGTTCTTCGACGTTTGTACATAGCTTGGTCATTCAGACCGTACCATGTTTGGATCGCAGTCGGGTCGGACCGAGGGGTTGGGTAAAATTTTTGAACACATCCAGTATGACATCACATGAATGTTCGTGTAAGCAGATCTGCCTGTTTCTTCCAAGCCTCAAAAGGGCAAGAGGCTATACAGATTTGGCACTAGCATCGATGGTGGGTTGTATATTCAGCAAGCTTTAACCACTTTTGGTCATATCTCGTCAATGGGAGAAGGAAGGGAGAGTGGAGCCATGTCCCCGGGGGTAACCCCCTACTGTTTGCGAAGAAGGACATGGGATCTTTATCCTGCGGCCACCCAGACATGGTTACAGCGGGGCTCGAACCACCGATCCACGTGCCGTTAGGCTCTCAGGTTACCAGATCACTCAAGGCGAGCGTTCTAAAGCAATGAGCTATCGCGCCGGCCCGACTAGCATCGATGGAAAAAACAATCGCGATGGGTGGGTGGTGGTCAGTGCGTCGTATCGGTAAAAACTACAGCGCCTTCTGGCGTTATAATGTAGCAGTTGGAGTAAAGGTGTCTTCTACCTGCGTAGAGCTTAGCTCTTCACGCCTAGTGCTTAGTGTCTTATGCCTCCTATTTAGTTGTTAGTTCATTACGCTAATTTCCTAATGCTTAATTGTGTGTTCTGTATGCTTTAATGGCTCATCGGTTAGAAGTGATAAGCATCAATGTAGGGCTCAGAATGCAGCGTTTAGAAGTAAAGCTCAAGAACATAAGACTTGCATAGACATAAGAATCAAGCAGATCTGAATAAGGATGTAGGACTAAGAATAAAGCATTAAAAACATAGCATTAAATATCTAGGACTTGTTACCACGATCGCCTTCCATACTCTGTATGGTTGCTTGAATGGTGCTTCTCCGACAGTTATTTAGAGTACATTGTTGTCCGGTTCTTGTTCATCGATTGGTTGAATGGTGTGCCTTCTCTCACATGGAGAAATCGAAGGCGACTACGGCGCCCCCCCCCCCCTCCTCATCCCCCCACCTGTTAAAGACACAATCAAGTATAGAAAATGCAGATATACCGAATTCCAGAGTGGCTGGGTGAGCGGATCTTTTGGTGCCGCTAAGTATGTCAACGACCTTGCCAGCACACTGAGGGCGGAGGCCGCTGCGCATGGGCAAGTAAGATGGCGACAGAAAACCTTTGTTGGTTGTACAAGGTCACCACCCCGAAAGATGGGGCGAAACATTATCACTATGGTCGTCAGTAGGCTACCGCATATCCCCGCCAAGGAAACACTACTTAGCCCACTCTGACATTTCATCGAGCGTCACCCCCACTCACCCACGTTATCGTCAGCCTCCCACCCACGCGCCTCGCCCCCCCCCCCCACCATTAGCCCTCGGGACCAGTGTGACCAGGTCAACGGCTGGGTGAAGTCAAGGCAGTGACAACTGTCTGGACTTTTATATCAACCCGCAACCGCCCGCCAATACACATACTCAACCCCCAAACAAACTACGACGTCACCTCTCCGCCTTCCCTCTCCCCCTCCCCCTCGATGTCTTCGCGTACAAAGACTGGCGGCGGCGGCAGGTACTACGTGACGCAAACGAAGGCGCCATCTGTAGGGTGGAGATCCCGCCATTTCCTTTATCGCGCCCACGTATCTCTCTCATTGCGTCCACTACATCACTCAAACCATCAGCTCCAAATAAGGCCAATCGCATCAAGGGGAAGCCACGCGAAGGAAAGAACGGGAGCCAGCCAGCCCAGGCCAGAACCTTGGTTCCTTGGTTCCCTGGTTTCCTAGTTCCCAAGGAACGGTTGGCTTCAGATCCAATTTTCTATTGTCTTTATATATACCTGCCAGATATAATCTTCCTCAAGTCTGTGATGCCCTCACTGGCTTTTTTTAGTCACCACACTGGTTTGAGCTTCGGATAACCCGCACTCTCCGCTTACAAGCCAACCTCTTCCCTCCTTCTCAACTAGTCAAGACACACATCAGAGAAAACCTGCAGTTTTTCTTCTGACAGCTCTCATGCAGAGGCGTCATCTAAAATACAAACCCGATATGATTAACGGTCGTCCTAAAAAAAACGAAAAAAAAAAACTAACAAGTAATTTTCTTTTTATCTACCGTGAGGAACATTAAGTGATTAAAATGTTAGCAACTACCCACTCCTCCCTCCCTTTTAGGGCCCCCTGTAGCTGACAAGCCCCTCCCCCCACCCACCCTATCCCCTATGTGTGTGTGGCACATTGTGTGGCTAGGGTTAGGGTTCGGGTTAGGGTTTACAGGGTTCACAGTGTATGGCCAGACATCACAGTGTGTGGCCAGATATCACAGTGTGTGGCCAGACATCACAGTGTATGCACAGTGTGTGGCCAGACATCACAGTGTGTGGCCAGATATCACAGTGTGTGGCCAGATATCACAGTGTGTGGCCAGACATCACAGTGTGCGGCCAGACATCACAGTGTGTGGCCAGACATCACAGTGTGTGGCCAGACATCACAGTGTGTGGCCAGACATCACAGTGTGTGGCCAGACATCACAGTGTGTGTGGCCAGACATCACAGTGTGTGGCCAGACATCACAGTGTGTGGCCAGACATCACAGTGTGTAGCCAGACATCACAGTGTGTGGCCAGACATCACAGTGTGTGGCCAGACATCACAATGTGTGGCCAGACATCACAGTGTGTGGCCAGACATCACAGTGTGTGGCCAGACATCACAGAGGCGCTGGGAAGGCAGTGAAATAAATAACATCAAGGAAGATGTCTAATTAGTGTATGCGCGAATGCATAAATGAGCGCTTTAGCTCACATCGAGAGACACAAGGTGGGCGGGGAGGGCAACCAACTACCTGCCAAACTCTAAGTAACATTAACACAGCAGTTGGAGCTTGTACAGTGAGTACGGTGATTTAATTCCGAACATCAGACACAGATATCCCGATTCTATTAAGATATCCAGATTCTATTGCGTTTCGAATTTGATATCTTTCCACCTATTCGAGAGATGTCGGTGCAAACAGTTCAGACGAATTGGCCAGGTGAGCGTTCGTCCAGCGCGTTCTGGGAATATTTGAAGGTCACCCGCTTGGTCATCGGAGCCCGTGCTCGGACGCCCAGGGCGGGAACGATACAATATACCGCTAGAGTGGTGGTGAGGGAGAGGAGGAAGGGTTAGATAAGATAAACATATATTCGTTGGACTAGAACAACTGGCAATTCACGATCTTGGTTCGAGGCGGCATCAGCTCCGGTATCCATGAGCCAGAAGCATTGCACAGTCCGCCAGGGAGGGGGGATCCATGAAGCATTGCACAGTCCGCCGGAGAGGGGGGGATCCATGAAGCGTCACCCCCGCCCCCGTTCTAACCCCACCCTCCACCACCCTCGACAGCCCCTTGATACTTCATCAGCCTCCACAATAGCACCAGTCTGGTTACCATAGAGACCATCACATTATCGGGTGCGATAAGGAATTTCGGAAATGTCAACTCACCACACCATTGAGCCGCCCCCCGCCTCCCCCGGCATCCCCCCCCCCAGAGCGTTCTTTACCATGGTGGGCGAGCGCCACACTCCACTAACGACTTTGTGAACCTCGACCACCCCCTCCGTACCCAACCACCCCCCCCCCCTACCTGAGCCATCCTCTAAATCACTCCTCCTATTATGAGAACAACGGACATAACAGCGAGCCCCAAGGGGGATTTGGCCCCTGTAGCGATCAATTTGCTCGCCTTAGATCTATATATCTCGACTATATATATGCTAGCAACCACGACAACCGTGCCAAAGCGCCCCCCACCCCTCCACGCATCCCCCTCTACCTTACTGACCGTTTTTGCATGTATTAGTGCCCAATTTCCACCAACACCCCCCCCCCCCTCCCTCTCTACCACTCTTAAGCACGTGATAATCACAGCACGTGGCTGCTGTAACAGGCCCCGAGGCCATATGCGCCTAAGCCATCCGCCACCCCACAGACTGACACCACCACCCCCCCCCCCCACCCTCCTCGAGCCGCCATCCCCCCTGCACCCGCCATCTCACACCCCCCTCCCGCCATCTCACAGCCCCCCCTCCCCCCGCCATCTCACAGCCCCCCCTCCCCCCGCCATCTCACAGCCCCCCCCCCCGCCATCTCACAGCCCCGCTCCCCCCCGCCATCTCACAGCCCCGCTCCCCCCGCCATCTCACAGCCCCCCTCCCCTTCACCCGCCATCCAACACACACCCCACACCCTCCACCCGCCATACCACAGCCCCTCACTCCTCAACCTGCCATCTCACAGCCCCGCCTCCCTCCACCCGTCATCCCACATCCCACTCCCAACTATCTCATAGCCCCACCTCTCCTCGCCATCTCAGAGCCCTCCACCTACACCCGTCATCCCACAGCCCCCACCCCCTCCACCCGCCATGCCACAGCCCCCCCCCCCCCACTCCCCACCCGATCCTGATCCACTCCAAAACGGCCTTCAACTTGAATGAGACAAAGCTCCCGTTAACCTAATCTGAACTCACATTTCAGCAGTCACATCCATATCCACTAATGCGCCCCCATATATGGGAATCTGGAGCAGGTGGTAAGGATTGGGG